>NTHP01000136.1:415532-480256 GCA_003416845.1 Oplegnathus fasciatus | reverse complement strand
GTATATATTGTTTCTAATAGTGAAGTTCATGATAAGTGTATGACATTAGTGCATGTAGCCAAGTACCTAATGATTTACAGGTAAAACATTAAGTCATTCTAAATTAAAATGGCTGTGGTTATTTTCGGAATATTTGTCACAGGTTTAAATGTTAAAAACAATATAGTTTAGTTATTTATTTTTGAAAGACATCAAGAAAGCTTTGTACCTATTAATGTCCCTTTTCAGTCTGTGTTCACCACAGACAGTTCCACAGCAGGCGATGGAGGTCCCCTCTTTCATAGGTAGACATCGGCCCGATTGCNTCTATACTTGGTCAGTGGAGAATGATAGTTCACTGTTAGTAAAGTAGGAATGTGTGTGTGTGTGTGTGTGTGTGTGTGTGTGTGTGTGTGTAAGCTGTGGTCAGAGCAGCTTCACTGTCTGCACAGTAATAAGCAGGAGATTGCTACAAATCAATTATTATTTAATTTCCAGCTTCCATTAAAGGTCTCTCTTTCTCTGTATTCTAGTGGCCATTAGAGGTCCTCAGTCCACCAATTCAATTTTGGGAGCTGGATTTACAACCATTTTACTTTTCATGGGAAAGTTTTTAAGCTTCTCTTTAAAAGAAAAAAAAAAAAACCTTTACAATCCAATGAATTAAAATATGTCTGTTCTACCAGCCCCCTCATGTATCCAGCCCCACCTGGTGCAGCCTATACTTTGTTTAGACTGAAGCCATAATTTATAATTTTACCACTAAGTTACATTCTTTGTGGGAATATTTTGTATCACAGAGCCCTACATCTTCCAGAACATTTCCATATTCCCCTTCAAACCTTACATGATTTTCACTAAAGTACAAAATAATAAGGCTTCATTCCACCATTGCCACGGTGCAGGGCACAGGACCATTTTGGTTGTGTATGTTTCAGAGCTGCTGTCATATCGAGTTAGACCAATACACAGATAATATACAGATTTAAACCACAGCGGGACAATACATCACAATCCCCCTAAAGAGCAACACTCAGGTCCAGCTTCAAGTGTCTGAGTAATAAACTACTGAGCTATTCATGTATTGATGTCTCTCAAGTGTCAAGTGTCTTTAAGGTGAAAAAAACCAAATCGCACGCTGCTGAAATTTATGTGCATGTAAAGTAGGTCGCAGTCAGTGGTGTAAATTGGATCCTTTCCCTACAGTAGGTATAATTAGTAAATAACTCAATGTAAACGTACTCTTACAGGTAACATCTAATTCATTTTCTTGTAAAACTATGCGGAAGATCAATAGAGTACCTTAAGCATTAAATGTAAAAGTACTCATGATGCAGAACGGTGATGCTGGAAGTAGGGGTGCTGAGGGGGTTGCAGCACCCCCTACTGGTGGGGGCTGTAACTGCAAGGTAAAAACGTTTACTAAACAAATCAATAAAAAACTTTTAGTTTTTGAGAGTAGCCTTTTAGTGTGTTCTCATGAGGGAGTTTATTCGCACCACCCCTGAGCGCGCCCCAAGACCACCTTCTGTGTTCTAAAGTCTGCTTAAGGTAGGCAAATGTGTTTTTATTATGTTTCCTGCCGCTGTGCAGACGCACTTTGGTCTTGGTTGCCATATTTATATTACTTACGGGTTTGCTGTAAATTTCAGATGTTTTGTGTGTTCATTGTTTTAATCAACCATTTGGTGTGGTGGTGCTGCTGGACGATCCGTTATGTAGCTCGCTCTCAATTTCCTCTATGTCTGACCGGTTACAGGGCGTATGAATTGATTATATCATTTAGTAAGTTACGTTATTTCTTGTTGCTGTCACAGATCTGGTAGTGCGACATGTTTCGAATGAGAGCAACAGGACATCTCTATCATGTGGAGTTGCGTTTTGGAGTGCGATCTTCAATGAATTCAGAGTTATTATTAATGTTTTCGGTTGCTCTGTGTGTGTGTGTTTGTGTGTATGTTTGTGTGTGGTATAAAGTTCAAATGCCTTGATCTATTCCTACCCGTACAGGTGGTTCAGTCAACAATAAATTGTCTTCTGATCAGGAATAAACCTGCATTCTGTGTGTGAACTGTCCATAGCTGAATATGGTACGATGCTGCTTTGACATCCAGCATGCTGGTGTTCAAGTTTGCTGTCTGTTGGAGTGTAAAACATTCTAAAACTGGTGTAAAATGTTGTTTGTCATTCTAATTAATATAAAAACCATGTTGCGCAGCAACAGAGATATTAGAGATATTATATTATATAGACTTTCTCTCAGCACCCCCAACTCTGACTGACTTCCAGCGTCCCTGATGCAGAATGGCTTCTTTCAGAGTTTTTTTTTTAAGTGCATTTAGAACATAGTTTTGAGGACTACATTGACCATTTGAATTCACATTTAAAAGAACAGTCTGTGATTCCTCCAAGATAGTGGCTGCCCCTTCACTTCATTTTGTTTTGGTCAGCTGCTTATCATTATTTTACCAGAAGAACAAAGACTGACCTTGATGATCATTTTAATTTGAATATTCTGCATTTATAACTAGTTTTATTTACTGCTGACATGTAGGCCGAGGTTAAAACTAATGTTACTAAGCTGTTTAGTCTCACATTCCAATTTCTCACCTGATCATCTGTATCTCCAGAGCATGTCCCTGTCTGGCCACTGCTTTCAGCATGCCTCTCCCTTTCTCTGTCTCTCTGTGCTGCCTGCATTGTGACCAGATACCATTATTTAACCAGAAGAACAATGGACCTCATACAAAAACATTTTCGTATTCTTATCTTAACTTTCTCTTACTTTTTTTGTACGATGGGCTCGTACGAGTGTGCCACGTCAGATTCAGCAAACGCTCCTAACTTCAGATAACTGTGTAAATGACCCGTGTGAACATGATGAATGCCACCTGTCCCCTGAGCGCGCGTTCATGACAATTGTAAATTAGCATAATTAACACCCCAGTACCATACCATATAAGGCTACGTGCCCTGCCCCATATGTCAGGAAGTGTTCATTCAAAGCCATGCTCTCTTCCATGGACCTGACACGCTAAAGGCATCCAAAAGAAGTAAGTCAGCCATGGCACGCCTGATTACACTTCCTGTTTACCTTTTCATATACAGAGACAAATTAACCTTCAATTATAGCATAATTTAAGTTGCTTTGCCGTTTGAGATGTTCATATTGATATTGTAGTGTTATACAATAGCATCAATAACAAATTTAAATTAATGATGATATTGTTAGGATGTATAAATAAATTTAGAATGATATTATAATTCGAATTGCAGGGTCAAACAGGATAATATTAACATAATTATGAAGTGTAATTTATATAGGATGTTCAAACTCAAAATTGCTACAAAATAATGAAATACTGTATACAGTCCATTGGTGAAAAATGCAGGTTTGGATAACAGCAGACTAATTGCACGACTCCTACGACAGTTCTGGACCAATTGTAAATTGGGGAAAGGGAAAGGGAAAATTCAAAATATGAGAAAATTGGTGAATGCGGAAAGTTCTCCTAAATCACACGAACAAGCTACTTAAGAACAAATCTGTTCTTACGAGTGGTCCTTGCATGAGGCCCAATGACCTTTGATGATCATTTTAATTTGATGTATTAAATATTCTGCTTGTATTACTAGTTTTATGTGCTTTAATGTTATCATGCTGTTTATCTAGCTATGCTATAGTAAGTGTATAAAGAACAGTTTACAGCACAGTAGTAACAGTTACCTGAAATATTAGCTATTGCCTTATCTACTAAGCTAACGTTACCTATTTAGATATCTAGTTATTTACAGTCAGAGGTGTAGTGCCATTTGTTTAAGTACCGGAGCGCACCACGGTCAAGTTGTGGCTCGTTTCTATGGTTATGTAACCACTGTTCCTACGGTGGCAAGTTTACATACATTAGTCAACTATAACTGAGCACACTAGTTAACATTAGGTAGCTGTAGACTGGAGAAAAAATGATTGAATTCACTGTGCCGCTCAAAGGCTACCTGCAGCTAGCAGCAACTTTTAAGGTGGAATGTTTTCTTGCATGTTACTCAGTGCATGAATTGAAAAAATCAATCAACACACCTTAAATGTCAAAATGACAACGCTGGGTGCAACCAAGTATACAATCGGTAGGGGGGGACACGCATGTGTTTTCTTAATAAACGGAAATAAATTGAAAATAAATAGGAAATGACAAGAGACAGATGTTCAGGCTTCATAAAAGGAGGACATATTTAACATATTTTCTACTGTATATTGGGGGGGGACATGGGGGGGTGTTTTCTCAGTATGGGGGACACGACCCCCCCCACCAAAGAATGTGTGGTTACACCCTAGTATAAGCGCTAACACTGTACTGGTGGAGGTGGAGCTAATTTTAACTTCTTTATATACTGCGGGGTAGTTTAATCTGTAATAATGCATATTATATTTTACAATATGATCATAAAAAAAATTTATAAATGTCAGATAAATATTGGTATAAAAAGAGCAATATTTCCCCCTGAAAAAAGGGGAGAAAAAGAAGAGATGACAAGAATGAGTATGGAGACTTTGACTATATTAATTTGAATTAAATTCAGTACTACAGTACTAATTAAAGAGCCTACTGTATGTTAATGAGAAATAACATACCGTAAGTCTTGTTAAAAACCCTATTTTTCAGGTGCTGTAATTCTATGCACAATAATCAATAATGCCAATAACAAGCTGGAATTAACAGGCGTGTTGCTTTAGCAAAACTATTCTTCTAAAACTTCAAATTAGAAATAGAAGAAATAGAAGGTAGTCTAGAGTTAGCACTATAGGAACTGGATCACAGAATATCAGCTGACCATTATATGGACTGACAAATCACAGTTTAAACCTGTTCCATCAAACCACTGAGTAAATTGCAGAGGGCCCAAAGACAAATGGGTTCCCAAAATATTTAGAGCCCAGATGCACTGTTGTGGTTCAGTAGTGAGAGAGGCTTACTTACGCTTTTTCTGGACTGGAAAACAAATTCAAAATCAAAGGGTATTTGGGGAAAAAACAGTATTCTCCTCCGTCATGCAACACTGTGGGGACATCGGCTAAATGGATGTTTTAATCATTTAATTATTCTTCTTTTGGGCCAAAACCATTTCAAATGTAAATAATACATTTGGTGTCTGAATTGTTCTGTTTTTATCTCTGTTAAAACAGCCATTATTGAAGGAAAGAAGAAAAACATCAATAGATGATGCTAAACTTTTGAACGGTAGTGTATGTTGAGTTGTATGCTTGCCTGAATACAAATGTCACACATGTTCAGCTGCCCTGCTTATTTTTAATGCTGCGTTGTCCTTATTGTTTAAATTAATGTTCAGAAATAATACATTTCAGAAATGGAAAAGTGAAAAGGAAAAGAAAATATGTACATTTCAAAGTGCGATGTACATTATCATAATATGAAATCATGAAATACAAATTCCCATTTAATTAATGCAGTGCTAACACACATACATCCGATAGACACTGAGTGTGTGTATGTGTGTGTGTATGTGTGTGTGTGGTAGACTGTGACACAGATGGAGTAGCAAATCTACATCAACTGCCTCCTAATGTGACAGAACACACACAGGCTGGAGCATATGTGTTTGTGTATGTACTATGTGTTAATCCACCACACGATTAGATGGCGTATGTCAAGAGTCAGAAAGTCAGGCAAGAACTTCTGATCCCTCCATCGACTGGAGAAAGAGAGAGAGAGAGAGAGAGCGAGAGAGAGAACTGTATAGGATTTCATTTACAGTTTTTTTTTACAATTGCTGAGTCACATTTCTCTACATGAGGTCACTTTTTCAAAGCTCTTCACACAGTCAGCACAGCAGAAGTCAATGTGGACAAAACTGTGGATCACTTTTCATTGCTTTTACACAAAATGCATTCAATGACCACATCTTTCAGATTTCATGAACTGTTTTCTCACTCAAACTCAACCAACAAAACTCTGTGTATTTAAACACATACTA
Organism: Oplegnathus fasciatus; assembly: GCA_003416845.1. NCBI lineage: Eukaryota > Metazoa > Chordata > Actinopteri > Centrarchiformes > Oplegnathidae > Oplegnathus > Oplegnathus fasciatus. The sequence goes on along the minus strand of NTHP01000136.1, from coordinate 474,286 downwards.
CTGTCAAAACTGTTAAATTTACGTTCAAAACCTAAGAAATTAAATAAATTTTAAAAAATGCATAAACTCCTTATTGGGACACTGAGCGCCTGATTTCATTCATTGATGACCCCCATGACAGACTTGTGCTAGATGAGGAAAGGGGGCGGGTGAGGCAGAATCCAGATCATTTTGTAAGCACCCACATGATCAAATTCTTTGCAAGGTCTATTGCAAGAGAGGACATAAGGTGTGATGTCCATGAGAATGCAGAAGACAGGGTTGACTAGCACTGTTGAATTTATAGTATATACTGTATAACTGTAGCTGTCCTATACAAATATGTACAGTGAATATGTGTAGTTTTGTATTGCATTAGTGGAACTACTTTAGTTTCACTTTGTGCACTACTTTGTAAAAATGGCAAAAAGAAGCCTATTGAAGCATACATGTACTGTATTTCAGCATTTCTGTGACATATAGTGTAAGGTAGCACAATCCATGCAATAAAGAAGTGACGTTGTTTTTGTTGTAAAGGAATCATGGTTTATGCTAAATAAATGAATAAAAGTTACTTTTACAAAGACAATAGTGGCACTAATTGTAATGCTACCTGTTGTTAGTGATTTTTATGGTCAGTATCTAATGAAGTATTACTATTGGCAGACAGATGTTGTCAGTGATAGGGTCCATGAGTTGATCCTGAGATGTGTATGAAGTGTTTTGGTTTCATTAGTACATTTTGGCTGTGAGATGAGCTGTTGGGCTGAGCAGCATGTCAGTAAAGAGAACTATGTGAAGAGTTTTGAAAAAGTGAGCTCCTGTAGAGAAATGTGACTTAGCAATTGTCAAAAAAAAAACTATAAATGTTCAATCTGTTCAAATAGTTATTTCTTCTCATCTTCAAGAACTATCTGAGCAAGGAAAAGAAAGGAAATGAGACAAAAGGAAACAGAAGCAAAGTAAAGGTAAGGAAAGGAAAAGACAGAAAGAAAAAGAAAGGTAAAGAGAGGGAAGGAAAGGAAACCGAATATAACAAAAGGAAATGAACGCGTGAATGTTAAGATGAAAATAAACGAAGGAAAGAAAAGGAAGTGATGGGTAAAGAAAGAAATGAATTAAAATCAAAGAAAGTTGTAGGAAAACAGCGGAGGATGTATGGCAGCCTCTCAGCCATTATTCAAAGCCCATAACAACATCAACTTTGCATTTTGTGGTGTCAGCAGATTTGGCAGATATTGATAATTGCCTGCTGGTGTGTTTGTGTGTGTTTGTCTGTGAGTGTGTGAGGGTGAGACAAAGAGAGGGAAAAAGACAAAAGCACATGAATCGGGGTAAAATACGTATGGTGACCTTGGAGCCATTAGCTTCCATCTTCTTAATGCTGTACTTCAACTCACAGCTGAAGGTGCAGTTTTGAAACTGCCTCTGTGCGCATGTGTGAGAGAATATGATCGGCCTGCTAACTGCTGGTGGCAGGCTGAATGGTATTTTTTCAGTTTTGTTAGATTCTGACCATGATTCTGTTAATTGAATCCTGTTCTCATCAGATCCTGCTTCCAGGTCTTGTCGTTTCATTTGAGTACAAACACAAACAGTGGCCTCTAGCTTCACTGCAGTAAACTGGCAGCCAATAACAGGGTGTGTTGATCCTGGTGTGGGTATTTTAAATATTCCTCCTTCTTGTCTTTGCTATATGAGAGACACTGGATAGGACTCACAGACGTATAGGCCCTATGTACTGATATCATGAGAGTAATCTATCATAAACCATCATCATAAACACCTATAACCATGTTACTATAGTAAAAATTAAAACAAAAATGAAGTTGTGTAAAATAATGTGGTATTAATAAACATCAGCATATATCAGAGGAATATTTTTAAATATTGTGGTGACATAAAATTACCTATTACCGGCTCTGTGAGGCTGTACTTAGGTGCTTTTGTGCTTAGTGCTAATGTCAGCATGCTAACCTGCTCACAACGACAATGCTAACATGCTGAAGTTTAACTAAAATAAGATGGTGAACAGGGTAAACCTTACACCTAGTAGTTAATATTACTAATTACCACTGAACACAAAGTACCTGAAGCTGATGGGACTGTCATTAGTTTTGCAGGTATTTGATCCATGGGCAGATATTACGAGGGGGACAGGGGCTTCAGGACCCCTCCTTCCTGGGAAAAACATGAGTTGTCCCCCTCAACATGCGACTGTAAAAATAACTATATAATTTTAAATAATATAATAATATGCACAGAAAGCACATACGTTAATTATAGATGCAAAACAGTGTACATTTCAAAAGATTGCACCCCCCCATATGGTGGTTTGGTCCACTGGCTCCCATCCGCCAAACTCCACACACAATAGTCCTTGAACACGCTCCTACAACCCTTAACTAATCTAGCTATCAGTTATCCAGTATATACGGTAAAGTTTGATGTTTCCGCTGGTAACGTTTTGCTGGCAAGCTGCCAAATCACAAAAGAAAACAACGTTATCAATCTAAACGGCACAGAGGGGGTTTCCCTCTTAACAAATTATCTTTGGCCGAGGTTACAGACGTTCTGCAGTACACACTGTGATAGTAATTAGGATTTCCTCTACATTTAATATAACGTTATAACTGTTACAACAGTATCTTGGCGGCACCTTTGGTGTCCTCATCAGGAATTGCTGTTAAGAAATTTTTATGTTTATTGTCCCCCCCCCAACAATGTGATGAAATATCCGCCCTTGATTTGGTCACGAACCACAGTACTGGACTAATTAAACTTTTGTCCTGATGACGGCGCTAGATGAAAAGTCAGAGGGTCAGCAAACTTACAATTCTTACTGAGGGTACGTAGATATCTGTACCAAACTGTTTGACAATCCATCCAATACTTGTTCAGATAATTCAGCCAAACAACAGAAATAAGGAGAGTATTTAAGACCGGAGCACAAAATGTTTACTTGCTAACCGGCATCACAGTCATCCTCATTCCATTCTTCAATAAATTCAATAAGACTGAAAGTTATCAGAGAGAGAAACAGTGGAGTGTCCTACAAATACATATTAAAAATACTTAAGGTAAGATTAGTACATATACATATATATATAAGTATATACAGTATATAGTATATAGTAAGTCTGGTGTTATTCTCAGTTTTTCTTTATGTCAACAAATCCCATGAGACCAAAACCATCAATGTGTCAGTCTGTCTCTCTGACACGGACTTTCTGACTTCCTTAATCTGTCTGTGGCTCTCAGCTTCAAGCCCATTGGTTCCTACTGAAGACATACACAAATTCACAAATTCACAAATATATTGTTTCATTTTTAGGAAAGGCTTAGTTATTTCCTAAGACAGCTTTTAGCAAACATTACTCAAACAGGAGGAAATGGTGCATTTTGTTATTTTCAGCAGCGGATGAATCCACATTTGGTGCTCTAGTGAGTATTTTTGGCAGCAGGACAGGTGTGTGTGAGATTGAGTCAAAATAATATACAGTGTGTGTGTTCATGGTAATGAAGGGGCATGTCACCCAGTCCCCACAGTGTGTTTCACTGATGTGTTTTTTGTACAACAATGGAGCTGTATGGCACAGAGGCTAAGATATATCAGGCTTTGTCTTTATCTGTCTGACAGACTTCCTAATCATCAGCACCATCACAGTCATGATCTTAACATAAACATCATCATCAACTAAACATTAACGACTTAATCTTATCACTGCCATCATAGCCGCATCACAAAAAGATTGTCAACAAAAACATCAGGAGTAGACTATTGTTTAACAGCTAAAATGTAATAAACCACAGTCTGTGTGTGTGTGTGTGTGAGAGAGAGAGAGAGAGAGAGAGAGAGAGAGATAATATCCCTGTGCTCTATGGCTAACCCAGGTGAGCCCACAGATGGAATGTTAAACAGTTTTCAGATCAATGTCAGTGAACGCAACACAACTGCGCCATTTGTTCAGCCGAGAGAGATGTCAATACACCCATGAGGGTCATCTGTCTCTGTGATTTCCCCCCACCGTGTGTGCGTGTGGGTGTGCGCATGTGTGTGTGTCTGTGCGTGTGCGTGTGTATCAGCTCACTCAGAATTCTCACTCTATAGATATCACTGTCTGTCTCTCGCTTGTCTGGAGCTGCGCGCACACACACACACACACACACGCTAACACTAACACATACACACACAACCCGTAAACACGTCATACCCTCAAATCACATTAAAACTACTCTGTCTCTAAGAACATTTCCAATTATTGCTTTAAGTAGTCTTCCATCACTGAATGTCAAGTATCGAGTGTCACCCGGTGTACACACACGCACACAATCTGTGTGCACCCTGCTGTAGGGTGTGTGTGTAAAGAGGGATGAGTGAAACTCTGTCTGTGCGTTGATCGATTGTGAAACACAGAAATTGAATTGAAAGCATGCTTCACAGCTCTGAATTCCTTTAAATTATATCAAGAAATGATAATATGCTGCATTGATTTTTTTTTCTCTTCACACAGAGGTCAACGGTCAGAGTGAAATTAAAAAACAGCACCCTGATGCTGAGGGGGATTCAGCATCAACACAACAGAGGACTAAATATGTAACTCAATACAATATTCTGATACTGTATGAGCTCTGCACGGATGCGAACAACATCCTATTTGTGCAGCAATATTTGTATTTTTTTCCTTTCTTTAATCTTCTTCTTCCTTTAACACAATTTGTCAGCAGTCCATGGAGGTTAAACATCAATAAATTCACTCCTTATAACTTCAGTATCAAAAGTAACAGTTCCTGCTAGCAAAGGCAGCATGACTTTTTATGGTGTAGATTTGTTCAGATGTAAAGAATACACTGTAAATTCTCAAATAGTCAAAACAGAAGAAACGTTTTCATTCGCTAATGAATTCCAGTCCGTTCACTTTTCTGTTTTTTCCGATCAATGTTACACTTCTGTCAGTGAAACTCAACACTCCCAGCAGGTTTCTCACATCAAAAGTGTTCCAGCCTTCCCATTATTGGTAGGATTTAAATAAGTGAAAAACTTACAAGAAGTGTCGATTGTAGTTGACGGCAGCTTAACATCGGTCAGGAAAAAGGAAGCGGAAAAAACTGATGGATGAAACAGGTATTTGTGTTAAAAATAGAGCAGCAGAGTGATGAATATGCCTTGACTTTGTACATTATGCTGAATTTACCATGATAGAGCTGCTGTTGTTAGTTACAGGTCATTTCACCCCCCTCAATGTTTTTCTTTTAAACCGGCCTGTAGCGACCAGTCTGTATTTGTTCCTGTTGGCCACGCCTCGGCTGTCATTTGAGAATTCACATGAACTTTTCATCAGATTTCATCTGATATGACATTCAGGAGCTTGACTGATGTTGTACTGGTGTCTTTCTTTACCTCATGGTCTAATCTTGAGTGACCTGACAGTATACAGAAAATTAAGGAGCCATAGTTAGGGACCGTCTCAAAAGTGCATTCAAAATGGCCCAGATTTTTGTTAATAGCTTTCTAATTTTTGTCACATCCACTTTAAAATCTCCAGTTTAAAGATAACACAAATAGAAAACAAGGTCTTTTGTGAAATAAACAAACGATACTGAAATATTGATACTGTAGTTAGTAGTCCTGTGTTACACCCATAGCTTTCACACAACTGCAGGACACATTGGAGAGCCAAAGGTTTTGGGCTGGGAACAAGCATCCCTCATTCTAGTACACACATACATTCACTTTGGATTATTGGTTTTTATGGCTAACAATGACAAAATAACAACAGCAGGTTAACTGAGCTTCCTGTTCTTAAGCTTGAACTCAGTTTTTCTGAGCAGAAAACAGGCTATGAAACAGTGTCAAAGTAAGCTATATTTGTAACCAAGCGTACCCTCAGTAGATGTACGTGTATTCTCAGCACAATATCTAGCAGCCAGTTCTTACCAAAATACCGCTGTACGTGGCCACATTTGGATAAAACTTCCTTTCATTTCAACTTTGCACTCCCACTAGACCAGAGCACTTTAGTTTGCCCAGTATGGAGCGGACCTTTTGGAGCCTTTTCAGTTGAACTGTGTCAGTGGTTGTTTAAGTCACAGTGATGTAAACTGTACAAGTTTAAAAAGTAAGCTTTACGTGATGTGACCACAACTGCAAAAATAATCTGTTCAAAGAGGTGACCATACTGGCGCCTGACTTAGTGTTTGTGTGTGTGTGTGTTTATGTGTGTGAGAAAAGAGAGAGCCTGACTAATTACATTTTTCTGGAGTGGAGGTCCAGAGGTAGAAGTTTGGTTTTTTTACCTCTCTTTCCCTCTTTTCCAGTGTTGGGGCTATTTCAGAGTAATGTGCAATTCCAAGAAAAAAAAAAGCCATTTTAATGATAATTCTTTAATGAAAGTTTTTATAGTGGCCATTAAATGAACTCCAGTTGAGAGGTATGCATGTAACTACAGTTCTATAAATTCTGGATGACCCCCACAGACAGCATGTACTACCTGGATTTCTCCCTTCTGTGGCTGTCAGGAAAAATGAAAGAGAACTCTCCACATCAAAGACAGTTGAATTCTGTTTTTATATGTGTTGGTGGGGGGCATGCCCCAGATCAGAGCGAACGTGATATTGTCTTGTTCTTTGGAGGCATGGACTACATACCCAAGCCATTGATTTTTCACAAATTTTCATTTCAGGACAAAAAATAATCCGATTTTCCCTGGAAAAAGACTAAAGGCTAATTCATGGTTGCCGCATTGATGTGGCCACAAGTGTCTGCGTGATGTGCATTTTGGCATTTGCCCACGTCTGCAACAGTCCATGTGGACCCGCGCTGATGTCTGTGCGCAGCCCAAAATTTATGACCATGCGGGCTGTACACACTACAAGCGCCTCTACTCTTTGCTTCTGCATTAAATTATGATCAAAGCTTAAGATGTGCCTCAACAATGAATTACTTGTGTGATAAAACCACTGAAATGTTTTTCTTTGTAGGTCATCCTAAAACATACAGTAGTGTAACATCAACACGAGTAGAGAAGAGTCATGAAGTCAGTGAACTAATGTCAGTTACACAGCATCTATCCAACGTTAAACATTAGCAAACATTAATATAAGTTGTTACCAAAGCAAGTGTTGTGCTGTGGCTGGGAAAGTGTCTTCAGTTGAGCAAAGGTGTGTTTTATTGCTTATGAATTCAACTCCTAATTTGTAAAAGGAAGAATGTACTATTTTTTCTTTCAGAAATGATGCCCAAACATCTGGCTAAAAGTAAGACGGAACTCCTGTTGATATACTTTAGTCTGAGTCTGTTTTTCCTGATTTGGGGATTTTTTTTAAAATATCGACATTCCTGTCTGAATTTCTCAGTGGGAGGAAATTCCTGCCGCCAGGTTTCAAAATCTTAAAGTGGAGTAATGCCCATGCTTCTGGAATGGCATGTTCAACAAGCGTGGGTGTAGTATTCGGGTGTCCGCATGCTATTGGCCATGTAGTGTATATGATACTGTAAGACTTCCTACACTCTCAGAAATAGGGGTACAGTTTCTGTACCTCAAGGTACAATCTCCACTAATGTACCCCCTCGGGCTAATTATTGGACCTCAAGGTAACTATATGTACCTTTTTGAGGGCAAAAAGTTATACATGAGTTCTCAAGGAGTCAAATGTAGATATATGTACCGTTTCTTCTAAACGTTAAGGTACAGTATCAGGAGACAGTGTGTGTTAGGCCCAATACCAGAACAGTTAGGTAAAATATTCATTTTACTTTTAGATTTGAAGGTTTTACTGTTTCTTTATATGTTTAAGGTAGATTTCAACTTGTAGGCTATGGTTAAGTAGCCTTGAAATAAAAGAAATAAAAAAAGTGGAAGGTGCTGAATCCTGAGTACACATATATGACTGATTCACACTGAATTAAATTAGATGTGTTTTTCATGAGAAACATTCTGGCAATAAAATGATATTTTTTCAGACAAACAAATCAGGAGCAAGTGAGTTCACATCTAAGTACCCAGTGTCAAGGGTACAACGGCTGTACCTTAGGAGGGTACTGCCTCAGTGACAAGCCGTCGTACACCTAAAGGTACAAATTCAGCACATTATTTCTGACAGTGTAGCCACATATTTACATATTTAGAATTTTTTTCTAAGTAGTGTAGAGTCTGATGATTTTTGTAACCTTAAAAGCACTTAAGGGGAAAACTGAATGTTGAGGGGTTGACACTGAGAACCTGCTCAGCTGTAGTGCTGGATGCTTGGGTTGACCTCTATCATACTGCCTGGTGTATGAGCACTACCTACACAATACATACTCAGTACCGCACATAACAGAGAGACACTCACAAAACGAATGAACGAGCAAACCAGCAGGCTGGCAGTGTGTGTGTGTGTGTGTGTGTGTGTATTTCTTCAGCCTGTAAGGCACACTGTGACCCAGATAGCATAAAGGATTTCACGCATTCGGGATCCCTCTAAATTAAAGACACTCACTTCTCTTTCTTCTCTCTCCTCTCCGTCATGGGGAGAGCAGGGCGGGGGATGTGTGAGTGGAGGATTGAAATGGTGTCATGGATGGAGGAGAGAACACATCTCCACCTCCCCTCCTCCTCCATCCTCTCTTCTTACTAAATCATCAAAAGGAGTTAAAATGCCAACAGACATAATGAGGTTGTGGAGTTTACCACTCCCCTCACCCCCCCCTTTTCTTCATCTCTACCCCGCTCCACTCCTCCACTCTCTCTTTCTGATTCTCTTCTTCATGCATTTCCTCTTTCAATAGCAGGTGATCCAGAAGGTTTAAGTATAAGTCTGGCAATATTCTATATTTTTTTTATTTTAAACAAATCCCATGTGCAGACTCACTAACACTACATACTAACAATGATAGATCTATTCTTCTGTGCCATAGAGCTCCACTGATTTGGTATTAAGTATTTGTATTATAAAGTGGGGGGACTCACAAGAGACAGGTGAAAAAAGATTGGTCAAAATCGAAGCAGCAGAGGCTGAGATACTTTTAGTCCCTAGTATGGGTCAAGATTCATCAATGGTGGATCCTACACTTCCCATAATGCAACCAATAGTATATTTTTGTTGGTCTGCACGGTAAATGCTCACAGCTTACAAACTCCATGCCCCCAGCGTAACGAGCCACAAAAAAACATTATCAGATTGTATTCGCAGGCGGAGTAGTAGTCCTCATGATGAGTAAACTGACCCATACATGTAAAATTGGTGGAGTTTTATACAATTTATACAAACTGCTCCTGATTTATCACTGCAGACTGTACACTGCAGCAAAGCCGACTGTGTCTGAAATTTTACATCTTAAAATAGTAAGTATGCAGCACTGTTTTATCAGATATACACAGAGGGAGAGAGAGAGGGGTAAAAGAGAGAGAGAGAGAGAGAGAGAGAGGCTTAATCAAACAGCTATTAAACAGTGAAAACACTTCAGTGTCAGCAGTAATGAACACTGCAGAAAATGCAAAGGTGCATATGAGGTCAGTTTACAGGAGCTGTCCATTCAGCACCACAACACAAGACAAAAGAGCAGCAATGTAACAGCCTGTTATTTGTCACCTGAATGTCCTTTTCTGTTTCATATGGCCTCCTGTTTGTATCTGTATTCTACCGGACTGTCAGTGGCTCACAGTGTGAAGCAGACAATCCCATACTCATTAAGAAGACTATTCTTTCTCCTGCTGGGAGAATGGTTGAATGCTTGTAGTTGCTCTTTTTGATTTGATTGACATGTGCAAGTCAAGTCATGTCATTTTTATTTATTTATAAAATCACAAATGTGCCTCGGACTGTACTGCATCTGACGACCTCTCTCCTTGGAGCCTCAATTTGGATGACAAAACAACACTTAACATGAAGATGAGCAAGATGGTCTTTTCTTTTCTTGTGTGAACGTAGGACACCGCCTACTGATGTTCTCTAACTCCTCCTCTCTGAGTGCACTCTCTGTTTTTGTAGCAAATCCTTTTTTTCTTGAGCAAGAAACAAGATAATAAGGTCAGCGAGAGCATAAAAGCAGGTGTGTGTGTGTGTGTGTGTAAGTGTATGTGCAGTCATTTGTGAGTGAGAGAGTGAGTGAGAGAACAAGAGAGAGAGAGGGAGAGAGAGGTAATTACATCCGCAAGTGTGTGTGAGAGAAATTAGTTTATTATTGCGCACGTTTATGGGAGTGTGGGTATATCTGTGTGTGCATTTTTGAGCAAGAGAACAACAGAGAGACTGAAAAGTAATTATATCTGAAGGTGTTTTTCACAGTGTGTGTGTGTGTGTGTGTGTGTGTGTGTGTGTGTGTGTGTGTGTGTGTGTGTGTGTGTTTGTCAGACCGAGAGGGGGAGAGTTTACTATTGATGTTTGTCTTGAGATGTTTGTCTTTTAGGATGGCAGGGGGAAACAGCTAGCCTGGCTCAGTCCAAAGTTCATAAATATGCCGACCAACACCTCTAAAGCTCACAAATTAATGGTGTATCTTGTTTGTACAAACAGAAATGTAAAAACAACAAATTGTGGTTTTAGACGGAGTTACCCATCTCAGCCTTTAAAGGTTGCTGCTAAAAGCTGCATGTGTGATTTCATCTTTTGCTCATCCCTGAAGAGACAGGACACCAGTGACAGTGGGTGGACAAAATAATAGAAACACCAGTCTGTTTAACGCGTTTGTTAACAGCATAACAAACTACATCCTCTAAAATGATAATGGAGTTGAATCAACACCTCTCTGAAACAGTTTCAACAAACATATTAGAAACTTCTTGAAAGTAAGATTTAGTGTAGAACTGTTGGATTAGACTGCATCAGTTTTAGCTAGGTGTACCTAATAAAGTGACAACTGAGTGTATAGTGTATATTATAATTAGTGTAATTATAATATTTCTAAAATATTATAATTAGTGTAATTATAATATTTCTAAAATGACACTAGAATGGACCATGGATCAGTTTCAGTGTAAAACACTGACTGGGGGATTGACTCAGATCTGAGGTCACTTAACTACAATGACTAAAATGCATATAGTAATTTTAAATCAACATGTCTGCTTGCAGTGAAGACGAAGTAAGTGTTGGTATTTTTGTAGGTTTAAAATATTTTGAAAAGCTTTTGTTTTGAAACAATTGCTTTTTAAGACTATTAGCTTTTGTTGTCTGCTGCAAATGCTGCCAATGAGATGTTGGCTTAGCTTGGAGTGTTTCCACCATTTATAGCCACTCAAATGGTTTAGTTCGAATGGTTTTTAACTGTTGTACTTTTTAAAGGAATGTTTCCAATAAGGCTTAAGATTAGTCTCGTGTTAAAATATATTTCTAGAATGTTTTAAGGTGGCGCTGTAGCCAAGACCACTTCAGTTACATCAGAGACAAGCAGTTTCAAGAGTTCAAGAGTTAGGATCAAGGCTAATCAAGACTGTGGGTCCTCACCTTGTTGTGCATAACTTGAACTGAGACCGGACAGTCGGCCCCCAAGCACCTATTTCTTCAGCTAGTTAAAGGAACCAGTGGGCCCACACCTTAAAGGGCTGAACCTATACTATTTTGTACAGGCTTCGGGCGCTGCCTGCTTCCTTTCGGACCCCATGTTAACCAATTGGGTTGTTCAGACGGGAAGCACCGTGGAGCGGAGCTCTGCAAACACGTTATTATGGTTGTAATATGTCAATTGTATATCACTGAAGCTACAGACCTAACTTCACAACAATGGTAACAAACACTTTGTCTATACTGTGGCCATTCATTTACCCCACTATTATGGGCACTCCAGAAGTGGACAAACATGTACAGTGTTATCCAGGAACACATAAAAAGCTTTACGTTATAAACTCATGAGGTTATTTCTTAAAGATCAGCTCTATATGTGATTACAAAAGGAGCAGAATCGCTTGTTGACCAGCGCAGAGAAATGCGCTTCTGGTGTGAACACCTAGGCTGCTGGTCGAGGGAGAATTGTTATATCGCGGCACTTCGCAGCGCGTCCGCCTCCTGTGTGTCTCAGGCATAACAGTCCAGCACAGAGCAGAGCAGGAGAGAAAACAGCTCTCCATGCGCAGAGTGAGTCAGAAAAACAAGATATCTCGCAGATAGAAACAGATGAAAGAGCAGCGGAGTTAATAGATCATTAGAGTAGTTATAATTATAATTAGAACAAGTTCTCTCAGTTTCAAATCAAACATCTTAAGATACGAGTGGAACGTTTTGTTCTTGCAGCTGCATTTATAAAAATGTTTCACTCAAACATAGGTTAACCATGTCATGTGATATTCTATCTCAGTACACTACACCACACTACAGAAAATTGCAGATGAACATTTAATATCCAGGAATTCACATTATAGACACGGCCGCTGACTACGTCTGTAACAATTTGGCCACAATATAGCACACTGACCATACACGGTCCAGCCATATACTAGGTTTCGACCTAGTCGTGTTAAACAGCATGTGGAAAAGTATTTTTGAACAGAGAAGACTGAAGTTGGTTGCCTTTGGCCTACTTCTCTATTCTCTCTCTTTTCTAATCCGCTTTCTCCATCCTTTCCTTTCATCACTCTCTCTCTTCCCCCACTCTCTCTCTTTTCATCTTCCACTCCATTCATCCATGCAGCGCTGGTGTGTCATTACATGAAAACAACCATGGACTGTGTGTGACTGTGTGTGTGTGTGTGAGTAGGTGTGTGTGTGAGAGAGAGAGGGAGTGAAAGATGAAATGGGCATGTGCAATGTTCAGCAAATGACACCTCATAACGGAACATACACACTCATTCAGCCATATCAGTGACGCATACACACATGCAATAATTGCTCCACAACTTCATTTGGAGGTATACATCTCTAATTAAATATTATGAAATGGTTACATGCCATTTTAGATTTCCTGTACAAAAATACCATTATTTTTTAATTTCATGTACAAAAACAACTAGTATTGTTCAATCTAAACCTACCAATATGCACTATTTGTTTTCCTAACAAGACTTTAATATGGTGTGCATCTAATTTTAATGATAATGAAATAATAATTTTCACAACAGTCACTATTAGAAGAGGAATTATGGCAAAAGAAAATGGTGAATATGCCAGAAAGTCTCTATTTTTGAATAAAGATCTACTAAATAAACCAGCCACTGAAGAATTAACCCAGGCACGTCGCGCTGGTGTTTTCACCCCAACCCTGGACTCCAAATAATAAAAATGAATATGAATTTGATCTGACGATGTTGTAGCCTGATTTGTTTGAGACTCAGCTCCAGACATCTGCTCAAAAGAACACAGCTCTGAATATCAAAACACATGTTAATTTTCATTAGCAAATGACAGTCCTGTGCTTGCTGACATGCAGAAGAGAGAGAGAAAGCTGTATGCAGCCTGCACTCCCACTCTGTGGTAGCGCTGATTTTGCACGCAGCCAATTTGTTTTTTACGCACAACGTGATATGTATAAATGAACCTTTATATGTCCAACATGTCTTAATTAATTTCCTGGCCAATGTAGTTTTTAGCAAATGTTACGCAGCTCTATGACACAGAGGAATCAGACGTATCAGGCTTTGGATACACAGAAGTGTGTGTTCACATGGACATAAGTATCCCGGTTATGATCAGGTTTTTGAAGTATCCCGTTTTTGTGTATGCGTATGTGTTTGCGCATATAAACCTGGATAAACCCTTATCCCGTTTTTGAGAAACCCAAATATGCTAGCTGGAGTACTCTGAAAGAAACCAGGATACTGTTGCATGTATACGTCTTATCCAGGTTTCTGAACGCTGCAGACTACCTGCGCAGGCGCCACATGACATGACAGAAACACAAACAATGGCGGCAGCGAAAATATCTCACTTCTGTAGCGATGAAGAAACTGAGTTTTGCTTTTGGTAATTAAAGAGTTAAATATACTTGGTAGTTTAGATCGGGCGAAGAGCATCAAAATGCTGATCTATTCAAGTCTGTCGTACACAGGTTACAGGTACAGGAATGTCAGATTCGCTGGTTTGTGTTGTAAACATCACAGGCGCATACGCAAATAGAACGCAGTAATCAGTAACCCCGATACTAATATTTATCATGTATACAGGGATATGAATAAACAGATTTCTCCATATCCCGAATATGATCAAAACTGGGATAAGTCTCATAACTGGGATACTCCATGTAAACACACTCACTGTTGGTTTGGATCTTTTCATGGGACTGTTGACAAGAACAAACATGTAAAATACCAACAGGCTTATTGTTTAATGAACTGAACATATTAGTAACGTTTATGACTGTAAAGGTGTGAATGACTGTTTGGTTGAGTGGACGTTTATCCATTAAGTGTATTCTGTGTTTCTCACCCCCGCAAAAAGAAAAGAAATTATTTTTATACAGTCAACATTTGGTTGTAATTCAGCTAAAGAGAAGGAATCCTAAAAAGAAAGCAGTAAAGTGTACAGAGCCTCTTTCTAGTTTTGCTGCAAATTGTAACAGACACTATCTTCCTGTCTCTTACCCCACGCTCTTGCTCTGTCTCTCTACAGGTCGGACGATAGTACTTTTAATCCGCTCTTTGAACAAGAGCTGCCTCTCAACGAGGGCTCACTTTCCCCTACAACAACACGCAGCTCTGTGAAAAACATACACAGCCCACTTGCAGTGAAGAGACTGGTGGATAAGCCACTTGTTCCTGAACCTGCTGGCACGCTGTGTTGAATAGCTTAAGGAGAAAAAACACACACACACACACGCAATGAAAAAGCCCTTCAGTTAGAGAATGCGACATCAAAATACACAGAAAAATAACCACAACATACAACAGCCTGTAAGTTAACTACCTGAGAAAAAGTAGAAGCAGACTAGTGGAGCTATAGAAGAAAACAAGGGAGAGAGAGATGTAACAAAGGTCCCTGACCAGACCCAAACCGGGGACGCCTTAGTGACAGGGGAAGCAACCTATTTTGACCATTAAAAATCCACAAACTATTCAATTGTGCCTCTACTTAAACCTGAGCCATAATATAACAGACACAACTGCTGTATTGTGAACTGTATCGGGTCCCCTCTACAAGATGGGGCGTCAAGATGAGGTACTAATGCAGGTGTCATCTTCAAGGACCATACCAGCACAGTAAATCTCAAGTGCTTACAAATGTGCTTTTTCTACCTTCCAGGGGACCATTGCTATCAGTTATTTTAAGTTTAACTTCTTTATTTGTCATATGCACAACAACTACAGTGGAGCAGTCGTTGGCAATGAAATTCTTGTTCTCAGGCTCCGATGCTCAAACAATATGTACAAGAGAAAATCACACAAGTAAAATGAGAAATGGGAAAAAGAGAATCTGAGACAAAGACATAAATAGTGCAAAAGTAAAATATAAATGATATAAAATAGAATAAAATAAAATATGACATATAATACTGAGGTAGACCGGTGTACAGTAAACTGTAATAATAATGTAATAAACTGTAATGTAGACAGGTTGCGCAGTAATGTAGTAAATGTATGTGCTTCAGAAGCGGTTATGTTCAGGTAGGAACAGAATGTACACAGGTAATGCACATAAATATATGTACTATGATGGTTTAATAGCTTGTAAACAGTAGTAAAATAAATGTAGATGTATCCTATGATGTGCTCAGGTATAAATAGATTATAGTACATATATACACATACACATATACATATGTATGTAGTTATCAGAATAAACCCCCAGAGACTTTTACTCAACACAACTAATGCATCATAATTAAACACACGTCCACACTGGTTTTGTTTAAGTCACTTCATTTAAGTTAAAAGAGAAGAGTGATCTGTGAATCCTTCCTGGTGAAGCATTCATGTGTTGAAGTGAAGGTCTGAAGACGGCTTCACCATTCAGCTGCCACATACTGTAGCACTGCATTCATCAGCTATGATGTTTGGAAACTCAAGAGGGAATACAAATAATTATCAGACATGAAAGTCGTATAAACCTGTCATAAATGTGACAGTCGTATCGAATGGTCTGCGAAAATTATTTTGCTGACGTCAGACTGGACATGACAGCACATAAACGCACCATTCCTCTGCATCTAACGCAGATGTGTGCACTCATTGGGTGATCAGGGCTCGAACAGGGCTGGAACAAAAAGTAGTTAGCAAAGACCTCAGCAAAGAGGTGACGCTTTCACAAGAAAATGTCAAACTGTGAATATCATGACGAAGAGATCAGATGAGAAGACAAATACACTTTCTACAGAACAGTTTGAGCCAGAGTATATATATATATATATATATATATATATATATATATATATTTAAAACTTAATCATATTTCAGTACAAAAATCATCCTTTTCCCAAGTCTTGGGGACATCATGTGGAACAATATCAGCTCCAATACAGCACAGTTACTCTTATGACATCATCACTAATGTTTCACAGTTCTTCTCATGGAGTGTTTTGGTCTTTTCTCTGCTGTTGGCTGAGAGCGTACACCCAGAATTGATTTTCCCCAACAACATTCATATACACACGCATGAGCAGGGGAAGATGGCGTGTACATGATTAAGGATTGACTGCATCGACAGTGTGTGCAAAATGAGTCCACTCTTTCGCACATTTCTGTGATAGACTATTGAGCTCTTTGAACACACGCATTACATGATTTTGTTTTTTCCAAATAAACCGAGAAATCATTGGTGTGTGAATGAAAATGTACATAAAAAAATAATTAATGTGCGCTGCTGTCTGAAAATACATCCACACGCACACACACAGAATCCCCAAAGGCCTTCAGATGTATTCAAAATGTCTTACATGGCCCGACTATATATAGCTTCAAAGACCCAGATTCCCTATGTAGGCAAGGCACACACACACACACACACACAATGCTCTGGCATAACATGCCAACACATTAGCACAATCTGGAATACTCGAACAGTGAAATCTGAAAACAAAAGCTCTCTCTCATACACACGCTCTCACAGCGTGTAGCGAGGAATGAAAGAGCTGGATAAAGGAATGAGACTAATGGAGGAAAGTTGCTTAATGACAAATTGTCAGATTGCAGAAGGCCATTTTCTCTGCTCGTCGTTTAGCTCTTTCATCCCGGAGCACTGTTAAAATATTCCTTTGCTACAGGCTTTTGCTCGGTCACACTTCTTACTCACTCCCTTACATTTTCTTTCCTTCTCTCTCTCTGCTTTCCAGATGCTGCAGCAGAAGGCCACAATGAAAATACAGGGCATGCTCACCAAGCCCATACATTCTGACTGCAAACACTGTATAACAGAAATAAAAAGTTTAATTTGTCGCAAGGAGGAAGCACATTTGGTGTTTAAAGCAGCTTATTAAATGCATTTCACTTTATCGTTTGGGTGTGAGGAAGCTCTCGTCACTGTATCATTATCATTTATTTATGGGGTTTGCATTTCTACGTGCGTGAGAGGGAAACGAAGTTCCAAAATGTTCAGCATTCAACTATTTTAATGGCACTACAACTGTGCTCTGCTTGTCTCTACATATTACAGAGTTAATATTTAATATTTCAATATTTTTAAGACCCATTTAGAATGAAATATAAAGAAATTTAAGACCCTGCAACATCAAAGATAATAATAATAAAGGTGCACATGTATAATTCATGTATTCACATAAGAAATGTCCAAAAATCATCTGTGATTCGATCTGAATTGACTACATTCGAACTGACTTTCACATTTTGGTCTTTGCAGAAGTTGGGTTTGATACCAAATGTAAAATCCTTTGTGTTGAGGTGTCAGAAAGAAATACAAACATTATTTTTGATAATTTTTAGAAAAGGTTTTGAACAAAATTAAGAAATAGTTGAACACTTTCATACAACTTGTCAGTTATTTACAGGGGCTTTTATACAGTGTACGTCTGAGGAAACTCAGCTGCATGAAAAAAAGTGTAATGACTGCCTTTAATGCCTCTCCATCTTCCTCTGTGCTGATGCAGTGAGTCTGATTTGTTACATCGTTTCTGTGACTGATGCTGTTGTTACTCAGCCACTGGCCGTTTGTCACCCATGTAACGGAAAGCTCACATATTAAAATGGGGAATGCGAGAGCATTTTCCCGTTTCTGCAACCTTAACATTATTTTTCAAGTGTTTCTGTTTTGTCATCCACTCCCTATTTCTACAATTATAACCGAAGATGCACACTGACTGCACTGCCAATCAAAGATAATCAAAAAGAGATAAGATATGAAGTTCACTGTGATGTTCCCTTGCTAACCCAAGCGAGACAATTTCCATAACATCATGTAACACAAAATGACCAATGGCAGACCAGAGGTTTCTTGTAGCTTTTTAAATTCAAGGTTATCAGTTACACAGTAATGACTGGGAAAAAAAGTTAATAGGTCATGTGGCTAGATACTAAGAAACAGCTTGGTTGTTGCACTCCAACTTGGGGTGTAACAACTAAACTGACAACTAAACTCCACAACATCAAAACTTTTAACTGAATTCAACCAACAGCTCTAAGACACAGTGCCAACTCTAGCTGAGAGCTTTCATTCAGAAGACACAAGTACCAAAGTGACACAAACTGCCTCTCATTTAGTTACTAATATCAGACAGTCTGCCAACCTTCTGAGTCTGGGGTTACTTCTTTATGCAGTACACCAACAGTAACTGTTTTGCAACAAAAAACCCTTGTAAGTCTACAGTATCTGCATATATGAAACAAAACCATCTGTATATATATACATGCACACATTATTCCAAACACACCTACTCAAGTATATGCATATGTTTATGCACACCTGAAGGCCTTAGAAGAACAAAATAATAAAACGAGAAAGGAAAAGGCAAATAAAGAAATAGGAAAGAACACAATAATAGTGAAAGAGACATTCTAATTTTAAATTATGGCTTAAGACTATAACTGCTTTTGTTCATTTTTATGCTTACTGCTAAATAATCAGGATCATCTAAAACCTGTTCAATATGTCACTACAAAAATCTGTTATATGTTATATTATCACCTTTTTAGAAGCTGAATATTAGAAATGATTACTAAATGCTTTTATTATATCCCGGCTCGATTACTGCAACAGCAAATTCCATAGTAACCATAAAATCCACTTCATCGCCTTCAAGGCCCTCAATAACTTGGCTACTCCCTACAGTACCCCTCTGACCTCCTCCACTAGTCCACTCCCCCGACCTTAGGTCCATGGCTCTTACAGAACCCGAGGACCTGGTACCCCAGGAAATGTTGTTTTCTGCTCTCTATTAATTTTGTAAAGCATCTTTGGCTACACTACAGTTTTATTGTTATTATTTCTTTCTTCTTATTTCCTTAACTTTATATTTTTTCCCCATAAGCCAAAGCCAAAACCTCTCTCAACTGAACTCTGAGAGGGAAAGGTAACATTAGCACAGTGTTAAATATTTCTTGTGATTTTATATTTTTACTTTGGCTTGGTTTATTTTGGCTTGGTTTTTGATTTTTTTGGCTCTTTGTTTAAAGTTTTTTTTTTATTTACATGACATAAAGGAACCAGTGTTTTGGTTTTTTTTTCACTGCAGTACATCCAATTACCCTTTCAAGACAAATAAAGTGATACATTGATTGTCTAATGTCAAATTACTACTTCTTACATTGTGTTACTGTACTGGCTGTCCTCCCTGTCGGGGCTCTGCAGATGCAAATAATACTATGTTTTTATGTAACAGGACAGAGTCCCTGCTAAAAGTCTGATATCATATGGAACACACAGTGATGGATGTGTAACAGTGTAGCGCCATCTACTGGGACTCATCACAGCTGATGATTGATCTGTGGGTTGTTTAATGATCGAGGAACATGAGGCCAGTGTACAGCAGGGTGTAAACACTGCTCCCGCAAACACGATCATGTTTCCATTCCACAGCTTCTTTATTTAGAGAAATGTTGCTTGTATATTCATTCCTCTACACACAGAGACGGACACACACTCAAAATGTTAGCTTAACACAAACCTTATTTACTCAGAGGAGAAACAGTAAACAAAACATAAAGAAGAAAATGTGAAAAAATGATACATTTGTGATCATAACCACCAATAATTATTTAAAATGTACCTGAACGATCAGAAGTGTTTTCTCTTTTCTGATGGAGAAAACAGCCTTATTTTAAAATATCCACTCATTACAGAACTAGTGTTATGTTCAAGCCTTAAAAAGTCATCACGTGTTAACTACAGTAGGCACGGCCTGTCCTTTGTGTAACAGCAGAATTAATCCTAGTGCGGAACTAGTGCACAAAATGTATTCATTCCATTCATGTTTTATTCTATTAATGGGACTCATATGCTTTTGCAATAATTCTTTTGCATATACAGCTGCTATGAAAATGTCTGTTCTCACAGGAAATTCAGAAATTCATGCTTACATTAAAAAAGTGCAGTGTTTTTCTCATTTAACGTATGAAAACGCAGAACAGAATGGACTGACTGTTTATGGCTGCCAATATTATAAAATCATTCAACCCAATAACGCCATTTGTATCATATTTGATACATGATTTTCTGTGATCTCTACGTCATCAGCAAGATCAATAACTACCTGACAATCTGGTCCATGTGAACTGCCCTCTTGTGGACTATCAGTGCAAAACAGGAAGTAGAGTCCCTTATGTACCAAATTCAAGATGGCTGCCTCCTTGTTGTGACTCACGTGACTTACCAAGCTAGTCATTTTGCTAATTTTGAAGCAGCATATAATGACTAAAAATTGTGTGTATTGTAGGTATTTCATAATGTTTAATGTTATAAATGTAATAATGTTTTTATGGTTTTTAATGACACACATATAATTAAATAATTATATAATTAAAACCATTAAGATTAAAATTTTGTCTTTGTAAGAGTGGACATTGTGTATTTGTATATAGTTTCATGTGTATAACATTGCCTGTGATAATTACATAAGCACCAGATTCTCTTCAGAAATCATCAAATGATGAAATAAAAAAGTGAAAAGGAAAGAGTAAAGGTAGAGGATAGTAGAGAGCAAAAATGTAAGCTCAACTGACACATCACAACTGATACACAGCTATAAATCCAATTTAGAAAGCTATATGCAGATACAATAAGTAGAGGAGAGTAAAGAATAAGTAGAAAAACTAGACACAAAATTAGAAAGCTGCAGTACCCCAAGTCACTGTGTATACATGTTGTTTTAAGTGCATTTGTGTAATATTTGTGGGGGAAAAACTGATTTTAACCAATTGTGACGTTTGTTCATACCCCTGACGATAGTGGGATAGTGATATATTATAATAGTACTAGTAATATACTGGAATGAAGTGATAATAAAATAATTATAAAATAGATAAAAAATAAAATAGATCAATATCCATTATAAATATGTGTGTTACTGTATATATGTATAATACAAATGGAATAAAAATATACTATATACACGTAAATATCTCATATATGTAAAAATAAATACATTTTTAAAAAAAAATAGTTTCTTTAAAAAAAAGCCCAATTGAGATACATAAATTACTATAAAACCTGGATGTACCGTATTTGAATCACAAAAAAAAATGATACATGCAAATTTCAATTGCATATTTTGTTTTCTGTCAAAAGGTGCAATACACACCTTAACTAAAAACAATAACAATTCTACTATGTGTCAGGCTTTACAGGATTAATCACATTAAAACCTTTATTTCTTTAGAAAGTAGCTAAAATCAGCTCCCAATTCAAAAGCTAAAGTTTTCTTTTCAGCTTAAGGTTGAAATTGTCTGCCAATCTAGACATTAAAATATTGTGCTTTATTATGCTTTAAAGATTTCTTTTTAATATTGGCAGCCACAAACTTCCATATATGAACATTAAAGTTACTTAAACCCTAACCCAAATATTAACCTTAAAATAATTTAATCCAACCTTACCCTTAGCCAAATAGCCTAACACCACCCAGCGCCACAACTCCAGCCACTAGACTGGAACCTACGGACACTCCCAAACTGATTGGACAACAGTCTAGACAACAACTGAATTTAAGTTATTTCTGTTCTCTCATGCTGTTAAAGGCTTTTCTACATTTTAAATACTGCAGTAAAACAGGCCTACATGTTCAGTTATGATCAAGTGACAAAAAACAAAAAAACTAAATTCTTTTTTGACCAAAAATTATCAAAATTGAATCTGATAATACCACGAATATGAGCATATGGTCAATAATATGCATGCATAGTAATAATAATAATAATAATAATAATAATAATAAGTTACTGCTTAGACTTACGGTTAGAAAAAATCTAATGTTGTAGCACTAACAGCATCACTCATTCACAAAAAAACTAACCAAACTTCATCCCATTTGTTTTCACACTAATACACTCACGACTGACAAAAACACAATGAATTAGGAGTTCTGAACCCAGCAACAATATGATTAGTTTAGTAAACTTAAGTATTAAAAAAATGAATATTTCCTGTCTTTTTCCAAAAAATCTATCTGGCACACACTGCTAACATGGTACTAAACATTACATATTTTACAGGACATAAACAAAGAGCAGGATGGTCCTGATCCACGGCCTCTCCAACTAACAGATGTCAACATCACTGGACCCTTTCTGGAAGTAGACTTCTGCCTGCTTCATCTTCAAAGAACTGGAGGAGAGTGCCCCAGTATCAACTGTACACAGTTCAGCATGACGGCAGGATAAGGAGAACTGATGCTTCTCAAACTGGCAGAAACTGACACTATGCATTTAAGGATGCTAGATATCCATACACTTTTTGTGTCTCTCTTATTTTGCCCTGTAAGTAGGAGCACGCAGTTATTCTGTTCCACTCCACTTCCCATGTCCAGCAGCAGCAGCAGACAATGGCATGCACACAAGATGTAAATTCAACATTACACACAAACACACACATTCACTCACCTGCTGTAAATACATAAAGGTGAGGGCGGCACAGGACAGCTGAGGACAGGCGTCCACGTTGGGTAACGCCACGCATGTTCCTCCAGGATGCTGCATGTTCCCTCCTCTAGCTGACAACACAAATCCCCTCAACCCCGACAATACACAACCCTGTTCTGAGCGGCGAGGTAGAGAGAGCAGTAGGATGAGCAGAGGGAGAGAGAAAGAGAGAGAGAGAGAGAGAGAGAGAGATAAAGGAAAGAAGGAAAGAAAGAGAAAGAATGATTGGTAGAGAGTGAGCAGAGAGATGGAGCTTCAAAGGAAGCAGCAGCTGGTCCCATACGATGGAGACCCGAGTGTTTTCTGCTCGCAAGAAGGCGGGACGAGCGCGGACAGAGAGAGAGAGAGAGAGAGAGAGAGAGAGAGAGAGAGCGCTCTGCTGCAGTGTGTGTGACTCAGAGTGTGTGTGAGAGAGTCAGTGTGAGCCTGACTCAGTATGTATGTGTATGTGTGTGTGTGTGTATGTGTGTGTGTGTGTGTGTGTAGGTGTAGGCAAGCCAGCAGTCAGTGTGACTGCGATCGCTGGAGCGTGGGGGAGGCAGAAAATTGTCTGTGTGTTTTTAATGTGGTGTGTGTGTGTGTGAGAGAGAGAGAGAGAGAGAGAGAGAGAGAGAGAGAGAGTCCAGCTGTGTGTATGTGCATGTGTTGTTCCTTGCAAAAATAATGCTGATCTCTCTCTCTCTCTCTTTCTCTCTCTCTCACTCTCATTCTTTTGATGAATTTAAGTTCTCTGACATGTGTTACTGGAGGCGATCAAGGATGCTGACTGCAGCCACAATACAAGCCTCTCTCTCTCCCTCTCTCTCTGAAGCGCCATCATTTGCTGGCAAAACTTTTTGAGTCATACCAAACTGAAAGAAAAAAACCTCAGCTTGTCTCTACATGATAAAAAGAATAAATTATGTTACTATAATGATGAATAGACAGATTACAGAGGGTTGGTCATTTTGTACCAGATCTTGTTTCTACATGAAAAGATGCTGATAAAATGTTTAACGTTACATTAATCTACATTTAGTATTAATGGTGCAGTATTGCTCTCCATGTTTTTCAAAAATAATCATGACATTCAAACAGAGCCATTATATTCACTGACAACAGCTTTATTCCTCAACTCACTGTAAAAATGAAAAGCACACACACAGTAATGACAATACGCCTGACAGTAAATTTATATCTGCTGGATCAAACAGGATGAGCTGCTTCTTATTCAGAGCTATTAAAACAATGATATGATGTACTTAAAAGGTACACCCCAGTGATTTAGTATTAATATAAAGTAGTTGAGAGGCCTCCAAAGGGACAGAAAAAAACAAAAAAAAAACAAAAATAAGAGAAAAAATAATCAAAGAGGCAGAGGCCAAGATATTCTGACCTTTAGTCACTAGTTTGGGTCCAGCACCAAAAAAAACATCTTTAAAAATGTTATAAATTTATAGTCTCCAATCCCAAGCCAATATAGACCTGATGACATCATCAGGGGTTGACAAAGCTCCTCCAGTGCCACAGACGACATTATGCAACTGTTTTCACAGCCATGACTAGGACTCACCATGACAACTAAACTGACCTTTATGTGTACAATCAAGTGCCACTCTAAACATTAAATGGGGAAATCCCAACCATCATTCACTATCTGCAAGCCGCTGGTCAGTTACACCTGACAACTATGTAGCTCAAAATGATGCGATGACATTTGCCGGAATGTATATCTAGAGTATCTAGTGTATCTCAGTCTGTTGGGTAACTGTCTTTGACAGCATAAATAGTTCAGACACCAGCATCCAGAGAGCCTCTTATTAAGCATGCAACTGGCTGGTTAGGCCAACTCCCATAAAAAAGTTGTCATTTCAGCTGGTGAAGTTTCATTGACCAACTAAAACTTTAACTCTTACAGCTAATTTTATATGTTAAAGTTCAATTTGCACCTCTCAAATTCTGATTTTCCAAGGAAAACGCAGACTGGTTTCTAAGAAAGAGGTTAGAGACAAGAAGACAAAAGAAGTTGCCTGATGCTGTAATGATTTGGACATAGCAATCTTTGTTACTGAGATTTAGAGTACTAAGACTAAGGGCTCTATTTTTGCAGTACGTCACTGGATTTGCAATACCACATCCTCTACTGTGAGAAAATATACCATTTGGGTGAACTGACCCTTTAAAAGGCAAATATAATCACAGGGCTTTCCCTAGGTTTTTAGAGAGTTTAGGTGCTGTGCAGCCGTTGGGTTTCGGGAGGGGTTACTTTGAAGGTCTTTTACTTAAAACTATGCAAGTTCACATTATTTTGGACCATTATTATTACAATAGATAACAGCCAAAAAGCTTAAAGACAAAACTTGCTGTAGTTAATAATAACAGCCTATAGACTAGACCCTGGGTTACCAACTCCAGACCTCCAGACACCCCTACCTTCCCATTTTCCAGTTCTCTCTGCATTAGCACACCTGAACCAGCTGATGCTCAAGCTCTGATCCAACAGTAAGAGCTGGTGAGTTGAATCAGGGGCATCAGGTGTGTTCAAAACAAAAACGTGATGAGTATGTCAACTACTATAGTTGTGTTATTGATTTATTTTCTACTGATCGGGGCCAATAAACTGATGACGATGACAGAGGTGTGTACAGTACATGGTCTACCGCGAAAACACTCGCATGTTATGGATTTATAGAAAATTATCATTTATAATACAGACATAGTATTTAAGCGACAGTCTTCTTGTACTTATTTGCTAACTACCGAGCTATTTGGCACTCAATTAGTTAGTAAACAACCAGTTCCAACCCGAATGGAAGTGAAAAAATATTTAGTTGTTACATTAGTTACCACAAGGGGATCACATCGAATAGCCTTAATGTGCGAGATTCGGTTAAAAAGATTCCCCAAAACTTCTATATCCTGAACTGTTTTTCCCACTTTCCCAGAGTGAAAATTAATGCGTTAGGACAGACCTTTTTTATGTATTTGGTGTAGTCTGAAGTTATCTCAAACAGCAATATTAGGCCATCTTGGCTCAACTGTTGAGTGTCTGTGGGATCAAGTAACATGATTACGACTCCACAGGCATCTAGGAATTGAGGAATTGAAACTAAGGAAGTAAACTAGGGGGGGGTGAGGAGACATCTTTTTCCAAGCTTTGTCTGAGAGCAGGCCCACAGTCTCAGACTTTGAACACCCCCGGTTTAAGCCAACTTTTGGCTGTTAGTTGACAAAAGTTCATTTATCAAGAGGCCTCGGCTGCTTCACTGTAGTGAATTATGCTAGCTAGCTAGCTCAATAGCTAACAGTCATAATCTTTAACATGATAGATAAATACGCCCTTTGTTTTCTTAGATGCAGATAGCGTCTTAGATGCAGAGGCAGATAGCGTAGATGACAATGTTTGTTACGTTTGGCTACGCACCAAAATTTATCTTTGACGATTCCAGCCCACTGTGACAGGTATCAGACAGACTGTCTCCACATTGTTTTGACATTCATATGGCTTAGGCGGGGCGCAAAAACGCTTAGGTACTGCACCTAAGTCGTATAATGGCAGGGAAAACCCTGTGATCATCTTATATTTGCAAACAGCAGATTAAAATATCAGTAAAGCCCTAGCTAACAGCTACACTAGATCACTAGATAGATATAGTATTTGTGTGTTGTTCTGTGTTGGTGTGAGGGTTTGCTGTTGCTTTGGTGCATGGTGAAATGTAAGTGTGTGTGTGTGTATGAGTGTGTGTGTGTGTGAGTGTGTTTGTGAGAAGGAGAGGGGGGCATGAAGGCAAATATGAGTATATTATGGGATGAAGCAGAGCACTGCAAATGCATGACTGCAGGCTAGGAGCTGCCTTTTATCCATTCGTTCGACTAAAGACACGCTCCCTTTTTTCTATTCTTTGCTTTTCCTCTTCCATCTCTTCCATCCTTTGGGCACATCTTTATTTTCCTAACAGACACACACACACACACACGGCATTAGCCAAGCCTATAGAACAATTGGCAGGGCTCTTATCAACCTAAACACCTTCAACACTAATCAATAATTCCCCATTACAGTGAATTTTCAACAAAAATAATTTTCTAAAAGTTGAAAAAATTAAACCTAAAGAAGGGGTTTTCTCACATATTTTTGCACAAAAACAGAAATCAACAGTCAACTCTCAAATAAAAGGTGGTGGTATCAAACCTGTAGTCTAATCACCAGCATGGTAAATTTAGCATAATTTCTATAACACAAAT
Source organism: Oplegnathus fasciatus (assembly GCA_003416845.1). NCBI lineage: Eukaryota > Metazoa > Chordata > Actinopteri > Centrarchiformes > Oplegnathidae > Oplegnathus > Oplegnathus fasciatus. The sequence goes on along the minus strand of NTHP01000136.1, from coordinate 447,155 downwards.
TCCACCAGAACAACAGAGTCATATCATACTCAGCACTGTCCTGCTCTGAGTTTCTCTTTTCAACAGAAACAGGATGTTCATTTACTAATGCAATCACTTCTACTTTGCTAGGGTTTTTTTTATTGTTGTTACTGTCAATGAAACTCAACACTCAAATTAAAAGCCCAACAAAAATGCCAGGTATGCCCACTGAGCCACTGGAAAGCTTTTACAGTAAAACATCTGTACAGGAAATGAGTTTAATTGACGGTAACTTAACAGCGATAAAAAAAATGCAAATTGGAAGTGATTGCTAATCTTCTGTTAAAGAAGAGAAACTCTTTCTCAAATATTATAAGGTGGTTTTAATATTCTGCCCCTCTCATGTATGTAAATGGCGTGAACAAAATATTAAAACCACCTTTCAATATAATGAACTCCAGTACAACACCACCACCCACTACGACCTCAATAATAAACATAAAGTAGAATTATTATCTTTCTGACAGTGTCAACAAAAACTGAAAAATTAAGCTTCGTAAAAGTAGAATGCATGGCAGAGCTGTTGTACTGGATCACATTACATTTTACAGGTGCACTTAATGAAGTGGCCGGTCAGTGTTTATATATTGTAGCGTACCAGGGTGTACTGGGTAAGGGAATCATGGACCTAAGTTTCATGTTAATGCATGTCCCTGCAATGTTTATTAAGTTAGTGTGTGTGAAAGTGTGTTCCCATAGTTCCACATGCAGTTATTACCACTAGAGGTGTTAGACCATAAGTGTGGTTAGGGGCACGAGCAGTGACATCCCCTCTCATATGAGTATGTGGGTGTATTTTTTACTGAAAACTGAGTTCATCACGAGTGAACCACAGCTCGTCACAATATATAAAGTTGAAAATAAATATAATACAGTATGTTTTAATAAAAATATATTTTTTTATAAATGTAACTCTAAAAGCACTGATAACAATGATTATGGAGAATCTTATTGGGACAAAATGGGCCAATTTTCCATAGATTTAAATTATTTTGGGGAAGCATTGGTCCTCAGTCCTTCATCAGGTGAATTTAGAGTTTCTACAAAAGGTATTTAAATTTTTTTTTAATATTAAATGGTATCGTTAACAGCATTGGTATCAGTAGATATCCAAATTCAGGTTATCGGAATCGGATCGGAACTGAAAAAAGTGGATTGTGCATTTCTAATAAAAGAACTACAACTTGCATATCGTTTGTGTTGTAGAATGACCAATGAACCTTGACCCTCGAACCATGAACCTAGATGACAAATCTCAAATGTTTTATTCAAAAATGTAATGGCTTACTAAAAGAATCATTGCATGTTAAAAAGAGAAATGAACAAGCAAAACAATGTCTGATAAGTGACTGGATAGTTTCACAGGGCACAGCTGCTATTTTGTGTTTGTTAAGTAGAAAATGAGGAAATGGATACAACCTGAAGTCATGATGTAGACTTAAATACCCCCTCAAACAGATACGTACACACACACACACACACACACACACAATAGTGTTTAAACTGACTGTGCATGGTTTAAGCATTTGTGTGTCAGATTATATTTACTTTTTAGTTATAACCCACTCTGTAATGTCTGCATGCCTACTAGTTCAGTATGCTTTTTGTCAACTCCTTTTTTAAAATGGTTCACTAAGCTTGTTGAGGCCCTCAGGAAATGTTCTGATGTCCTAACTTGATCACCTACCTTAGCGTGCATATGTATTATAAAGGCAACTGTGGGATGGGCTGGCTATGGCAGTCAGTGAATAATTATGTTTGTTTAATTCACAACCATTTAGTTTCTGTAAAATTCCCAATTGTAATCTTGACAGGGTGCATGGATTTGTTGAGCTGTTCTGGGTCATTTCACGCTTCTTCTTTTTTAAAGCATCAAATGTAGGTAGGTTTTGAACATTTCTGATTTTGGTGGCACCTAGTGAGATTATCAAAAAAGATGCTGGTAGTCAGTACAATGCGGTCCTTTGCCAAGATTTTAGCATAACTGATAGTTGAGTCAGCCACCTCATGTGGAAGGGATTATTATGTGAATATAGAATATGTACACTGTTGTCTGGGCTCTGAACAGTGCTCACAAGAACACACCAAGCTCAGCAGAGCTGGAAGTGAGGAGTGATAATTGCTCCCCCCCAGGGTAGATTTTCCGTTTGGCGAGTAAATCTCGGAAGGCTATCTGCCACAATGGTGGGTAAATCTTTGTACCAAAATAGTCATGTAATAAAAAACTATGCTGAGAGTCTGTGTTTTTCCTCATCCAAGTCAAGGGTCTAAGGACAGAGGGTGTCGTATGCTATACAGATTGTAAAGTCCCTTGAGGCAAATTGTGATTTGTGACACTGGGCTATGTAAATAAAACTGACTTGACTACCGCGTTTTGGTGTCATTTACACACGCTGCTTCTGTCCTCTGCTGTCTGTGTCAGAGTTTAACACACACACTCACACACACACTTTATGTGTTTTTATGTGCATCTAAACAGTGCCGCAAAACTGACCGTCTCGAGCGCCCCTAGTTTCACAGCACTGTTTACCATACGGGACATCAGCTACTCTGCTAAATCACTTGCCGCCGGTCTGCTGCTAGCTACCGTTAGGCTAATTAAATAGCAATTATGTGGCAATATTTACAAGGAGAAAGCCAACCTTTAAAACGAAAACCCACTGCCGAAAAGGAGGATGAAGCACATACCACGAAAAGAAAGTTAAGTGAGAAATGGAGATTTGGAGATAGAGGAGTTGTAAGAGGCTGGCTACAGTGTGATGCTGAGGCTGTGGTGATGAGTTGTTCTGTGTGTCACCAGTATGCCAAAGACAAAAACAGAAACAACTCATTTGTCATCGGAAATAAAACGATGAAGCTGGAGAACATTCTTGACCATGAACACAGTAAGTGTCACATTCGCCTGCATGTCTGTGTTCCTGGGCTCAATCAGAGCCTCTCCCCTTGACACCCTCTGTGACGGTGCTAATGGCAATGTCAGACCAGGCCAGCACGAAGATGAAGATACTGTTTAGGACTGTACATGCCATTGGCAAGAAGGCGAGACCACTTTTTGACTTTGAGTGGATGTGGGAGTAGGTGAAAATTTTCCTTCTGTGTCACTGTCATCATACTGTATGTAACCTGTTAGGAAGCACACTGTATGTTTAACTTAATTCATAGCATAATTTGGATCATAATGAAAATGAAAATTCAATAATCAATGATCACCTTTTACAGTTACTTTAGTTATTTTATTGAGAACATTCAGTGATTTTCATTTATCTGCTTATCACATTATCACATTATCTGCTTTATGTGTTCATACATTAGGCCCGGCGCTGGGGGGGGCTGTAAAAGATTGTGAGGGGGCAATTTTTTTCATAAAACAAAATTCATTGATTTAACTGTGTAATAGCCTCAGAAAGGTTAAATAACAACAACATAAGGCTACTGTTTCAAAATCAAAGAATACATTTATTAATCAGATTACTCACATAAGAAAGTAGCACTAGCAGAGCGCTAAATATTTTTTGAATTTATGAACAATTCTCTGTCAACAGGGGAAGCGCGCAGCAGCGGTTTGCGGCTTGCAGTCTCTTTCTCTCTCTTTCATTGGCTGTTCCTTCACTTCCCTGTCGTTTCCCTTCTGTTTGTGGATTGCTACAATGAGGGGGGAATAGAATAAGGGCCGAAAGTCCTACTTACAACAACAAAAGCAAGCCGGCTAAGAAACCGAACTAAGTGAAGTGTTCTGTCTGTCTATCTATCGATCTCCCCCTCTCCGTTTCAGTACTATAGACAGTGCCACACCTACACACACACTCCCCTACACACAACAAACAGTGCTGTCTATGGTTCTGAAACAACAGCGGCGCTATGCATTGTTGTGAAACAACAGCGAAGCGATACATCACATCATGTATCAATAATTTTGCTGTTTTTGATATTTTTCTATAGATACATAAAGCTTAAACAGAGGGGGCTAAGCCCCCTTAGGACCCCTTGTGGCGCCGGGTCCTATATACATTACACCGTAATGTTATGTGCTGAAAATCAGAGAAGTGCTAGTTATGTTGGATAACATGATTGTATGTTGAATTATTATTGAATTAAATTGATATTTTTGCATATTGGATGGGAAAAAAAGGAATCGCTGTGGCTCAACATATAGAAATGAGAAGCAGGCCAAAGAGTTTATGCACCATACTGCAGAGGTGGAGAGAAACAACATCAGAGAGAATCTGTAAAACACCAAATTTCTCTCCATCATGTCAGATGGCTCCATAGATAGTTCTGTGAAAGAGGAGGAGTTAGTCTATGTTAGATTGTATCGCAAGATCGAGTCAAAGTTTGTTGGCATCAAGTTGGTGGAGAAAGCATACGCGGCACACATAAGCAACGCCATCAGTGCCATCGTGGAGGGAGTGTGTGATGAGTGGGGCAGCAAGCTGGTTGCTGTGGGAACAGATGGAGCTGCTGTGATGACCAGAGCCAAGAATGGTGTGGTTAATGGTGTGGTGTGGATGAAGGAGGACAGGGCCTACATCATTGGCATTTACTGTATGGCACACCATCTTGAACTGACCTTTTCTGATGCCATCCAGTCCATGACGTGATGTTCAGGAAAGTAGAAGACCTTCTCAGTGGGCTCTACATTTTCTACCATACCAGTCCACTGAACAGGTCAAATCTGGTAAACAGCTTCTAGGCTCTTGGGCACACACCACTGGTACCCACCAGAATCTGCGGGAAACGATGAGTAGGATGTCTACTGTGTGCCCTGGACCACTTCCTGCGAGGTTACCAAGGGCTTGTCCAGCACCTGGAACAGGTGGTGGCTCTAGAATGCTATGGTAAGTACTCCAAAAGTCATCATCAATATGTAATGTCCAGTAAATAACAACAAACATGGTTACAATTAGTAACATCATGTTTCAATGTTTTATGCACTGATCAAATGTGTCATATCTAATATAGGTTCTTTTTGGACAGCAATTACTTGTCTATTTCTATTTCTATTTATATCTTTGTTCTTTATGTATTTCAGATTCAATCTGCCCAAAATGTCAGAGGTGTCCAGCAGGCCAAGGCCAGGAAATACTACAGTACTGCCAGGGATGCTGTTGTTGTCCGCTTCTGTGGCTTCCTGCAAGACACACTCACACACCTGAGCAGCCTGTCCGCCTGTCTGCAGAGGTCCACCATCACCATAGCAGAGGCCCACAGCTCCTTGTGCTCAACACAGGCAGTACTTAAGAAGTACAAAACCAGGTGTGTTTATTTAAGCTCCAATGAAAAATACTTACCTTAAGAGAATTAAGAGAAAGGATTCCGTCAACAAGAGAGGGAGAGAGAGTGTGAGTGAGAGTGTGTTGTAAAAGTAAATTCTGAAAGGATGTAAAATGAGCCTTTTATCATCAGAGAAGGGCCCATGAAGAAGGCCACAATGGCCAACAGCTATGAGGGAATTTCACTGACCAGCAGAGGTGACAGCAAGACTCACCGGACAAAATGCTTGACAGGCTAGTCGGGAGTATGACTGACAGGTTCCAGGACGCCAGTGTAGAGGTCCTGTGTGCCACCAAGCTGGTCAGCTTCACCAACTGGCCAGAGTCAGCAGATGCAGCAGCAAGTTGGTTTCTTTATGTTTTGTATTACAGGGCAGTCAGGTTAGGTTCAGGTTCATGATCATATTTTTATAGTTTGAGAATTAAAACTGCATGATGCTTGTTGTAATGTAATGTATACAATTATTCTGACACTGAACTGGAAACCCTGGCGGACTACTTCAACCCTGTCCTGGAGATTCCTGACCAGTGGACTGTCCTGAAGGCGCTGATGTACCAAGACCCCGGTCCCTGCAGAAGATGTCCTGGTTCAGTGTCAACAGGAGCCATCAGCATTCCTGCCCTGATTGGCTGGTATTGGTTGACCTGGTCCTGTCCTTCCCTGCCTCCACAGCTGAATGTGTAAGAGGTTTTAATACCATGAAACAGGTGAAAACCAATTGGTGTTCCAACCTAAGGTCAGATACACAGTCAGATCTCTTTATGGTCCAGCTGTCCTCTCCAGAGATCAGGGAGTATGATCCCACAAAAGCTGTGATGCTGTGGCACCAGGACTCTGTCAGGAGCAGGAGGCCAGACTTCATGCACCGTGCAAAGAAGAGGGTGATTTCGGTAGAGAGTGAGCAGTCTGATGAGGAGGATTAAGCTGATTAAAATGATTAAGCATCCGATTGCTCTGGCCTCTTCTTTCGGACACTGCTCACAAACATAGCAAAATATGATCAGAATTCAATCCATTTGGTGTTTGCGCTGTCATATCATTAGCGCAATATCTTTTGTGAATCGGACGTTGAGACGGGGCAGATAGCGGGCACAAATGAGGAACAACTTATCGCGCTGCAATCTGCGCATTCTTTGTGAATTTGCCCCTGAGTTTTATAAACACTTTTGGTAAACACTATCAAGTAAGGACCCAGCTCACTGCATAAGTTACAGGCCCATTTCCTTAATAAACACCAATATCAAAATCATCTGCAAGATCAAACAGGATTTATTAAAGGCAGACATTCATCAAATAATACATGCTGTCTTTTCAACCTGATAAATACATCATACAAAATACCAAAATCACAGTAATAATGGACATTTCTTAGAAAAACATTGACATTTATTCAGTGGATCAAAACATTCTACAACACACCCAGGGCAGCAATCATGACTAACAACCAATCTTACAAAACTTCACACAGACGCACCAGACAAGGATGTCCATTCTCACCTTCACAATTTGCACTTTTCATCGAACCCTTAGCAGCAGCAATATGCCAAAACAACAATATCACAAGCATCTGCACCAATGAGATAATACATAAAATCAGCCTATATGCCGATGAAGTACTCCTATTCCTACAAAATCCAAATAAATCAATCAAAGAACTTCAAAAATCAAAATCATCAATAAAAACATCTCTGATTATACAATAAACTGGGATAAATCCTCTTTGTAGCTCTCATGCTACATCACAAACCACTACATCACTTACCACTCGCTACCGGCAACATCACATATTTAGGTATAAAATTCTCAGAGTTGTTCCACCTTAACTTCACTCTTCTACTAAAAACAATACAAGATTACTTAAATCGATGGATAACATTGCCACTATCCATTATAGGGCACTACAATAAAGATGATGGTACTACCAAGAATCAATTACTTATGCACAATGATCCCAACCCAACCCACAGCAAAATGGCTCAACACACTGGACACACTAATAACATTTTACTGGAAAAACAAAAAACCCAGAATGAAACCAAATCACATTACAACAATCAAAACATCAAGGAGGCCTAGAAGCACCAAATTTCCAAAACTACTGCTTAGCAAAACAATTACAATACCTTATCAAACAACCCATCACCACCACCCATGGCTTGATATAGAACAAACAGAATGTCAAGACATAGCAATCACAGACCTACCTTTCCTCAGTAACACAATCAAACACCGCAACTGCTTCAAAAACATTGCAATCGCTACAACTCTGACAGCTTGGTGGAAAGTGAATAAAATAGAAAATAGTACAATGCCATCTATCACACAAACACAATCGAGACTTCACTGCAAATAAATCACCTCTAATAGGCACTAAATGTAAAGAAGAAGGCATTACACCCCTCCATCACATTTTTGACCATAACACCTTGTCAACATTCCAACAGCTTACTGACATAGTATATGGCATTGAGAAACAACAATACTTACAATACATTCAATTAAAACATTCAATCAAGGCAAAAATAGATATCTTTAGCACACACCTGGAACAACCACCACTATTGGACAGCATCAATAAACTGCAAAATCAAACGAAACCACTCTCAAAACTGTATAAACTCATATCTTCCGCTGACTCCACCAATGCACCTCATATTCCAAAAAATAAATGGGAAAAAGACCTCAACATCTACACCAATAACCACTCATGCAATGAAATCTGTAACAACGTCTTCAGCATGTCTAGGAATACTAACATAAGGCTAATACAATACGAGATCATTCACAGAACACACATCACATAGCACAAGATGCACATAATGGGATTTACCGGATCAGACATATGCACTCATTGTGCACTCAACACAACTGACGACTGCCTCCATGTACTCTGGCTATATACACCAATACAACATTTCTGGGAAGAAGTAACCACTACGCTGTCCCTATTCCTTGGCTGTAGCATTCCATTATCCCCTTCCTTATGCACACTCGATGATCTGGATATACTCAACACATGTTCATCACAAATTATAATACCTCTACTTGTAGCCCTAACTGCTTGCCAAGAAAACAATACCACTAAACTGGAAAAGTAGGAAAAAAATCAACATCTCACAATGGTTGGATCTCTTAACATGACAGATATCAATGGAACAACAATCAGCTCTACAAAAAAACAACAACTTGAACAGTTAAATAAAATATATAACTCTCAGATCTATTCTGCTGCCAGTGAGCTAATGCCATAATACAAGTATAAATGTAAATGTAAGCGTGTAACTGGGGAATGGAGTGTATGTGGAAGTGTGTATGTCTGTATGTATGTATGAACAGAAACAATCAATAATACTAAACCATCTGTTCTTGCCTTTGTATTTCTTAGGATGTCCATATTGTCTATATGCGTATGCACTAACTGCTGAATAAAGGGGGGGGGGAAGAAATCCAACTGATCGTCTGAAAGCCAGATTGTTGTTCAGACAGTCAACCAGTAAATTCGCCCAATTCTAAAATATGTTGGAGGTCAGGTTAATGCAACTACTGACAATCACATCAAATGAAATCAAATACGACAGAAGCAAAAATGTGCATTCATGTGATTTACTTCAGATCTAAGATAGCTATAGTTTCCACAACACCCTGCATCAAAATGAGATTAACCAAGAGCAGGATGGCACCTTGCATGGAAGCCTCCACCATCAGTGTATGAATGTGTGAGTGAATGGGGTGAATGACATGTATTGTAAAGCACTTTGAGTGGTCGGAAGACTAGAAAAGGTGCTATAGAAGTCCATTTAACATCCATTTAGATCTATGGGAAAGACATCAGTAAATAGGGTTGGAAATTGTCGACAATGCACATTTGATGAGCGTGATGCTCGTGCATTAGTGCAATATGTAAGGAAAAACAGAAGACCAACTCTTCCTCAGGTGACTGAGAATGTCAATGAATGATCCACTTGGGTCCTTAGAGGGAAGGGTCACTGCAAGTCAATACAAAGTTGTTCTGAGTGATCACCTTGATCCTATGATGAAACATTTCTATCCTGATGGGAGTTGTCTCTTCCAGGATGACAATGCCCCCCATCCACAGGCCACAAGGGGTCGCTGAATGGTTTGATGAGTATGAAAATGATGTGAATCATATGCTTTGACCTTCACAGTCACCAGGTCTCAACCCAATTGAACACCTATGGGAGATTTTGGACCAACGTGTTAGACAGCGCTCTCCACCACCATCATCAAAACACCAAATGAAGGAATATCTTTTGGAAGAATGGTGTTCATCCCTCCAGTAGAGTTCAGAGACTTGTAGAATCAATGCCAAGGAGCCCTGAAGCTGTTCTGCACGTAGGGGCCCAACACCTCACTAAGACGCTTTATGTCAGTTTTTCCTTTAATTTGTCACCCGTCTGTATAGACACTATAAACTCAGACCACGTAGCGCACACACACACAACGCTCCGTTGCTAGGCAACACAGTAGTTGTTGATGTTCTTCTTGTTGACGTTCTCCTTCAATCATTCTCAATGCAAAAGATAACCTGTCCACTCAAACTCTCTGTCCCACAGTGCTCTTCAAAGTTTTCAAAGAGTTTTGAGCACTCTGCAGTCTGACAGGGTTAGTTAAAAACAGCAGAAAGACCTCACACACCTCACTGAAAGTAGAAGTTCCTAAGTAAATTTAGAAGTCACAGCTGGAGGATCCACCATGAGCATTTTAGCTTGACCCAGCACGCACCATTGTGGGTGTGTTTGATTTGGGTCACTTAGCATGCTTTGGCAGGTGGTGCATTAAATCAGTGATTGATTATGGTAGATGCACTGTTGTGCTTTTTTTTTACTGTTCACAAACTGCTAGGCCCGACCCAGGTGCGACGGCACCTCTCACACCCCCTGACGCTTAGATAACATTTAGAACATGAATCTTTTCCGGAGTGTCAGCTGAGTGCTGACTGTCACCTCTTTGGACACGGAACTCTGCCCTCCTGTGGCCGCAGACACACCAGCAGCTTCTTCTCTGCTGCTGCTGCTGCAATTTTGATCTGAATGTGGCACTAAAAAGAGTGATCACAGGATCAGTACTAAAAAACACTGCCATAATTTGTAGTCCAATGAACTGAAACTAAACAACTGGTGAGCATGTGTGACTACAATGTGATTCAGATGCAAAGAGAAAATGCTGAAAGTGTAAGAGGTATCTCTGGTGATACAGTCCATTTGTCTTCCTCCTCTCCTATCTGCATCTGAAGTTCAAGTGTAATCACGCCATCAGTTCTGAAGCACCATGTTTCTGACAGCTCATTTCCCCATTGGAGCTGACAGTGATGGATGGAAATCGTGCTGTGCGTTTCTCTGTGTAACTAGCGTGTGAGTACACATGAGTGTTTAAATGTGTATACACACCTTGGTGTGTGTGTTGAGGCTGCAGCCTGCTAAGGGTTATCACTGCATGATGTCTTGGGGGCAAACAGTCAGCTAATAAGTCCCTAGGTGAAGGAAACAAACAGAGACAGAGAAAGCTAGATAAAGTTTAGAGCAGAGTTTTAACAGCTCTTTATTGTGCAATTAAAAAGTTTCAGTTAGTCCACCACTGACACTTTGCAACACAACACACAGGTTAAATTGGGCCGGGGCTGTCCAGCACATAGGCCTACGCTCTTCTCTGTCATCAGGCAGAGCTGGGCGGCCCTATCCTATCTAATTACGCAAGGGCCCCGCCTCCCCCTCGTGTCAAAGGATGAAGCGGAAATATCCTTCTGGTCATGAAAGAGAAAAAAAAAACACCATGAGAGTGAATTGCGGGAACAGCAATCAGGTAAACTCCTCTCCAAGTCTGATGTCAGCAAATAACAGTAACGTTAAATTGATGTGCTACAGTAGCTTGCAGTGCATCTCTCTCTAGTCTGTCTGTCTTGCTTCCTTGCCAGCCAATTCCAGGGCTGTTCTGTGACTTTGTGCCTGACAAAAGTGAGAGTGAAATACAACTATTTATTACGTTTGGGAAACACCAATGGGCAACAGTGTTTATAAACTGCAGTTTGGAAAAGATAACCACGTTGTGCGTGAACATGCGTTCATATGCGCATGCACGACATGAAACTCACACTTTCCCCCAGCAACCTCTGTGGGGACCAGTCCAGACAATGTATGGGCGTGATGGCACTCCTCATAGGTGCACATGATTTTAAAACAAAACAATGATTATCTAGTCTCTCAATCAAGGTTTAGTTACAACTCTGGACTAATGCAAGATGGAAGGCAATGGATTGACATTGTCTATTGATTTGGCATACTGGGCAATATGGATGCACATCTCTCAGTAAATAATAACCATCAAGAATTGAGCCAAGCCACAGTATAAATAGTATTTTATATTTAAAAATGTATAAAAGGAAATCTGGGGGACCCAGTTTGAATTAGAACTGATGCAGCCGATATAATTAATAACAGTATTGTTATCTATAATTTACTTGTACTATGCTTGAGTTTGTCAGTAGAAGAGATGCTGGATCATCCGCCAGTAGAAGCACAGACTCAGTTAATCCACATCCAGCCTCAGCCAATACTAACACATACCCATTATAGCCAGCTTCAACAAATACTAACACAGACCCTTTGTAGACCAACAGATGGAGCAAACTGCTTTAAAGGAGGGAGGATTGTAGGGGGAGCACTGGGGTGTCAGGTGTGACTGTGTGGCAATGGAAAACGGTTTACATGGCTCATGGGTCAGCTGGGAGGGCCACTTAACAGAATTTTGCTAAGGGTCCCAGGGCGGTCAGGACTAGTCATCAGTCATCTTCGCACATCTTCAATAATGTATATATTTTTACCCTTTTCTCTGTCTTAATAATTCATTCAATGACTAAAACATGTTTTCTTCATAGCTGTAGGCCTAAATGAGGTGATGTCAGAACTTCCAAACATCAGAACTTTCACAGGCTTCCCTTTTTTCTGTCAATGGGTTTCCTTAAGAGCTACCTAGCAGATCAGCGAACTCAGCCACTTGTCAGTCAGTCAGACAGCACAGCCGGCAGAGTGATAGGTGGATGGCAAGGTAGGGAGAAAAACAGGTCAGAAACTGACAGAATATATATTGCTCTGATATTCTGCTTTACAAAATGATACTATAACTTTAACGCAAGATAGTTTACGGCAGGTTGCCTCCAGTCTTTGGTAGCTAACTGTTATATTAAGCTAGCTGGCAAGCTATAGTTCGAGTTAAACTGTCAAGCAAGCTAGGAAATGTCCCAGCATTGTCAGGACAATCATGGTTTGAGCAGAATATCAGAGCAACTCAAATTACACAATGGCAAGGTAATGCACGATAGTTTGACCATTTCCTAGCTATAAGATGTAAATTAATTCCAGTTTAATGTAACTACTAAAAAGACTGTTCTATTCATATTCCTTTCCATTGTTATTCTCTCTTTTAGTGGTAACAACACCATTCATATATTTGATACAGGTACACAGGGGAGTGCACCTACAGAAAGATTTTATTGTCATCAGCTGTAGTTTTGCGCAATGCCAACAGTATCTAGAATGACTTTTTAGTTGTTTCAGTGTTCAGGGCAGAGGGTTGTCTCACACTGTTACACTCACGTTGTACACGATTAATCACATAGACGTAAAATCACAACGCAAAACACAACTCTGCTGTCTGTGTAGGATTTGACTGCATTCACTTTCAGATCAATCTCTCTGATGACTAGTTCCGCAATCTTGCCAGCCAATACAGCTGAACATAACTTTAACCTGGGGATCTCAGGGACATGGAAAGTGAAGGTGGCGGACATAACTTTCCAGCTGACCCCAAGGCTTTGTTGGTAACTCGTCTACAGAGAGGTTTAGGTCTTTGATATCATTTGCTCTTTCCTCTGCAGGAAATGCATTCATTACTTCTGTTTGATTTGAGGCTATCTTGTGCAGCATTATGTTTGACACAGCCAACATTCGCTGTGTTCGACGCAGAACATCAATGGCCTCAGCTTCAGTTGCGAATGATCGAAGACCATCATCCTCTTGGTGTTTTGCTGCCCTCCTCACGCCAAAGATTGCTACTGCAGATGATGGGCTATTCCCAAAAACATGGACTCACATGCGATAATCTACCACTCCTTTGCTGAGATCATTTTTCCAGCCCCACAAGAACCATAGGAAGTCCAGCTGTCTGAGTCATCTTGGAAGAACTCCTGTTCCATGATCTGAAGGAAGGTTAGATCCTCAGTGCAGTGAGCGAGCAGGTTGTCATTCTCAGTTATACAGACAACTGTTTTTCCAAGCTTATCTTTGTTTGATACCACTGATGCACTTTGTGTAGGGGAGGATTCTTGCCATTACCTTCCATACTATAGATTTCTTTCACTCGTATCTGATATCTCACATGGAGTAAGGAAAGTTGGTCTTCCATTGTCAAGGATGCAGGTCTTCATGGCACTCACTATGGTTGTCTTGTTAGCACCCCCTATGCATACATCACCTATGATGACCCACCCAGAGTCTAGCTTTTGTGCATATGGTGAATCGTGAGGGCCACTGTGCTGTTTACGAACCTTATGGGCTCTAATAATGTCTCTTCCCAATAGCAGCAGGATGTCTGCAACTGGATCAAGAGGTGGGATTTTGTTTGCTATCTGTCTTAGATGCTGGTGGTGATACGTGGCTTCTGGCGTCGGGATCTCCGATCTATTGTTGGGGATTTCATTACACTCAATGAGGGGCCATAGATAGCAGGATAAATTGCTCCTCATTTGTGCCCGCTATCTGCCCCGTCTCAACGTCTGATTCACGAAAGATATTGCAAATAGCACCGGAGCACCGAGACGCTATTTGCTCAGCAGCGCAGTTAGCAGTGCATTTCAGCCTTTGCGGGTGCTTTGAGAATGACACTGTATCTTTTTGTCTTATTTGTACAGGTTAAATGGCCACAAAAGCCGCGCAAACCATTCTACTGTGGATCCATGGGCTCTTCTGCCAGCTGTTTCCACCATCCCTGCACAGGTTTTCAGTGTGTATGTCATTGCTGCTCCCCTGATGCTGAACATATCAAAAACTCTGATCTAGGCAATGACATGTTGCTCTGGTCATCTAAAATGGCATACATTTTTCTCCATAGCTTACGATGGCCATCGGGGTACACGCTCACGAGGCAGGATTTGCCTTCAAAGTCCTCACCACATACCTTGGTACACCTCGATGTGACATCTGGCTGCCCTGTGTCCTCTCTCTCCCTGCCGTTCTCTGATGAAGAGGAAAAACCTGGCTGTGACTGCGGAGCAGGACCAGGGTGAAGAGAAGCAAGGTGTATCACTGTCACACTCCGTACATTTGATGGGGGTTTCACAGGATTCGGCCTGGTGAGTAGTAGAAGCACAGCAGCGAAAGCATATGTTGTTCCCTTTTTAGAATTTCTTTCTGTCATCAAAGCTCATTTTCCTGAACCCTCTGCATTTCTTCAGTGAGTGGAGTTTGTTATGCATGGGGCACAGTCTGTCAGGATTTTCTGTTTTGGACACTGTATCTGATGATGATATGCTTGTTTTATGCAGGTTTCATTTGACCTAACTTCTCTTTCTTGTAAGAGATGGCAGAGAGGGTGGGCAGGTTAAAGCTGGGGTCATTTCTCTCTTCAGCTTCCCTGCAGATGAACTCTTTAAAGAAGCAGAAAGGAGGAAAGGCAACACCATGTTCTCTCTTGTATTTGCTCCCTTGAGACAACCACTTGTCTTGCAGATATAAGGGCAGCTTATCAACAACTCCCCTTGCTGTGTCAAGGTAAACTAGCCCTGGCAAGTACCCATCATTCTTGGCAACATCCAATTCCATCAGTAGGTCTGCCAGCTCTTGAAGTTTTTGTCTCTGTTATGGATCTTGGAGAAGTTCTCTATTTTATTTGCTTCTGGAGATCCCTATGTTTTGCTCAATCTCTCCCAAATTGTTTTAAGCCAAGGGAGGGTTGTCTGACATTTACAGACCTAATTCTAAGTGCCTGCTCACTTGAATCCTTACCCAGCCATTTGATCAACAAATCCATCGCTTCACTTGCTGACAGCTCAAGGTTTTCAGTTGTGTTGATGAAGGTCTCCCTCCAGGCTTGGTAGGTCATCAAACTTTGTCAATCCTGAGGAAGCCAGCGGTTTTTAGCAAGAAATTTGGCAAGATCAGCTGTTGTGTCATGATTTGTGTTGGCTGAGTGTGATGGCTTGTTGGTGAGAGCACTGTGCTGATGGTCATAATTTCTCTGCTGTAGTAAATCTGTGTGAAGCTGCTGTGTGTCCCTTTGTTGGTACATCGGTCTCCTATTTATGATCTGCGACTGGGCCTTACTTTGAGCAGTGTAGTCTTGACGGGGTGTGGGTATGGGGGGTAAGGGGTAGTAAACATCCTTCTCCTCTCTATGTGCCTTGGTGAGTGGTTGAGATGTGAGGGCTGGAGGTGGGAGGTAGTGAACATCCTTCTCCACTCTTGGTGCATGTGCGAAGTGATGCAGGGCATGGTGGGTGACATAGTCATCGGTTCTTGTTAGTGTGCTCTCTTGAAGGGGCAAGAACTCAAGTTCTTTAATGTGTTTGGAGCCATCCATATCTACTGCTGCTGTCTCCAGCACTACAATTTCTGCATGGGCAGCTTCAGCTTCTCACTGTAGATTGATGTAATCAATTCTGGCTCCCAGTTTGACTTTCTCAATTTTAAGTTCACTCTCCTTTTCTGTAAAGGTCAGCCTGGTTTTGGCTGCCTCTCCTTTGGCACGGGCTCTTGTTGCTTCTAAGCTGACTCTAGAACTTGTTGATGAGCGTGAAGAGCGTCATTTTCTGGAGCGATTGTGAGAGAAGACTGAACCTGTTTCAAGACCATCTTGTGAGCCTTTTACTTCGTCTTCAACTGGAACCTCTACTGACTTGACTGTGGTTTCCATCGCGATGAAGTGCAGGTAAGGGGTCATCCTTTTACAATGCTGTCCTCACTAAAAGTTGTTGCAGGCAATGTATTTTTCAGCTATACAGCTAGCTTAACATTATATTCTCCAGCACTGCATCCTCCAAGGAACAGACAGGGTGTTGTGTTTGGCAGGATTTAATAGAGGAAAAAACAGATGGGGGACAAATTAAAGGGAAAAAAAAGAGTGGAGAAACATCGCAGATGCTTCCATATAGGTGAGAAGCATTTTCCTGGCATGGTTGGGTCCAGTGTGCCCTTAGGGGGAAGGATTGATGCAAATCAATAGAAAGTTATTCTGAGTGACCACATTTATATTTAAATGAAACATTTCAATCCTGATGGGAGTGGTCTCTTCCAGGGGGACCATGCTTGCATCCATAGGGCACGAGGGGTCACTGAATGGTTTGATGAGTATGAAAATGATGTGAATCATATGCTATGGCCTTCGCAGTCACTGGAAAACACCAAATGAGGGAAAATCTTTTGGAAGAATGGTGTTCCATCTCTCCAGTAGAGTTCAGAGACTTGTAGAATCAATGCCAAGGAGCACTGAAGCTGTTCTGGTGACATGTGGTGGCCCAACACCTTACTAAGACACTTTATGTTGGTTTTTCCTTTCATTTGTCACCCGTCTGTATGTCATTTGTAAAACTACAAAAAAGACAGAAAATACAAACAAGTATGTACCTTTGTAAGTACTAAATAATATCTCTAGTACATCAGTAGAGAAAAGATCACTGATATAAACCAATGTGAACAGGGGCTTAAAGGTATGTCAGTGTATGTAATAAAAGATTAAAATACAACGGTAAATATAATTTACACAAGCACCAATGCTTTAACTACCAAGCACTAATACATCTATATGTAGCTGACAATAAACTAACCATCATCAAAAATACTGTACTCAAACCCAAGAAATAGTAACATAAATATGTTAATATAACAGTAAATAGTAGATGATTTACGGATGAAGCAGTTTTGTGGACTTTAAAGCAAAGGATTAAGAGGATTGTTACACTGTGATGCTCCCTCTATGAGCCCATGGGGAAAAAAGGAACTTCCTGAACAGTACTTCCTGTTATTCTGAATGTTTACTATTAGCTCACTTCCTCTTCAGTACAGCTATTTGCAATCACCACGAGGAGCCACTAAAGAACATACAAAAGAAACCAATACACTGATTCCAATACAATTGTTATCTATAATTTACGGGTGCTGTGCTTAAGTTTGTCAGTAGAAGAGTCTATTTTGTATCATCATGCCTAACACCTTGCAGTTTGTTCTGCAGAACAAAGTCCATGACTTTAACAGTCTTAAATATGGTCAGCACCTGTTTCTTATTCTTTATCATAAAAACATCCAGGCTAATTGTCTTATTATATCAGTATGTGCTATAATGTATGGCATACTATATAATTCATATTAGCCATTTTGAATTAATTTAGAGGATAGAACAGAGTTTGCATAATGCATTTTTGTTTGGTGGTTTACTTAGAGTATTTGACTACTTAATAGCCTTAACTTTTGTAAATGAGCTCAAAAAAAGCTCAATACACACTCACGTGTGCCATGAGAGTTAGAAAACTTCCACTTTTGATTCACACCATTTGCGTTACAATCTCCTGAATGCCTGCTTAAGACCATGTGTTTCTTCAGCAAATCAGAGAGCAGACCTCTTTGACTGTCTTGTTTTGGTAGAAAGAGGTACAACTGAATCCATGACACTAGAAATAGCTGACCACAGGCAATCGCTCACCAAGTGCAGTAAAAGGTGACGGACCAATGTGGCGAGTTGTAAATACACCAGCACCAAGATCACAAGGACAGGCTAGTGTCGCTTCAAATTTAATAAGAAAGTGACTTGACACCACTGATGAGACAGGAGAGACAGAAACCACTATCCTGTGTGATAGAATCAAGTCAAGGGTGTTACCACTGCACATGCACAAACTGAGTGAAACCAAAAGGAGTGCCAGAAATGTTTTACTTAGAGGATCAAAGGCCTTATTTGGGTGAATATTTAAATCACCAATAATTAAAATCTCATTAGAATGAGTAACAAGGTCTGAGATATATTCTCCAAGTTCCTGTATAAATTGGGAGTAAGGGTCAGATGGTCTATAGAGTACCACAAGGTGGAATGATCAGTCTGTTGCCCTGGACGAAGTAATTCATAGTTGATGGAGGTGGTTTTAACACAAGAGCCTCAAATGAGTTGAATTGAATATCAAGTTTGGAGGTTAAATTGAAAATAGACTTATAGATTAAGGCAACACCCCCACCTTGTTTAGAAGCCCGGGCAACATGGGTATTGGTAAAGTCAGGTGGGGAAGCTTCATTTAATGGTCAGAAAACATTTGGTTTCACATAAACCAATCATGTTCAGACTATGCTGAAGAATCAAATCATCTAAGGCTTTGGTAGACAGTGATCTGATATTTATAAAACCAAATTTGAGGGTCTTGTGGAATGTATAGCTTTCAGTAATAGGCTCAGCTGTACAGCTACCAGTAGGTAATGTATTAATTGGAACAAGATACCTTATATTATTAGTAGAAGATTTTGGTGACCTGCACATGTGACAGTGTGTGGATACAATTGTGATTACCTTAGATATTTAGTTTTATAGTCAGGTGCTTTGTGGGACTTTGTTATCCTTACATCAGCATGCTAACACGGTCACAGGGACAATGCTAACATGCTGATGTTCAGCAGGTAATGTTTACCATGTTCACCATCTTAGTTTAGTGTGTTTGAAAATTAGCATTACCAATTAGCATTACAGTTGAGGCTGATGGGAATGTCATTATGTTTATAGGTATTTAGTTATAAACACAAAGTATTGGACAAATAAAAATTTCGACCTGATAATGGAGCTCAATGAAAAGTTAACGGATCGCAAAGTTGCTGCAATTCATCCTGAGTAGGACACAAAAGTCTGTACCAAACATATCGGCAATCCCATGCCAAATTTATCAAGCAATTTCGTGCAGAACCCCATGGTGGCGCGACAGGAAAAGTCAAAGGATGTCATAAAGATTCATTTTCTGGGGACCATGAATGTCCATGGCCAGATATTTCAGTCTAGATGAAAGTAAAACCGACGGACTGATCAATCAACCAACATTGCCATTCCTCCAACCATGCTGCTAGCATGGCTAAAAACTGAATTGAGTGAATAAAGTTGCCTCCCAAAATGCATTATGTCTTCTCAAAATCATTGTCATCTCAGAGTCTTCTCTTAGGCATTCACATGTGTTTAGGGCATAATGGACTTTAGGCTCACACGCTCACATACTCTAAATCTAAAATGATCCACACTAAGCAGAGCTGTATGTGTTTGGCTGACTCATGCATTTAGTGTTAACCTGATGACTAACGCTCTGCATGCATTGGCCAGCTTTCAGCTTTCTTTTGACTGCAGCACTCTCTCAGTGTAATGAATAAATGTATCAGCCCTCACAAGCCAACTATTTAGAGAAGAACACACCTCGGTCGCGTTTTTGTCCAAATGATTCCCCATACTTTTTATTCATACTGTGTACTGTAAATGTCACTTCAGTCTGGTTAGATGCTTGTGTGATCCTTACTCTTCAATACCACTAACAACACGCTGTCTGTCCATGACATGTAGGCTACAGCACAAGTTGTCTCTCGTTCCCTACAGTGACACTCTGGCAGCCTGCCAGCTGCTGTCAATCAAACACAGACACTGACATGACAGCCAGCTGAAATGAAAAGAAGAATTTCTGATATTTCTCCAAAAACCTGTTTTCTTCCTTTTATTAATAAAAAAAAAACTATTTCTGTAACAACACATTTGAAATTTCGTTGGCATTATATTTGACTACAAAAAGGGATGAAATAAACTGGAGTTTAAATATGATACTGAAATCACATCAAATAAAAAATAATTAATACAAAATATTCTCTTCAACATCATGCATGCCTGTCAATTTACAGAGGCGTGTGAAAACACTGTGTCACAGTGACGAATTGTCATTTTTGATTGGTTGCCAAGCTTCAAAAGTCTTAGCTGTTAGGAGCAACTTTTTGCTGAGACCTCCATGGACAATGGATGATAACTCTCATCCCTTTATTAGTATTTTGCATTTGTTTCTGTCTGCGTCTGTTTGTTAACCTAAATGATCTGACATCAACTCTCAGCTCAGCGCACAGTTGATAAAACGAGAAGAGGAGCGGGGTTGGTCGTAACCGTACAGTCGAGTGAGCAACACTGCGGGGAAGAAGTGGTCATCTGGTGAAAGCTAGTCAAGCTCCTTGGAGGTTCAGGTAATGCCTGGGACACGCAGAGGCGCAGCGAAGCTCGCGATATGGCAATTCTCACGCATGTAGCATCCTGGCTGTTCACACTAGAAGTGCATGCGTAGAGCTGATCTTAACTCATGAATTTAGAGCACAAAGCAATTATGTGTTCCTGGATAACACTGTACATGTATGTCTTCTTCTGGAGCACCAATGGTAATGAGGTTTTATCGGGGTAAACGCTGAATGAATGGCCACAGTATAGACAAAGTGTTACCAGTGCTGTGTAGTTAGGTCTGTAACTTCAATGATGTACAATTGATATTTTACAACCATAATAACGTGTTTGTTTATCCAATTCATCCAGTTATCAATGTGTTTTCTGGTCCGATTCACTCACGGCAAGTGGAGAAAACAGAACACAAACAGAGCTTCTTGTCTCACCAGCCCAATTGGTTAACATGGGTGCCTGACAGAAGCGGGCAGTGCTTCGGAGCGCTTCCGCCTCCTGTGTGTCCCCGGCATAAGGCCTGCATTCCTTTCTTGTTGAGTGGCTGTACCATGACAGAAATAAAGAATAAAGACCGCTCTGATGTCATGTCATTTGCAGCTGTATTAATATTTCCTAACTGTTTCTGGTCCCCTGGTATAACTACAGACACTGTTAAATATGTTGTTCTGTTTTTGTCTGATTTCCTACAGCATAACTTGAAGCTCCACATTGTGAAGTTCTTCTTTTTACTCTTTAATTACATTTTTGTGAATGAAACTTGTCCACAAACCATGTGGAACATGTAGCTAATGATTGAATCTCATGAATGCACTCATGCTCATGTACAGGTGGTATTCATTAATTGAAATAAATGATTTATGTAAAGTTTGTTCAGAGACTTAGCTGACTCCAACTTGGAACACTCGTACCAGCAAACCTCACAAGAAAGCTTAGGATAAGAATATCAAAATGTTCTTTTATGGGGCCCTATTGTCTGTTTGGTAGAATCTCTCTTCCTCCTCTGATTGCTCTTCAGTCTCAGAGTGAAACCCTGCAGGCGGCTTTCAGCTGCCACACGCGCACACACACACACACGCATTCACTCACACACAGTCACATGGTTTTGACATAATACAACAATGAGGCTCAGGTTTTAGTGTTACTTGTGTTACTTGTATTATTTCAAATATCAAGATTATTTTAAATTTTTATCATTTCTTTGCAACTTTGTGTTGTACGTTATGCATATTATTATTATTATTATTATTATTATTATTATTTTATTATTATTATTATTATCATTACCATTATCATTATCATTATTATTATTATTATTATGTGTTATGCCTGCATGTATCTTTTTCATTTACTGATAAATCACTGAATAACATGCTAAAAAAAATGTAGAATACACACAGCTCCTCATATTATTAGTTGATAATAATAAGTGGAATGGTATAGGTAATGAAGCTTATACATAAACTAGTAGTGATTGAACTGAACTGGAGTTTTGAGAGCCAAAATAAATGGTAGAAAAGCGTCGGAAACTGAGTTTCCTGAAAACTGTCTCCCCAATGTGCAGAGCCAGCAAACATTTCAACCCAGCTATTCCAATTTACTCCCATAATTGGCTGTCTGTGCAGAGAGAAAGTGGCCATATCTCAGGGTTTTCCTCCGCCAGCCTGACGGCTTGTAATTAGAGGAGGGAAAGCGTCTGTTCCTTCAATTAAACAACAGTGCAGCAGGAATAAGGACTGCCCTCTTTTTGTAAAGCAGACTAAAGGAGCAGCACTCTCCCAGCAAAATTAATACAGCACCACATAATGAGCTAAGCACCGTGTGTGTGTGAGTGTGTGTGTACATTGGGTAAATATTGGCAGTTATTTAAGCTGGTTGTAGTACTTGATGATCTAATTTGCGAGAACTGGGTGGAGATTAAAGGACACAGAAGAAACCTCTGCTTCCTTCCCAGCTCTTGATTCTGATTTCTATGTGATGTTTTGAGATTTTTCAAGTAATCTTTTTCCTAGTCAGGTACTGGAAACCAGTATACTGTGGGAAAACAACCGCTGGACACGGACTTCTCCAGTCGTCTTTCCGTTAGCTCAGCCGAATTTATGCAAATTTTTGCTCTTTACATTTATTTTTACAAATATTAGTATTTTTTGTGACTAATATTGGACAATGAAAACATCACTACGAGTCACTCATCAGGATAGGGGAATGGTCAGTTCACAGCTTTGTGGACTCTCGTCCTGCTGACTCTGCTGCCTGACCGGTCGAGGTTTTTAAATGTAAACATCGGAGTATGCATCGGGGAAAAGGTGGAGGAGACAAACATCAGCTATGACCCTGACCACATAGACAAGCAAGACCATCTCTGCTTCCATCTCTGCATCCATCTCAACATGGGAGGAAACACCGAAGCAAATGTGGAGAGAGTAAACACCAGCTGCGATCCCAGCCACATGGATCTTCTCTTCCAAGCATCCTGCTAGCCAATGTACAAGTGTTGGATAATAAACTGGACGACCTCCGTGCCCGCATCAGTTTCCAACAGGATATCAGGAACTGTAATGTCCTTTGTTTCACAGAGACTTGGCTAAATCCTGGAATACCAGACAGCGACATTCAACCAGGGGGAGGACATTATGTTCCTAGCCATGGACATCAACCTGCCGGGCACTGCGGACCGGGTGATGATCAGTCCTGCTTCAGCTTCTTCTTCATGCTGGAGCTGAAGAAGCTGGAGAAGTACAATGGTCACCAGCAGTTCTTCGCCATCGTGCAGCTCATCGGGACTCGCAAGCAGGCTTAGAAGTTTGCCTGCTGGCTGGAGCTCAACAGGCACCGGCGCCGCCTGACCTGGGAGGCCACGCTGTGCTCCATCCACGAGGGCATCGCCACGGCCATCATGAGCAGCGACTGCCTAGTATTCATTTTCTCCCTGCTGTGGTCGAGAAGAAGATACCAGATACACCAGGCCAGCACTGAGAGGCTCGGGAAGAGCTTCTACCCTCAGACCACTAGGATCCTAAATGAGGACACTGCCAAAGAATTGCCCTAAAATACTGGTTGATAGTTCAAAACAAAAAAAGCAAATTCATTTTTTTCTTTTTCTCATTTTTTGGTATCACAATTTGGGTGATGAAAACAGGACTCTGCATCATGAAAAGTCATGCTGAATTAGCTACTAACAGTTCCTGTTTGCACTGTAACCAGACAAACAATCACCAGAGTACTTTTGATATTGAAGAAGACGTCTAATGATGATGATGATTATGAAGTTATAAGGAGTCTTTTTCGTACTTACATTTTTTTATGTCCAAGCAGACATTTATCTACAATGAATATCAGAGATATCACTGACTACAAGAATAAGTGTGTTTATTCCAGCGCTAGGTGTATGATGCCAGTACGTTCAGGTATGACAAAGCTATGACTCTGAGAAGAAGAGGTGCAAGTTCTGACACAAATTGTAAAAAAAAATATACAGATATCAGTGATTTTTTTTAATGTATTTTGGTAAAACATAATAAGATCATGGGGGTGTCCTAATGGTTAAAACACATATTATTCTCTCTCTCTCTCTCTCTCTCTCTCTCAACCCAACCGGTCAAAGCAGATGGCTGCCCACCCAGAGCCCGGCTCTGCTCGTGGTTTCTGCCTCTTAAAAGGAAGTTTTTCCTTGCCACTGTCGCCAAGTGCTTGCTCATGGTGGGAACTGTTGGGTCTCTGTAAATAATATTATAAAGAGGTAATCAGGTAATTCAGGTAATCAACTGGCCCACTGACATTATCATTGTAAATATGGTGCTCATAATATGCTCTCTATGTGTGCTTTTGGTGTATGTGTAAATGTTGCTTTGTTACCACTAGGAGCAGCCTGAGCGAGTTTGAAGTCTGGCCACGACTCAATAATCCCAGAATACCAAAACATCCACTTACTTCCATTATAGATTATATTTGTACAGTTTAAAATGCAACGTTTTTGAACATGTACATGTCATCATGCACCGTCACTGTCAATATAAATCGTGAATGCTGTATATACTGTGTAAGGACAGGCTGGGCGGCCCTACATGCTCACTACGCAAGTTACGTAGGGCCCCGCAAATTACGCAAGGGCCCCACCTCCCCCTCATGTCAAAGCGGTTGTCAGTGTTTACAAATTCGATGAGAGGATGAAGTGGAACTACCCTTCTGGTCACGAAAAGGTGTGTCAGGTGTGACTGTGTGGCAATGGCAAATGGTTTACATGGCTCACGGGTCAGATAGGATGGCTCCTTAGCAGAATTTTGCTTGGCCCAGGGAGGTCAGGCCCGACGCTGTACTTCGTTTTTTATTGTCATATGCTCAACAATTACAGTGAAGCAGTCATTGGCAATGAAATTCTTAATTCTCAGGCTCCCTCCAACAATGCTTAAATAATATGTATAAAAGAAAATCACACAAGTAAAAAAGAGGATCAAAGACATGACTTAAAGTAGTGCAGAAGTTAAAATATAGGAAAAGAATATATATAAAATTGAATATCATACTGTGGTAGGGAGGTGAACAGTAATGATAAAATGAATGAAGTGTAATGTAGACAGGTTATGTACGACTGTAGTGGTGACCCCAGTCTATAACACCACACAACACTCACGGATCTACTTTTTCCACAGTGTCTGGTTCACTCGAGACTCTCACCTCACTCCCTCTCTGTTGTCTCTCTGCTGACCGTGTCCCAGTCCTGGGAAATACTATATTATTGTATATTATATTATACTATATCATGTTTACATCACATTGACCTGGTTCATATTCTGTACTACACTTCTATTACAACTCTATATTAATACAGAGAAATTTGTTCTATTATTACTTAATTATATCATATATTAGTCTGGTGTTTGTTGTTTACATAGACATGTTGATTCTGCTGCTATTAATAACACCACTGTACCTTTACCTTGTAATCATTATCTCCAAATGCTTGTGTATAGTATCTATTTTGTATTCTTTTTATTGTAGTTTCTATATACCTCTGTTATTTATTCTTTACCTCTGTACTTATCTGTACTTACTGCTGTCATTGTGCTGCTGCAAAAACTGAATTTCCCTGCTGAGGATCAATAAAGGTTTATCTTATCTTATCCTATCTTATCTTGCCAGGACAGGTAAGAACATGGTTTTAGACAGGCAATGCACTAATAAATATATAAACTGTGAGGGTTAAACAGCTTGTACAGCTTGTAACAGGATATAGTATATATACTGTATATACTGTGATGTATGCAAGTATAAACCTTAGTAACCAGTAAGTAATGGTAGTAGAAGGTAAGTGACATCAGTATTAATAAGGTGCGAGTAAAGTGAGTATAGTAATGAGCTTGAGAACTTAAGAGTTCAACAATCTTATGGCCTGAAGGATGAAGTTGTCCCTGAGCCTGGTGATGCAGGACCGGATGCTGCGGTACCGTCTGCCGGACGGCAGCAGGCAGAGCAGTTTGTGGCTCAGGTGGTTGGGGTACTATACATAATCATCCACTCCATGTATATCCATTCAGTATTTATTTCTTTGCACTGTTTGTATTGTATTGTATAAAACACTTGACTTATAGTAGATTTTATTTTTGTTGTTGCTGCTTTTATACACCTATTTCTTCACATACTTGTGTACATTTGTTGTCCTTGTTTTTAGCTCTTAGGTCTATTTCTGTACATTGAGAGCAATAAAAAAAAACACAGTCAAATTCCTTGTATGTGAATATATACAGTACAAGGCCAATAAAGCTGTTTCTGATTCTGAAAATTCTCATCACTCTGAGCTAAATCCATGAAGCTTCTTAAGAAGGTGATTGAACATGTACTCTTGTCGTGTATGTGTGTGTAATAAGCTGGTGTCGGCGTTGGCTCCTCCTTGAGGGATGTGACATTTCCTACAAACAGCAGTAGTGTGCAGAGTTAGTCAGCCAATCAAAAAGCCAGAGCCACATGAGAGTCACATGCAACACCATGTCCACTGATATGCACAAAATACGGGCGCACAAACACACAAAGAAGTGACAGATCTTATTATAAATCACAATTATCTTTTTGACAGAAGAAATGACAAAACATTGGTACTGAGAGATGTATTTCATTCCATGATCAATTTGTTTTGTTTTTGCAAAATTCACAAAACTCTATGTATATAATTAACATTAAAAATAATATTGAAATATTGTTTATGATTTTTGTATGTAAAGCCTATGCTTTTTCTATAAGACACTGAGCTGTATATTTTATTTATTTTTTGTTTGTTTGTTTTGTCACTATATTCCTGTTTAAATATTCCCTTGGTGTAATGCTAAAAAATATTTATTCAAAGTCCTGTATTGCCTAAATTGTTTAGTATTGTATTATTAACATTGTTGTTTGTTGTTCAATTAAAAAACAAAACAATATTAGGTGTTAGATAAAATCAGGCATTCGATCTATGTAGGTAGTATTAGGTATAAAATCAATCAAGAACAGGAAGTCTAACTGTGTTTAGGGAAATCAGATAATGAAGACAATGCTGAGTGTCTTCTGTCCAAAAAGGTGTTTACATGCTGAAGAGCATATGACCCCTAAGACACTTGAACACTCTTAGGGCAACCTCCTGCGACCCTGCGTCCTCATATGAGGACATTACATTTTGGGTTTGCTACACCTTATACTTCATTCTGCGTAACTTAGACCTGTTGTCCTCGTTCGTAGACACTTTTTTGTGTCATCTAGTGGTAGCAAAAGCACAATACACTAATCATGTAAAAACAAGATGGCAGCCATCTCTGCCAAGTCAGTCTACAGCCGGTCCTGAGACAAAAGTGGACAAGGTACAAAACCTCATCATATTTTTTGGTTGAAACCTGTTTATTTATCCTTAATAATGTTTGTAGTTTGATATGGCATACACATTTTTACAAATTTTAGCAATAGTATCAAGCTACAATGCTGCTAATACGGAAGTACTCATTTGAGGACATTGGGACTTTATTATCGTTAAAGCAAAGTGAAATTGTACTAGTAAGCAAACATAGCTTGGGAAGATTTGGGAAGAAACCAACAGTTTACAAGTATATAAATAGTTCTTGCATGTGGTAAGAAATTAGTCTACATTGATTTTTATTTTTTATTCTTATGTGATACATTTCCAGGGCATATTTCTGTGTCAAGAGCAGAAAGATTGCTGAATGCAACAGTAGGACACCACTCTGATGTGGAGGATTTGTCCGTTGATGATGATCCTGGTGTGGAACGACTAAGTTGTTGCAATTTAGTTTTTGCACAGCAATGTTCAGGCACTGAAATAAACTGTTTTATACTTTGTTACACACTGGTGACTTTATTGTGTTATACAGTAAAATAAACCCATTGTCCCCATATGAAGACATCATTTTTTTCAAAAATGACTTCCTGTTCAAAGATAATGCTTAGTTTTTACACTTATTAGGTCCTACTAATCCCAAATAGCTAGGAGAAATTAAAAATGCATACCAAACAAAAGCTCGGGTCTCAGGAGGTTAAAAAAATAAAAGAGTGACATAATGGTGTGATGTAATTGTTAGGTGTGCTGAACACTGCAGCCTCTTGAGGAGACTACTGATATTTTTTTGTTTCACAGTTTTAAAATATGTCACTTGGTTTCAGCCCCTCAGTAGTTTCAACAGTCTACTGCACTGCGCAGGTCACTGTTTGATTTTGGAATTCCATAAATTCTCAAATAGTGGCCTTTATTAACCTCACCTGTGGAAAGAACTGGGCTTGTATTACAGACAGGCCATTATTTATAATTCCCCCTGTATATTTCCACATCACTAATTCCACCAGTCATGTCATAATCATTCTTCTTTTAAGACAAATACTGTTTTCATTCATAATTATTTCCGATCGCTGCCATATTGTATTTTTTTCAATCACTGTTAAACTACTGTTAATGAAACTCAACACAACACTCTGTAGAAAAATATTTCACATTAAAAGTCTTCTAGCTGCTTCAGGGCATAACCCCTCCTGGTCCTGGTGTAGTTTTACTTTAATACATCTGCAGGAAGTGTTGAGTTTGTGAGTATGACAATGTTATTGTTGTACTGATGGATTTAGTGCCGTTGAAGACACATACATTATGCTAAATGTAATAATTCCACCCCTTCTCAATGTGTTTTTCTTTCCTTCCCAGCCTGTATTAATGCAGGCCTAATTTGAATAGCGGCTTTTATTTGGGATTTTTTCGTATTTGGTTTATTTCTGAGGTCCTTATTATTTTGCTGGCAGTTTTTTTATCATTTGTATTTGTGTTACAGACACCGACTTTCCTCTGCAGTGCAGTTTCAGTGTGACTGTGTATACGTGTAACTGTGTTTGTAATGTATTGAAAGTGTGAGTGTACATCCATTTGTGGCTGTGTGGTCTTTTGCCTGCCACGCATGGCAGAGCAAGGCAATTGAACACTGGCGGCAACAGTCATTCAGTCTGCTTGTGGAACCCAAATGTCAGCAGCAAAGGCTGAGACCTAGAGCTATGAAATAATGTAAAAGCACAGTGCATGTGTTCAGCTGGGGAAATGTCTGCCACTGACTCAAGGTTTAGGCAAAGGCAGCTGGTCTTCTGGTCTGCTGTATTCAGCTGACTTGGGCTTCAATGTAACCATCAACAATTCATTAGCATACTATTGCAGTTTCAAAAGAATCATATTAAAAGGAACTTATTTTCTTGTTTCAAGAAATGAAAGTCCTTTGAGGTCAATAAAAAGCTCTTAAATGTTTTTTTTGTCAGAGTTTTGTTGCCAGTGCTGTTCTATGTTGCGGTAAGAGCATTACTGCCAATGATAGCAAGTTTATTAAAAAGGCCGGTTCTATAATTGGGTTGACTCCTGACTGATGCATTAGTGACGGTTTTGAAAGAAACAACCAGAGCAGAGATCAGACCAGACTTCAGTTTGAAGGTCATCCCCTGTTGTTCCCTGTGTTGAAGGGTGGTTTAGGATGACGAGATGTTCCACAGAACAATTTAGAAGGTATTTTGTGCCCACAGCTGTGAAACGTTTCAATGACATGTGATACGTGCCCATTTCCTGAGATATGGGTTGTTTTTACATAATTTGTGAGGTCTCGTTTCATATGTAATGCAATTGCCTTTGTTAATTTTAAAGGTTTTATGCTTTTTCATGGTTGTACAACATCAGTTCCTCTTGAGCACAGTTGAACACACAAATGAATTAAATGATTAAATGAATCTAAAATATGAAATAACACTAATTCTTCTTATTATTAATTGTTATTATTATTATATTGTACTATAACAGCTCACATGGTCATTCAGTATAATGACATCACACATCTCCACCCTGGTAAAGAAAGCTCATAAATAACCGTACCAAGTTCTTGTTGCCTTTTACAGAGGAGCAATAGAAAGTATCCTGACTGGAAACATTATAAATTGGCATGGGATGTGCACGGTCCAGGACAGGAGGGCTCTGCAGCGGATGATTAAAACCGCCCAGGACATCATTGGTACCCATCTAACCAAGCATCAGTGAGGTGAGATGCCTGCGTAGAGCCCAAAGGACACTAAAAGACAATACCCAACCCAGCAACAGCCTGCTCACCCTGCTGCCGTCTGGCAAGCGATGCTGATGTATCCGCTGTCGTACCACCAGACTACAGAGCAGCTTCTATCCTCAGGCTGTGAGACTCCTAAATTCATCCTCCGCACTCCAGTTTTATTTGGTTGTTTTTTTGTGTAGCATGAAGGGACTACAGCTTGCATTTTCTTGTACAACCCTGTGTTGTAAAATGGCAAATAAATTAACCTTGAACCTTGAAAATGTGTATTTCCACAGCACTAATTCCATCAGCATAACAACCGAGTCATGTTATATTCACCACTCTGCTGCTCTAAGTTTCTCTTTACTCTTTGTTTTTTGTGATAACTGCTACAGTCACTTCCTGCATTTTTCAAATTAAAAGCCTATCAGGAAAAGGTGAAACTATGACCTTTGAAGTGCCAGAAGGCTTTTAATATGAAACGAATGCACAGGACATGTTGGGGTTAATTTACTCAAATAGAAAAAAAATACTCAATAGTATGATTAGTAGAATTTATCACGACAGCTGGAAGTGGAAGTAAAGAAGGAGGAGTTTACATTAAGAGTAAATTGAAGCAGGAGCAGATAAGAAAGCAGGAATGCTTCTTACTAAAATATAATACAATGTAACATTAAATATTCTAAAATAGAGACAATTACTGTCTTCGTGAAATGTTTTGAGTTTATTTATGAGTTCAATTACTCTGTAACAGGCCACCTGACATAAATCAGAGTGTGTCATGTGCAAATAATATGTAAATAAGATCCTCATGTAACGCATTCTATAGCTGAATTGATCAATCGTCTGTCACATCTCCACTTATTAAGACGTTGTGCTGAGTTTCATGAAACAGACACATAGAGGTTCCAACAGCTCTCTGATGGCTTGGGAGCAAGACTCGCTTCTGAAGGAGGTTTGATACGGTAAATGAGGGACACTAAAACTACAATCTCTCTATTGTCGATTTTGCATTTACCCCTGGATTCTGTTCAACATCAAGTACTCTTTGGTGGATCCAGCTGATCCAGGTACTCAAAATGCCACACTGAAATACATAAAATCATTTAGATCTACAATTTTCCATTTGATGTAAACAGATGGCTCATTGAATCAAAATAGCTCACATAGTATATGTCTGATAGCGTACTGCTTCAGTAAAGTATTTGAACATGCAACGAAGTGTACAGTACGTACAGTATGTAATGTTCTCACACATTGAAACAAAACTTTTGAGCTTTTGAGTGACTGTTTTGTATGAAGGGTTTGCAACATGGTTTGTACATGGAGAACAAAACGCTGTACAATGGTTTAATCAGGCTGAGAATTGAAAGGGCAGAAAGAGACAAAGATCCCTCTGAGCAACAGTTAAATAAGAATATAAGAAATCACCAGTCATTGGTAAAATAAACTGGAAGGTTAGCATCAAAATCTGTGCAGATTTAAACAGGAACAGGATCCTGTTTCAGTGTCAAGTGCACAACGCCTAGGGTTAGCACTATTGGAAGTGGATCACAGAATATCAGCTGAA
>NTHP01000136.1:379671-408754 GCA_003416845.1 Oplegnathus fasciatus | reverse complement strand
AAGGGAATCTAAGACATAAAATTGTGCAAAAGTTAAAATATTGGAATAGAATATGATATATATCAAATAAAATATAATAAAATAAAATACTGTAGTAAGCATGTGTACAGTGATGATAAAATGAATAAAGTGTAATGTAGACAGGTTATGGACATTTTAGACAGGCAGTTCACTAATAAATATTTATACTGTGACGGTTAAACAGCTTATAAACGTAGTAAAATTAATATAAATACGTATATACAGTATGTATATATATATATATACTGTATATACTACTATGCAAGTATAAACAGAAGTAATGAATATATACGGAGATGTAAACAGGTAGTAACCAGTAAGTAATAAAGTATAAGGTAAAGTGACATCCATATCAATAAGGTATGAGTAAAGTGACACTAATGAGCTTGAGAGCTCAAGAGTTCAACAGTCTTATATTCTAAGGGATGAGCCTGGTGGTGCGGGACCAGATGCTGCGGTACCGTCTGCCGGATGGCAGAACAGTTTGTGGCTGAGGTCTTTGATGATCCAGTTGGCCTTCTTCCTACACCGCTGGGTGTAGAGGTCCTCCATGGATGGCAGCTTTGTCCTGGTGATGTGCTGAGCAGATTTCACCAACCTCTGTAGAGCCTTGCGGTTGAGGGCGGTGCAATTGCCATATCACACGGTGATGCAGCCAGTCAGGATACTCTGAATAGTGCACCTGTAGAAGCTGCAGAGTATCCTGGAGCCCATGTTGAGTTATATTATGCATTGAGAATGAACAAGTAGAGAAGTTGAACCTTGAGCAGATTTTGGAGGACTTTGCGGCGCTCAAGGCTCACAGAATGCCGTTCAGACAGGTGAGTACAACAACACCATTGTTGTAACTCACTGTAAAGGTGAGAGCTAGTAGCGTAGCGTTGTGTGTGTGTGTGTGTGTGTGCATGCTACACGATGAGCAAAAACTCTGCAGTCTTTGTTTTAATGTGTGTGTTTATGGCTGCAGTTGCTGTGGAGTCTATATTGTTATATTATACATCTCTTTGCTGTCGGCTTCAGAGAGGTTTTATTCTACAGTTGATTCTATAAGAAGGGCTCAGCGGTGTGATGTTGTTCCACTAGTGTATACATTGACATTTAATGCAATTTATTTTGTAGCATAAAGGCGTTAATTTAACAGTAGTATCATATATCATCATTTAACAAGTATTTGCGTTTGATAGATATAATGTCACAAAATGTCCAACACGCCTCAATCCGTAAAAATACACCACCATGGCAGCATGTTTTTTTTTTTGTAATTTTGGCCATAATTCCTAGTGTGTGTTCTAACTGATGATACCTCATCAGTTAATTGCTATGACATCCCTACAACAAAATCTAACAAGGAAAGCAACACAGATGATCACAGTGGATATAAACAAACCCCCAAATTAGTCTCTTACACTGTAAGAGGCAGATATACTTTAACCAATTATAGTATACTGTAACAGTTCAATTACAGTACTGCCTGCAGCACAGTTACAACAGAGCAAATATACAAAGCAACACACACGCGCGCGCGCACACACACACACACACAGATACAACTTACCCACAGATACATCATCATGATGACTGGACAGCTGAGTGCTTTCCTCTGCAGCACTGAAACAGACTGTTCCTTTACTGTCAACACAAGGTGTGCAACATACAGACTGCGTATCCCTCAGTCACCAGCTCACCATCCCAGTCAGTGTGTGCCAACTCTTCTTGGATTGGGATGCCTCTGACCCTTTTTTATTTTCCCATTGACTTCTCTTTCTTCCTCTCTGCTCCTTTTGTGTAAAATTCTGCTTAGCCACCACTTCTTAGTGAGTGTGTGTTCAGTATGCGTAAGTGTTTCAGTGTGTGTGTGAGAGAGACAGAGGGAGAAAGAGAGCCTAATGACTAAATCTACTCTATGCAGCAGTAGACTACGGTATACCGCTGCACAATGAAAGCAAAAGAGCGAAAGAGAGAGACAGAAGAGGAGAGGTGGAGAAAACCACACACACACATATACACACACACACACAAATGTGTACACTCAGCTGAACACTGGTGGACTCGCGCTGTCTGAGAGGCGGGGCGAAAAAAATAAAAAGGTGGGGCACCAACGCATAGAAAGTCGTGTTGCATTTATGATAAAACAGTTCCAAACCCTGGTTAAGATTAAATTGGGTTTTTTTTTATGTGACTCAGATTTAAAGTACAATTACTACACCTCTGTAATAAAACACACACAGGGAACTATTTACTATTTAACCATTTAGAGGCACATAGAGGCCAACTCATTTTCAAGCATGTAGAGCAACCTATATGGCACTGCATTGCGTTTTCTCAACTGGAAGGGCAGCCTAGAGAGCACTTTATCACATTGTCCTGCACATTGGGCCACCGTACATGTTTTATCACGTTATCATGTTTTATTTACCATGGGGACATCTAAGAGGGCACTTTTGTGGCATTTTTTCAAACATGGGGGTACAAGGGTGGACTTGAAATGTTCATTTTGGATGACCTTGTGCATTTTCATGATTGCCTGGATTGTACTAATACTTTTTAATGTGAGCTACACTATTGTTAGCAGTGTCTCATACTAGGCTGCTGATGTCAACAACGAGTCTAACAAAGCAAGCAACAAACATGATCACGGAGAATGTTGGACTCTTGCGCACACACTCACCGATGACACACAACATGTGGAAACCAGAAGCTGGGGATCGAACCACCAGCCTTGTAATCAGTGCTCCACCTCCGTTCTACCTCCTGAACCGCAGCCGTCTGAGCAAACCCCCAGTTTGGTAAAACTGGAGATTTGTTCACAACTTCTGTTTGTCTGGCTGAGTGCTACTGGTGTTGGACTCCAGTAAAATGTTGTGCTTTTTAGTCAAGTTGTACTTCTGATTCCTAAATTAACTCATAGAAACAGAAATATATCTTGAAATAGACATATGTCGAAACTATTTTGGAACATGTGGACAGGAGGAGCTGGGGATCGAACCGCCAAGCTTGTGGTTACTGCTCTACCTCATCATCATCTCTGGAAGAGGTTAGGATATACAGTATCTCTATCAGTATGTGAAATTCTCCATGCTCTTTATCCTTTCTCACAATTATGCTCTGATAATTGTGACAGTCTCTCTTCTCACAAAGGGCAGAAACTCACGGCGGCAATTATTTCATTGTCCATCTCAATGATCACCAGGTAAACAGTATAATTACCTGTTTTTTTACCCAGCCCAGGAGCACTGAAATGGAAGAGGGGCTGTGTTTGTTTACGCTGATTGTCCATAGGAACATGGTCTCACAACTTTGTCATGATGCAACTAGAGTAAAATCCATGGGGTCACTGAGCCCTCACCAGCTTCCCACTGGCGAACAGGGCCAAATGTGTGCATAGGAATGCACAACTAAGCCAGAGGTAACGCAGCCAGGAGTCAAATGTCAGGTCTTTGTGGTGACAGGGGAGAACCTGCATTTCTTTATGTCTTTATCAACAGCACAAACAGTTAGTGTGAATGTTCGACACAGCAGTGGAATCAGCAGAGTGCACACAAAATAAGTCATATTTGAGCATGCAACTCCTGGACAGTTATTTGGAGGGAGGCACTGGGTCAACAATGATCTACAAAAAAAAAGAAACATCTATTCTACTCTTCCAAAGTAGCTCCGTGACATTATTTCATTTAAGTCTGACCTATTTTGCACATACAAGTTCCTCCTGCATAAAAATAATACAGTAATCAAGCATGAGATTATACTGTTCTGTTATGAAGGCAGCAGGAGAAACATTCTATAATACAGTGAGCCTTCATTAACAATGTAATTTACTCACCATCTGTACTCTTAATAGCCCTCTGCTAGTTTGGTAGCATTATCCAGACCGGATGTAAAAAAGGGATTTTATAGGACACCTTCTTAGTGTCTTGGTGTCTTAGTTTCTTTGGGGCCAGTGGGGACCTCTCACCTTTTCTTTTCCTGTCTTATCAGACAAACATGCTTTTCATGGTCCGCTGCACAACATGCATTTCACAGCATGTATTTGTAAGTAAAGAAACTATGTAGTCAGCTCTTCAAGTTCTTTATTTGTCATGTGCGCAACAACTACAGTGAAGCAGTTGTGGGCCATGCAATTCTTTGTTCTCAGGCTCCCTCCAACAATGCTCATACAAAATGTATAAAAAAGAAAACCCCGCAAGTAAAAAAAGTTGACGATCGAAGACATAAAATAGTGCAGAAGTTAAAATATAGGAATTAAATATATCTAAATTTAATAAATTATAGAATAAAATATAATACATGGAAACATACTGAAAACAACAGACCTCTGCGAACAAAGAGAACAAAAGCAATTACAGATGTGGTTATCCTACACATGGCAATGCAGCTAGCAGCGTGGGAGTAGGGAGCAACTCCACTATCGCTAACAACCCATATCATACTGAATGCATGCAAGCTTTTCCCTTAAAACTTAAGCTTCCCTGACACTAGCATAAATGTTTCTTGTTAAAAAATGTAATGTAAGACATGTACTTTTTGCAGTGTATACCTAATTCATATTTTCACGGGGCCCTTTACTGTTGGGGGTCCTAGGCAGAAGCCAACCTTTCGGTTGATGGTAAAGTCTGCGATACCTTTATTTGTGCTTCAGAACATCATGAGTGATCCCAGGGTTCATGGTGTGTTCATGTTCAACATCCTGTAGGTTAGATTGTGCAGAGCATAGTGCCAAACAGGATTTTAATATTAAGTAGCACTGATTTGGGGTTTCAAAACAGCCATAGTTTAAAAATCTGTAATGTTTCCAGTGGGTTTCATAGGTCGCACAAGATCATAGAAATTATTTATCATTATATCAGTCCTTGACCCGAGAAAGAAAATTAAAAAATACTGAAATAGCAACATGTTGACATGATGGGAATTTAAAGCGATAGAAGAACCTGCTGTGATAAAAAAAAAAAAGTTTATAAAAAAATGCCTCATGGGCCAAATAGAAAAAAACAAAAAATTCTCCATCCAGATCCAGTCTGAGAGTGTAATCTATTTGCTTCTCATTTCCGCATTATCCTGAAGGAAATACTTGTTCACTTCTTTATGGCTATGGATAATTAAAAAGAAATGAAATTGGCTGGTAGCTGTGTGTAGAAGGGATTGCAATATGGTGCCATGGCATGAATAATAACACTAAGGCTGGAAGTTTATTTTTAGAAGATGTACCCACAATTTAATGAGAGTTATGCTGCATCAAAGCCAACACAGGCTGTACTTGCTGCTGCTGTATTTTATTTTTCTAGGTTTATGGTTAATTATTGGAAATAGATTTTTAAAAAACCTCTCTTTTGCTTAACCTAGCAATAAAATACAAAACTAGACTCAAAATCCCATGAGGCAAGAAGACAGCAAAGAGGCAAGATCTCTGACTCATTAAGTGTGGATATGAGCTAGCTCTACTCGATCTACAAGATTTATAATGAGGCTCCCGGTTCACTGCTATTCTCTAGTCTGTTGTCAAGTCAATAATGAGACCAAAACATGCTCATCATACAGATGCTTCATACATACTAGTTAAATCAAAACATTTATTCTAAGTGTCGAAAAAATGCACGGAGACCTGCACGCACAAAGAGGACATGTCTTGTGTCAAATACACTGAATGTTAAAGGGGCTGTATGTAACAATTTACATGTATTAAGCGTTTTTTAACCATTTTTTATTGCCAATGTGTGAACAGATTGTAACATAACTTAAAAAATGGAGTCTGCTAAGCTAACGTCAACAAACGACCGGCACACACCACAACACAGCACAGACTCACAACTCGACACAGGCAACACATCTTATTTATAATATTCCGTCTAGTTCACTCACCGTTAGTGTTTTCATCCAGCTAATGTAGCTCTGCTGACGTTGCCGAGTCTCTCGCTGAAAGCTAGACAGCGATTGGTATAGCTGGCTATCAACATTTTTTTAAACACCTTNTGTGTGCTTCTGGCGCAACATGATTTCATCAACTTAACAAAATACTTGCAGTAAATATGCAGTGATAACGGAATAATTAATAAAACACAAATAAACAAAATCGGCATCAAAAATTCATGTTTAATGTGGTTAAAGCGGAAGCACATTTGTCTTTAGATTGATATGATTGACAGTATCTGTTGTCCACAGCTGCTAGATTGTGTGAAAAGCTTCCCCTTCAGTTCATTAAATCCCTGCAGCCATCTTAAGGCAGCAGGACAGATGTGTTGACAAATCTGGAGCCTCTGATTGGAGAAGTGCCAGAGCACAGTGCCATTACGCACGGCCGTCCACTGTGTTTATCTTCATTAAATCACTGCAAACGACACCAAGCTGCAATAACCACACACACCTCCACACACATCAGCCTGGTCCGTTATAACTNAGTATTCTGCTGTTTATGCAGGAGACATCGGATTACAGAGGCTCAATTATCTGTATCACATTTTACAATACGATGTAACCATTTACAACATGAGAAGAATTTAGACTGGAAAAGCATCGGATTGACACAATCATATAAACGGCTTCACCAAACTTTTTTTCTCATATATTTCTATCCTCATTGTACTAATTAACTGCTAAAGATTTATGGTGCTGTGTGTGCGTGTCATCCAGCAACAGTATGACTTCCAGGAGAAACGTCTTTCCATTGGTTTGCACTTGTCATTGTGCATGCTTGACTAAAATAGGGCCCACTGGGTTTTAAAACAATTGGACANGGGGGGGGGGGGGGGGGGGGGGGGCTTTCTCACCTGGGCATTGCCTTTGATGTGCTATTGATCATTAGGCTAATTAGTGTTGAGAGAACGCCAACATACCTACTACTATGAAATTACATTACATTTTTTACTATAAAAATTCCAAGGAGCTTATTTCAAGTGACAAAGAAAAAGGGGATTAGTGTGCAGTGGGCACAGGTTGAAGAAGTATTCAGATCCTTTACTTAAGGAAAATTACTAATATCTCAATGCAAAAATACTCATACAAGTAAAAGTCCTGCATTGAAAATGTTACCTAGGTAAGTAATAAGTATCTTTTATAACTTCTGTTTTGTATGCAGAAATAAACTAAAGCTGTCAAATAATTGGAGAGGATTAAAAGTACAATACTTCTTTCTGAAATGTGGTGGAGTAGAATAAGAAAATTGTATGAAAACAAAAAACTCAGCATCTCAAATTTGTACTTAAGTACTTCAGTAAATGTTCATAATTACATTCCTCCACTGGCACTGGGTCTGTGTACAAAATAAACTGATCTGGCAGCATGGCGGCTTCACTGTTGGAATATTTTCCTGATTATTTGTAAACGGGCTGAAATATGAATTTGTTGCCTACAGGTGTTTTATTGTTACGGCTGTAACTTCAGTCGGTTGTATACCGCAATAGAGTTTGTTGGCACCATTAAAGAGTAATTTAACACCAGGGGGATAAGCCTGTTTCACCTCTGGCTGTGCTTGTCTGTGGTCAGAAGTTTGCTTTTTTGCACCCTAAACACACAGTCCTGGAGTACACCTGTACATCACTGCAGCAAGGTGAGAAGTTAAACCACCGGAGGTCAGCAAAAACAAGATTTCAGGGGTTGCTTAAAGAGTTTAGTTACTCTTTAAATCCCCCCTCTGTCTCTCAGCTGCAAATACAGTGGACACAGAGCGAAATACAGAGCTTGTTTTGTCATTCATGTGGTTGTTCAATAGGTCTGACGTTGATGACACATAAGCTGGTCTCACTTCTGAGGTGAATTGATGCTCTGTCAGTGCTCGGTACAAACAAACTTTCCATTTGTTTTCTTGTTGGGGTGGAACAGCTCTGTAGTGCTTTCAGTTTAGGATTTTAAGGGCTCATCTGGCTCGGACATACAGTTTATGTCTGTGGGTCTTACCTTTACACGCTGGTGATTTTTAGTTATTTGATTTTTTTTGTAATTTAAAAAGCATAATACATGATACATAATACATCACTTGTATACTTAAGTGTAGATATGGAATTAACAAAATGTTGAATCAAGTTACCTCAGTTTGCTTAGTCAGTGACAGTTCAGTGTACCAAAGTATGTGACCATCACTCATGGATGTCCTTACATATCTATGTATAACCATAAACTGCATATTGCATGGGCACATATTCACACAAATACACATACTCAGCACATGCAAATGCATCTCAGCCAGGTATATGAAGGCTTTTCTGTATGAAACACATGTGTACTTGCACATAGGAATTTGCATGTATGCTTGTAATCAAGTGTGGATTTGTGTGTGACTATGTGGACATATGAAGGTCTTACAAATATACCTTCATACAGACAGGACTTACCCTCAGCTGCTCTTGCTCACAGCTCATTAGTTGGCCTGAAATCTACAAGAGAAGAAACAATTAGTTGTTGACTCTGAAGTGACCACAATCCTTAAAAGCCTTCTTCAGCAGCCATTACCACAGACAAGCACAACTGTACTAAATTATCCACCCACATTTCTAATCAAGACAGTGACACTGAGGGTAAACTGATATGTAAAAACCTTAATGTTGCAATCGAACCGTTAAGACAATTTCACTTAATTGATGGAAATTGTTGGTTTCACAAGCCTGAGAGAGGAAATAAAGATAATCAGACTTAAAGCTTCACCTCACACAACATTTGTATCTGAAAGAAACCTTTATTAGTCTAAGTCAGCTGTTCACTCCCCCTCCAAACAGTGATTGTCCAATCATATCTTAGCAACTATGCACCGCAGGTCTGTCAAGCTTTGGGTATCTCAATCTGTGTGTGTGGGCCAAGAGTTAGCATATCATTAGCTAACTACATTGCAGTAGCTACAGGGATTGTTAGACAGAGCCCTGTTCTGGAACATCCACTGTGTGCAAGCAAGTGTTGTGCTGAAGTCTATTTCCCCATCACTGTATTTCCCCTCGCTCAACCCAACCTACACCATGACACCTTTATTTCCATGTGTTTGACGTGGATCAACAACTAGTGAGAATCAAGATCTTTTTGCTTGGGACATGCTAGCTTCAGGGTCAGTTTGAAAAGTGGGGCCACAAAGCCCAGTGTCCCAAGAAATTACATCCATATTGGACGATTCCGCACCTCACAATTTATGTCCACTGTCAACATTCAGTGCCAACACAGGAAGTAGTGTGTCCTTTATGTAAGGTGTGGAGTTCAAGGTGTGGAGGTCAGGGTTTTGGATTAACATGTAGTGCTTTCATACAGGAGACCAGAGTTCATTTCCTGTGACAGACTTGCAGTTAACATTTTCCTTTTTATTAACCCCAATCTTTCCCTAACCTTTACCAAGTGCTTTGTTTGACTCACTGAAACCATAGCCTGATTTTATCTGGGTGTTTTAGTTTCCTAACCCTAATTTACAGTGTTGCCATGACCACAATCTTTCTCTAATGTTAACCAGACCATAGTTGCTGCGTAGTCACTACAGCAACAGTATCTTCAAATACTTACTTAAAATTTTACAATTTGACAATTTTCAAAATGTTGGCACCGGATGTAAAAAACATTGACACTGAACATAATCCTGTTGACTTTCTTGTTGAGCAGTAGGGTTGGGCTGTCGTAGAGAAAAGTGTTCTGTACTATACCCCATTTCTGCTATTTATATGGTCATTGCTGGAAGGTCTACAGACAGTGTAAATAAACAACGGTATAACCTCTTATACATTACAATCTCCATGACATTTTTGGGAATTTCTGCTGTGTGAGTAGAAATGTTGGTCTAAAGGTGGCACAAGAGGACAGGTCAGGAGTAATCAGAAGCCCCTCCTCAGCAATCTGTCCTGTAGTTAAGATTTTTTCCTTTGGATGAAAAACAAAGGCCATTTTGCTGACACCAGTTTAAAAAGATTGGGAGTAATTTTCTTCAGTCTTGCCAAAATCAAACGTATCTCTTACTGCCACTTGGGGCTACAAAAAATGACAAGTTGCTTAGATCAGCTCTCTTGTTCTCCAGCCTCTGTTCCTCTCTCAGATGTACATAAACCCACTACCACTAATCTCCCTCATCTCTACATCCAGCCAACCTCTCTCGTTTGTTTATCATTGCTTTTTCTCTTGCTCTCTGTTGTATTCCCCTCATCTCTCCCGTTTTGCCTACTAGGAGTTTGGTGTGATTTCCATCGCTTCAGCATTGATTTGGGAGGGAAAGGATAACCCTGTGAGGATTAAGGAGGGAGAGATAATGGGGGGAGAAAGGACAGTGGAGAAAATTGTTCTGATTGTATGCTGATGCTTTTCTGTG
This sequence comes from Oplegnathus fasciatus, assembly GCA_003416845.1. Taxonomy (NCBI): domain Eukaryota; kingdom Metazoa; phylum Chordata; class Actinopteri; order Centrarchiformes; family Oplegnathidae; genus Oplegnathus; species Oplegnathus fasciatus. The sequence continues at coordinate 398,478 of NTHP01000136.1, read as the reverse complement.
TGTCCTCCAGAGAGACATGTTTCTGCATCACATTAAGGCAGTGCTTAACCCAGGACTAACTAAAGAGGGAAAGACAGAGAGAGCTCTGGTAGTTTTAACATTTGTATTGGATGTTTCCTCATTTTATCAATGAAGTCAAACTGAAGAGAAGAGGTGGGGAATGCTATGAATTTTCGGCATAAGACACTGTTTGACAAGTGTGGCACAAGCTAATAAATCCAATCTGAAGTGAACTGAAACACTGACTTCACATCAGCCAAACCATGATTGAGCAGTACATAAATTAAAAAAGAACAAATGCTTATTACACCTTGGGTTTTATTAAGGGACGCACCGATTTATCGGCTGATCATTGATACCAGCTGATATTCGCCTTGTTGACTGCCATTGGCCTATCAGCAAAAAAGATGACATTCACGGATGGCAGTGGCTATGTTTATCTGTTGTGTCGCATCACTTTTGCGTTGTGTTGGTTTTTTGCCATTGGACTCGGACAACAGTAGCTAGCATACCCAGCTGATACAGCTGTCAGTGATGACGCAAAATGATAAAGATTAGTAAGTGTCCATTTGAAAAACAGACATGAAGAAGTGTACAACGATTACCTGAAAGCCGATAAAAAACGATGGAGAGATGAACTAGACACCAGGAAAGCGCAAACCACCACCAGTAAGACGCAGTCCTTGATAACCACAGCATTTGAGAAAGGGAATAAATTCCCCACGGATAGGTCCAAAGCTAAAGGCATCATTAACAAGGTGATGGAGCTCCTCACATTAGATGACCACCCTTTCTCCGCTGTGGAGGACGTGGGGCTTCCAAAGCCTGATGGAGTACATGGAGCCCTGTTACACACTGCCCAGTCATCGTCATTTTGCTGACGTCTGTCTCCCCAGTGACAAAATAAAGTTTTTGTTGGACTATGTAAGTGGTGAAAAATTCCTCTCACTGAGTAGGTTAGGTAGTTGTATAACAGGCTAAAAAGGCAGTTATTTTTCAAAAAAGAATCTAAGAAGGTTATATTCAAGGTTGTTTCATAAATTTGTATGATTGAATTTGTGCTCATTCAAAGACAGTGTAATGACGGGCTGAATTACTTTAAAACAGTTAAGCTATTTTTTATAATGAAGATTTCTTTGTTTCCCTGCACAAAAGGGGGAATAAACAACAACAAAAACAAAATAAACAACAACAACTGCGGTATCAGCATCGGCTATTGACCAAGTTGTTATTTTAAACATTGGTATCGGTCCAGAATTTCACAATCAGTGCAACCCTAGTTTTATGTTTGTAGCTCTGGCCATCAGTTCTATTGGTTAATATTGTAAAGTTATTGCTGAGATCCCTGGATTGCAAAAATAGGTCAGATGGGGCAAAAAAAATAAAGGTAAACAGTAATCATCGGCAAATAAATCTGGCATCCCCTCTTGGTAAGAGGATGCTCTACGGTTTTTGTACAAATCTCATTAGACCCTTTTTTGTACACACAATCACTAATTAATGTGCACAAAAATTTATATTGCAAGCTCCAAATTTAGTACTTTGTGAGCATGAGTAACATGTGAAAAATCTGGTAATTATTGCTCTCAAATTAGAGTAAGTTAAGGCGGAGATATATTTGCTTTTAAATACGCGTTCGTGTGTGCATGATGGCTGCTTTGTGCATCTTGTGTCCGTTTGGAACGTCGGTTGTGCACGTCCTCAGAAATTAACACCGCGCGTCTGCAAGATGCGATACGCACATGAACTGTAGGGACCGTGTAGGGGCAGTATGATGATGTGACAAGGTCAGGGGTCAGTAGGCACGTCAGCAGCGAAAACAATGGCAGAAAGTTTTGACGACAAGCTAATAGACCAAGTCCGCAGAGTAGCGATTAAAAATCACTTTTTAATTCAGCAAATCACTTCACAGTATTATAAGGGGGGCGGTCAATCCAAATAACGCCTATTTGGAAAGTTGTGCCGTTACTTGTTTAGGCTACAGTAACAGCTGACTTGACCTGTGACTCTAGATACAAATACACAAATATATACTATACATACACTATAAATTGACAAATATATACTATCTCGAGCAGCTACAACAGTAAAATGCTGCTTACACATTGATGTAAGATGATCAGTATTAATAATCTAATACTGTAATGACATATATAATATATCAATCACAAGAAACATTTTAGTGCAGAATGAGTACTTTTACTTTTGATACTTTAAGTACATTTTGTTGTTAATACTTATGTACTTTTACTCAAGTAAGATTTTGGATGCAGGACTTTTACTTGTAATGGAGAACTATTTCTACATTGTGGTATTGGTACTTTTACTTAAGTGATGGATCTGAGTACTTTGTCCACCACTGTATATTTGTGTATTTATAGTGTATTACACTTAGCCACAGTCCTCAAGTGATTTTGTACCAGTGTGTAAAAGTACTTTACAGAGTTTTTAAGTGGTTATGAAAGTCTCAATTTAATACCGATGCTTCTATATAGTGCCTGGCTCAGAGTGTGAGGCTGTGGCTATTTCCTGGAAGCAGTACCCATGCAGACCTAGCACATAGCAAAAGTATTAATAATAAAGATTTGTTTGCACGATTCCATTTGTGACTTAGAGAACAGCTCTTACTGAGAGGGAGAACAGAATGAAATAAAGATAGAGACAGAGATTAAAATGGGGAAAGGAGGAAAAAAAGATCTGAGAGTTGCATAAATCAAAAGATATTTAGGAAAAAGAGGAGCCATAGAAAACATGAGAGGCAGAGAGAGAGAGAGAGAGAGAGAGAGAGAGAGAGATGGGATAGTAGAGCAAAGCTGGAGTAAAGAAAAATGCCAATAAGTCGGTTGATCAAAGCCAAATGAGCCTGACAGGAGGCAGGAGAGAGAGCGCCTACAGTGATATGACACAGGGATTATAGAGGGGGCTGGATCTCACAATAGCTGCAGAATCTGCCATTCGGCCACAACAGCCGGCTGCTGCCAACTAGATGTCAATCCATCACTGCTTCAGTACCAAATAATTTACTTGAGCTCAGTTTTAGGGAATGACTTGTTTGGGAAATGTTAAAATGTTATGAAAAAGGCTAGTCAGGGCCCAGTTGATCCCTGGGGGGGTGTAGGCAGTTGCCCTCTTTGATGACTGTTTATCGTAAAGGCAAAGCTGGTCCTTGACTTCAAAAGACAACAACAAAAAACAAGTGCTTTGTTTGCACTATTAAATACTTCTTAGAAGTTGGACAAAATGCGTATATGTAGTTACACAAAAGGACAAATATGGGAATAAAAGCTGTCAGAGGTGGGACAAAGTCATTGTTTAGCAAGGGACAAGTATGTTTTGGCCCTAAAGCCCCAAGTCAAGTCAAGTTTTGAGTTCTGAACTAGTCATTATGTGCCCCTCCTCAAATTTTTTCCCTTCTGTTTTTTTAAACAAAGTAATAATAAGTTTATTACATTTACAGAAGTAATGAATGCTATTTAAAATGTATATTTATTACTTTCAAATAACAATCAGAAAAAAAGGTTTAAGTCAACATGATCAGGTGTGCCTTGCTGTGTGATTCCTGTAACTAAGATTTTTAGCATTTTATGAAATATGAATCTAGTATTGAATCCACTTGGCTTTCAACATTTGTAACAAAAGTTAAAAAAAACAACAACAACTAAAACTCAGTTTTAATTGAGATATGTACTTTTTGATTGACAAGGCAGAAACACTACAGTTTTGAGTAGCAGCATAATGATTGATCACAACCAATAGATTAAACCAGAAAACGAGATGAACAGCAGAAGATACAAAATGCAACTTGATCCAAATACTGGAGAAACATGTCAGCATTTAATCATCTTAAAATTCTGACCTGGTGACAATGAAAGTTTAACTGGTGCCTTTGAATAATGTATAATAACATACATAACCCATTCTAAATTATTTTAAAATTAAACACAGCACATGATGACACTGAGTGTATTTAAGAGAGAGATATGTTACACATATGCACATGAAAACTTACTGGCCCTCCCCCACACTGATCCACTGACAGGTGCGGAGACACTCACAGGTTGCAACCTGTGTTTTGGATGGTTATTCTGCAGTAAAATATGTCTGGTGAAGATTTGGAGAACTTGTTCTTTCTGTACTGTTCTGTTAAATTTTACAGTAACAGCTTGTTTCGCGCTATATGTGTGTAAATGTGACCTGAAACTTACAGTATCTTTACCATTCGATGTCTATTTTCTTCTGTTTTACGTACGTAACTGCAATGATTGTGTGTTGGGCTCTGAGCGCTGCCAAAACACGGGTGACCTACACTCAATATTGTGCCTGAAGGCATCCTGTGTAGACACAGATGGAGCTGCTATGGCTGCCCTGCTAACACGCTGTTCATTTCTGACAGCGAAATTTCAGAAGATGCATCACAACTCTAAAACTTTTTTCCATCGCCAAAATGATGTCTTTAGTGTGCAGGAGGCAACAGAAAAACATCTGCTTGATGTGAATCTCTTCTGTGTAAATTCAAACTTAGTATGGAAATATCTTAAGCGCATTGGTCCACAATATCCTGATTTTGCCAGACTGTAGAGGAGAGTGAATGTCCCTTGTTGACTGACATTGTTGAAATGCTCATGTATTCCCCGTGGGATATGTATACGTAGGAGGACACAAGAGGACAAAGATAGAGGGCAAGAAGTCAGACTTCTGATCCTGGTTGGGTTTGGACTGGGCAGGCAAGTTTTAGCCAGCAGCATTGATTAAATTATCATCATTATCATGGATGAGATGATTTTTGTAATACTGTCTGGCTTTTTGAGCCAGTTTCAATCGTTAATGACTTGCTGTGCGACTAAAAAACGTCAATCTACGTCTCTACAGTCACATACACAGGTGACGAAAATTTGCAAACACTGCTTGTGTCACTCAAAGGGGTTAAGACGCTGTGTCAGCAATACTATCTGCCTGTTTCATATATCAGAAGATCTTAAATCAGCCGATGTATTTCTAATCATTTCCAGTGCCAACATCTGGGGCCAATACAGGAAGTAGTACTGTATGTCCTTTATGCAGCAAGGTGGAATTTAGGGTGTGAAGGTGTGGGTGGTGGATGGGCATGCAGTGCATCCAATCATCATGCAGAAGACCAGAGTTTGTGCCCAGCTACATACCAACAATTCATAACTGCTGTTTTTGACAATGACCACAATCTTTCCCTACATTTAGCAATTCTATAGTTGCCATGCACAGATATTGTAGAAATATATATTTCTTTAAATGTTGGCATTGCATGTTAAACATATCACTGATTGTAATCCAGGGTTTGGTAGAAATCTGCTGGGGATATTCACATTCTCCAGAATCCTAATGCTTGTGTTAACTCAACACTGACCTTTACTGTTGTGCCATAGTTGAATGCAAATATTCCCACTTGGACAGAAGAGATATCACAATCTCATCAGCAGGTTACTATAAAAATTAGTGACTCAAATCCATGCTCCTCAGAGGCTGACTCCTTGTCAGACTCCATGAGCTTTTCAAAAGCTCCAGTATCAGGCCAAAATTTTAATTTAGCACACAACATACAGTATATCTAACTACTAGCCAGATGGCCATTAAATTTGCTCAGCACATTATGCTTACGAGGATATGAAGCTTTTTCTATTAAATTACCACCTGACCGTTCCTCTGGTGCCACATTGAGAACAAACTCGATGTAAACCAGTAGTGAGGTTAAAATAGCCTCACATTTTCGGATGCAACGAACATTTAGATTCATTATTGCAGCTTTACACTTTGATATTTGTTTAATTTCTCTCATAGGCACCTAGTGCTTGGAGTATTTGAGTTTTGGGGTTTCACCAACTTCTCAGTTATTCAATCTGTCAATGATTCAAACCAGTAGTCATCACTGTGGGCAGCTCTCAACTCGTCATCAATTCTTGGACATATTTACATTCACTGCATTCATTCAGGTGTGATCCTATATTGCCTTATTCAACAGTATTTGCCATTCATTTGCTGGTATAAGCAAATTGTAATATGTAAAGCTACTGTTGTTATTAACACAACACTTCCTGAATATGTTTCATAACATAGTATGACCCACAATAACAGAAGACCAAGCTGAAGCTCTAGGTAAACCATTTACAGTGGAAGAATTTCACAGAGCACTCATGCTAATACCTCCCAATAGAGCAGCTCCAGATGGCTTCCCTGCTGAGTTTTTTAGACATTTCTGGCCAACCACCCCAGTTTTTCAGAATGACACAAAAACTGATAGAAACCGGTAAACCCCACCACATATAAACACCGCCAACATTATAGTAATACTGAAACCAATTAAAGATTCCACCCTTCCATCCAGCTATTGCCCTCTGTCTCCAATCAACACAGACATATAAATCATCAGCAAAGCATTATCCACTAGAATTGAAACTGCCACTTCATCTATAATTCATATTGATCAAACAGGTTTTATCAAAGGAAGACTTGCATTCAATAACACATGCAGGCTATTCAACATAATCAGGTAACTCAGAGCAAGAAGGAAACAATAACAGCTTCATTAGATGAAGAAGCTTTTGATCTAGTCAAGGACACTTTACACAAATTTGGGTTCAGAAAGTCATCTATCAACTGGATCAAAACACTGTACATCTCATTGAAGGCCATAGTCACAATTAAAGGGTTAACATTATCAAGTTTCACACTGCACAGGGGGACGAGACAAGGATGCCCACTCTCTCCTTCCCTCTTTGCAATCTGCATTGAATCATTTGCTGCAGCAGTACACCAGAACAATGGCACCATTCCAAACTTCACAACAACTTTCAGCACATCCACTGGTGAAGGTTTGCCTCACTGCAACCTATGGTCAATTCAGAAGTCCGTCACTATATTTTTCAAAATATGCAAAATCAATTAACATCTTTATTTCCACAAGTCTTCATTGAAATAGTATCAAAATTGACATTATTTGGATACTAGATATCATGTTTCACATGGTGTTCAGATATGTCATAGGATGAGTCCGCAGTGACATTCAGTGTTTTACTGTAATTAGTACTGTACGCACAACATTTTCTGTTTCGCCAAATGTTTCATCAAACTTCACCAAAATATTTGACAATACACCCGAAACCAGCAGAATGATGTGTGATTTTTTTCAGAATCACCAACATTTTGACTGTTGTAAGCGTTTTAAGTTTAAATAGACAAATACCCCTGTTTTGCACATGTGATGTCATTGCCTCAAGTTGTGAGAAGGTGTGTGGAAACCAAGTCCACCTTTCAATGGAATTCATGCATGTGGTGTGTTTTCAAGTGCTCATTGAGGTCATCAAAAGATCAAATGCTCACAAGTGGCTTGAACCCTGATTGTTGTTGCTTGCAAATATAATATTATTATCCTTATTACTTTTGTTTATTATTATTGCCACCACTATTAGTACTATCCCAACTCACCCTTGCTCTTACTCCTGCTACTACCGTATTATGAATACTATTATAAGTTATATGACTTCCTCAATCTAATTGACTACTTAATAGAGTAATTAATTGATTAGTTTATCATTCAATTCATTTATTAATCTATTTATTTATTCTTTGTTTTTGTTCTTGTTAGATTATTCTTATCTATTCTTATTATATCTATTCACAGCCAGGTTCCTCCCCAGGGCCTGGGGAAGGGGAACCCTTCCCTTCTTTCAGATCATTATTCAACAAACCATAATGACAGACAGCTAATCAGAAAATAGAAGTGATAGCAATAAACCTTTTACTGGTGTAGAAAAAAACCCTCTTCCATCACTAAACTACATTAACCAATTTGGATTTGGCTTGTAAACAAGAAGAAAAGATGGGTCCATGCATAGGTGAAGTTGCATAATAAGTGGTTACTGTTACTGCATCCAAAATACAGTATATGTTACACTTGTCCAAATGCTGTCAGAATACAGGAAAGCAATTACAAATTAAAAAGATGTTTGTATGTGTCATATTTTGTATGCCATGTAGCTACTTGAAAATATAGCAGCATTAATGTGTTAGCAGCCCAGCATTATTGATAGAAAACTAATTTCTATATACTGCAAATTGGTACCATGTTCACCGTGTACAACGGGCAGTTTAAAGAGACCACTGTATGTTATACATCTCCTCTGGAAAATCTAGTACTGTTCATGCAGATGTCAGTTTTTGGGATATATATATGTATATATATATATATTATATATATATATATAAAATATTGCAGGGAAGGGAGAGTGGTATCAGTAATTATTGAATGTATGTTGCACACCGCTCTAAAACCTGCAGGGAATGAAAGCTGGGAGGCAGGGATGGAAACAGAGAGGAGAATGAGTGAGAAGATGCTGAATAAGCAAGAATGCTTGCAGCCCCAGTGGGAGACTACTACCTCAACCACTGCAGTCAGCTCATAACGGGCTGTGAGAGAGGTTGAGAGATTGGGGGGGATTGGATAGATATGAGGACAAATATCTACTAAAGCTGTGCTATAGGCTCCTAAAGGTTGCAGTGTTCATTACAAGTCACAAGGGTTGCATGAAAAACATATATTGGCAATGCTATTCATAGGGATGTCCCGATCAAGTTTTTTTTACCCCCAATCCCGATCCGAGTCATTTAATATTGAGTATCTGCAGATACTGAGTCCCAATCCGATACTTGTATTTTCCTAGATAATACAGTTGAACAGTGCACGCTTCAAGTACATTAAGGTTATTAAAATCAATCCAATGTATATGCTTGATAACTGAAGAGCTCTGCAGTGCATTAAGAAAAAAAATTGCTTGCATCCAAGTTGTTCCTGAATTTTTTTTTATTTTTATTTTTCACAAAATAACATGTTCTAAATTAACAAACCCTCTGTAATCTTTTTGTCCTTGTTGCTGTCCCAAGGGAATATCTGTTCTTTTAAAAGTCTCCTCCAGTGTTTGTTGCTTCGGTGCAGCTTTTGCCTGAGTTACCTGAATGAACTGTATTCCACTGAGTGATTATTTTGGCCATGGGCGGGGCTCAGCCCTGCTCTTTTTCAACGGGCACTGCCTATAATTCATCTTTGAAAGAATACAAGATGAGTGGCCACAATCAACACAAGCTAGCCACTACTCAGCAAGGTAGCTACCAGCAATAGCTAACGTTACAGTCTATTGTTTTGAGTGCGGCTGGTGAGTGTACACACGCAGACCCTCAATTGTAGTATGAATGGAACCGCATGCCCATCAGCAAGTCCGCAGCTGTCCGTGGACGTAGAACGCGGAAAGCATGTCCGAGGCCACACGCACAGAGCTCAGTGGAGTAGAGAAGAGTTGGAGAGTTGATGATGGCTGCACTCGTTGCGTTGCTGTGCATGAAAGCTTCGCGAGTAAAAACACCTGTGTGACAGCTGACGTAAAACAAAGGATTTAGGTTTAGGTTCATGCTCAATATAGCCGATACCAATCAGTTAAAAAATGCCTTGATCGCCCCAGTATCAATCTTTGAGATCGGATCGGGACCAGGGCCGGATCATGGTCCCGCAAGGCCCCTAGGCACACGTCTTTTGGAGGCCCCTCCTGGCTTTCCTATGTTGGAAAGTACCGCGTTAGGTGGGATTGACTGGAAACGCTAACAGGATGCACGGTTCTCTATGCAAATCCTACATTCACTTTTCAAATGGTCATTTTCAGATAAGGTTAAGTATAAATGTTGTAAAAGATTTAATCTGCAAGTTGCTCTTTAAGATAAATTAGCTAGTTAACTAAGTTAACTGGTTATCTACTGCAGATTTTGTTCGACGTCCGTGCCTGCCACAAGCATTGCTCGAGAACAGCCAGACAGCACAGAGAACCGTGCATCTTGTTCGCGGAGCAGCCTGGAAAACAGCCCGGAGAACAGTGATAAATTTGAAACTCTGAAAATGTGTTGGAGAAACACTGTAAAGAGAGTACCGCAGTTGTGAAGAAGGAAAACTCAAATACAAAATGATGTTTGCAGAGATTTGAAAGTTTTTTTCAGACTATCAAAGCATTATGCAAGCCTTCAAAACTTAGCTTCAATCTTTCAAAACCTTTTTTATCAGATTTGAAGCTTTCGAAGGTTTTTTTTTCAGATTCAAAATATGACACTATATTCAGTGGGGTGTCCAGACTTTTTTGACTGGGGTGGCCTAAGTGGGGCACTGACTTATGCAGGGGTGGCATGAATAAATAGCTTTAATTTGCCAATTCTGTCTGCACTACTCATATCTACTTCAATTGCTAACATAACATTACATTACAATTACTTATCTTACAGTCTTTTACATTCCTGTTTAAAATTTTAATTTAAAATATAAATAGACCTACCAATTACAACACGACAGAGTGGCACCATACAAATGTAATATAAAGTAACAGTATAAAATAAATAACCTGTGTAGACAAAATATTGTATTGACAAAATTGTGCAAAACTCCTAAAATACAAATCTCTGACAGAAAATGTGCTACAGTAAAATGCCCCAGAAGCCCAAGATATATTTGTTACTTACAACCATACTGGACATTAAAAATAGTTTAATTTGCTTGTTCTTGTGTAGGTTTGAAAGTGCTTTAATAAAGTTTTTAAATATTTTCTAAGCAAAAGCCTGGTTTACTTGTCAAACAGTTAGTTCGAACAAAGGTCCTGCCTTTGGCCTGACAGATAACCAATCGTAGTTTAGGATAATGGGGTGGCACCTGTGGTGGCCAATCAGATTTCAGTCCCCTGGACACGCCCTTGACTATATTCATCTCATAACATAACAGTATCAGCCAAGCTTGAGTGCAAACAGCCAGTGACGTAAATTACATGCACTCCATTGTTAGCTTGCCGTAAGTAAAATCATTATTTTGCAAAGAATACGGCTTCAGAATTCAGCAGTTCTAATGTTAAGCTCAGGCTCGTTTTAAAACCCTGCATTAACCGACTGATTAAAGAACGATTATGGAGTGCCCCAGGTCATGGGTTGCCTCGGCTCGACTGTTGGACGGTTTTTGAATTGGGTTTTGGCTAGATCCCTGAAATAAGGTCTGTGGTTAACACAAAGTTAAGAGATTTTCAGTGCTTGTTCTACGACATAAAATACACCAGTTAATATCCAACTCGTGAATTTTGGAGCTTTCATAAGCCTTAAAAAGGTGGTTGCTAGCAAGTAGCTATATAAAACTACAACAGTTGTTGCACAGCACCTGAGCTACATGAGTCTTCGGGGTAGATGTGGTGGTTTGTAGTAGTTCCATTTAGCGTGACATTAGCTTTTTTTCATATGGGCAGCTAGCTAGGGAAAATGGTCAACGAGCTAAAATAAAGGGATAGCTGGTTACGGTAAGTCAAATAACGAACAGCTTGCCATAATATGACACCCTTCAAACTGTTCTGTTGTGCAGAATGAGCTTGTTGGTGGATATTGTATCGTGTCACAGCATATTGTATTGCGTGTCAACAATTGGCTCAGTTGTATAGAAGCACTGTACTCTCCGAGGGGCTCTCATTTTAAGCATGCACTGTATGTACCAAGGGGCCCAGGTGTTGTGCTCAGTGTATGCACCAAGGGGCCTGGGGGCCCCAGTGGTCAACTCACACTGGAAGCACCCGAGGACCCTAGTGGTCAGCTCATGCTTTAAGCACCGATGGGCCTCACATTGTAAGGCCTGTAGGGCCTGGGGGCCCTAGTAGTCAGCTCATGCTTTAAACGTGGAGGGACCCTCACACTGTAGGTGCCCAGGGGCCCTAGTGGTTAGATCACACTTTAAGCCCCAGAGGCCTAGGGACCCTAGTCGTTAGCTCACTCTTTAAACGTCAAGGGGTCTGGGGGCCCTCACACTGTAAACACTGACATCCCCAGCCATTCGTAGAGGGACTCCTAAATCACTAGGACCTGTCGGTAATGTGCAGATGGTAATGTGTTTCACTGCGTCACTGTTTTGTAAAAATAGATTATATTAATTTTTTACCAATTATATTTTGATGGCAGCCAGTTAATAAGAATTCAGTCAGCTCACCAACAAATCAAAACAATCCAACAAATACTGGAGATGCCAGTTTGAACTCTGCTACTTGGACACTAGCAAAATGCAGTTTTCACACTGTTTTACTTGGAATATCTCAGCCGTCTGTCAGAGTTATTCATCAAACCAAAAATGCTCTTCAGACCCCACTTTGTCCGACAGTTTATAAGTGCACATTAAGTAATCACCAACTGCAACAAATACATAAATGATGGATGGATGGAGATGATGATGATGATGATGATGATGAAATCAATCAAAAGAAATCCATATATCTATCTATCTATCTATCTTTGTGAAAAGCACTTAAGAGGAAACTCCTTGGGAACTTTTAGTGCCATATAGGAGGACTGGTAAGATAGGATCCCTTGTGACTTGGTCAGCAGTTGTCAAGATACATTATCTTGCTTTGGACCAAGAATGACAAACTAACAATAACAGGTCTGGCACCTAGCAAGGTAAACGTTTAAAAAATAACTGAAAAACCAAAGTTAGTGAAACAGAATCACAGACCCCATCCCCTCTTTTAGGCTACATCTTGTCTTCGGGTTGTGTCTGGTGTGCAAGGCAAGACATACAGCCACAAATACAAAGTAGATAATCAATCTTTGACCTAAGGTGTTTTGGTATGTTGAAGCAAAACTATGGTTTGCTGAAGTGCTTATATATATATATANAAATAGGTGGAGAGGCTCAGGTTTCTCCACCAATGAGGGCATGGGCACTTGGACAATATAGGGCAGTGTGCAAACAGTGGAAAATCAGTCAGGTTCCGGAACTGACTCGGGTTTTATTTCTGTGAAGAATAAAACTCTATTGCATCGAACTCTGATCGTCTCCAGTGAATTCTTTGAACCTGTTTTGGGACTCCAATAGTTACTCAATCCTGAAGAAAAACAAAGTGTTGGTGAAGAGGTCCAGACTTAAACTCTGGCCCAAGACCTGGACTTCTGATCTTCAACAGGTACCAACGAAAACTTGAAACCTCCAGTTTTCTCTGTTGTTGCCCATGTGTAAATGGTTGAGGTTTACAGTTTATCATCCCATCCGTGCTAAAAACCATTCCTGGAAATTTTCACATTTTGTGGTTATTTGCAACAGTCACGGCTACCTACTGTTAAATGAATAATGAGGGGAAGTTTCTGTGCCTTATACTGAGAAAGCCTTACACTCATTAGCTTCACTCACATAGCAGCTGTATCCTCCTTTTCTCCTAATCTCTCTGCCTTCCGCTCTTGGCCAGGGGAAAGAAAAGGGGAGCATACTTTATAGTGACAGGCAGAGCGGCCAAATACCAATAGAGAATACATCAGCTTGGCAATTATTGGATTATCTCACGCTGATATCATTACTGCCAAGCATTCACTCCAATCATTGATTGCATTTTTCAATTTACTTCACCATTAATGCGAGTGGCCCGACTGAGCAATCTTCTGATGAGTCCATAGCTCAGTCGATAAGTCCCGCCCCTAAGGTGCTTGTCAAAGAGTGTGTGTGTGCGTGTGTGAGAGAAAGAGAGCATGTGTCTATGTATGCATGTGCAACAAAGTGTGTTTTACAGAATACTCATAAGTAGTTTCTCATTCTCTGTGATACTTAAGAGGCTACCAATTACAACCAGCAAGGCAGATAGAACAGCGTGGGCCTACTAATTCTGAAAAATGGACCTAAAGGAAAAGTAAATCGTAAGACGCAAGTTAGTATAAAGTGAGTTAAACAGGGCTTAGCTACAACATGAGCTTGATTTGTTACACAAAACACAAATCACTGACATTTTTCTCTAGGTTTTTGTTTTCAAAGCGCAGCATTTAAGCTGTAACCTTCAAATCCTAGACCAAAAATATACAGGTATTTAAGAGCCAATTGTTATGTCGATATGTCTGTAGATACATAATGGAAGAGGGAGTACCAGGAAAGAACTCCATAAAGACATCCTAAAAAAGTTATAAGGTTATTTCTATGAGACCAAATCAAAGGTCTGTGCTCTAACTTTTGATACAACCATTAATTGAGTTTTTCTTTGAAAACAGAGTATACATTCTAACTAGGGCTGCAGGGGTACAAAACTGTACATGACGTTCTGTGTGGTGCTCGACTTTCTATGATTTGATCTGTCAGATTCTCATCTCTCAATCAGTTCTATTCTAGTTAGGTGTACAGAACATAAAATTCTAAGTTGGAAGTTCCAAGCAGAGAGCTTTGGCAGTGGGGCAGGTGTTGTTTGTCAGCTAAATCATGATGGTTGGGTTAGCTCTTAAATGTATAGATGAATGAATGTATATGACAGCTTAATTATGGACATTTTCGCTATTTAGAAATGAAGCAGCTTGCTAGAAACCAGTCAAAATACTGCTTAAAGGGTAAATTGGCATGTCGCACTTGCCTACGCATTTTCAAAACTTTTTACCACATGTCTGTCTCTTAGCCTGTCAGCTCTGGCTACCTAACATGACAGAATTCCAGTGAGACACAGCATCTGTGACAGTGATAATACTAACTAAGACTATACACAAGGTTAGCTCTACAACGAGTGAGAAATTAACTGTGTTTCCAAAACATCAACCGGCAGCACAGGTTAAAAGCACAGAAGCCAGCACCACCACCACCACCTTCCAGTACTTTGCACAACATAAAATCCAGATTGCTGGAGCTAATAGCTAATTCTGCCCTCTGAGCTAACAGGGAGGTTTCCTTTTTTTGAGTTAAGGAACATTTTCCATTCCATGTGACTTGATCCTGAATGATCCTCCCAAGTCATTTACGCTTTGGGTAGATTATGGTTACTCTGTAGCATCTATGCAAACACAAACAATCAAATGTGCTTAAACTCTTTGCAATGGCTTCACAAGAATGTGTCTTTTACGGGGCTTGGGCATCACTACTCCAAACTCGGCACCTTTACAGCTGCATTCAAAGAACATAACTGAAAGCTGTCTGAACAAATGGCCAATTCTGTTGGAAAGGACAGGATCAGAATCCACCATTTTGGCACAGCTCCTTTATCCTGGCTCGTCAACCAATCTTGAAATAGAGAAATATGGATGTGCTTTTGATGTGAACATGAAGCTCTTTACCCACCATCTCAATGAACAAAGCTGTCAGATTGTTCTCTTTTTTATTTCCCTAATGCATTTCAGGGCAATGTTACAGAAATGAGCAATATCCTTGTCATTGCTCTGTGCCTCACACTGCACAGAAGCTGAGCTCAAATCCAAATCATTATGTGTCTGTAGTATACTTATTAGCAATAGATATGTGGATGTAAGAATATTTAATATTTTTGTAGTTGTTGTTTCATTATGTCAATTACGGAGCAATTAATGTGTATAAGTTTGAACAGTTTGAGTTATGTGTATTATCTGTAGGTGGCAGCTGTATTGCTTCATCTAGTCCCCTCTGTTTGTTAAATATGGAAGCTCTGTCTCTTAGACTTGCAGAGGAAGAGAGCTCTTCTACTAATGTTAAATGGCAATACCCCTCATCCTAGTCACATAACATCTGATCCACTTCATGAAAGAGCAGCAGTGCACAGCTCATTACGCAGACGCAAGGGGATTGGGGGACCTGTCGAAATGGGCTGTAATCTGTCTGCCAGAGTTTGGCATCTGAGTAAACAAATGACAATTGATGGCAAAAAGAAAAGCTGTGGTCGTACATGTCTGAATCGCCAGAAAACAACATTTATGTTGGATGATTTTGCAAAGTCCCAAATTATGTTCCATTCTATACGACTGCATGGTATGGTTATAGTTTACAGGAAGATTGTGGTTATAGCAAATGACCTATGGTTAAAGTTACAGGAAACAGGATTTAGAATCTTGTTTATATATGTAGGAAATGTGGTGCACTGTGCAAAGCATTTGATAGACATCATCTAATGACTAAAAATCAGCATTGATTTTTATGTTTTTTTCTTGTGGAAAGACATGACCCCTGAACAATGGGCATTAACATTAGATACAAATAAAATCAATGACCACTGCGGAATCAACAAAGCCACGTTGTGTAGGTTGCTATGGCAACACACAAACATGACACACAGTGTGAGGGTCACCAGAGTATACACCAGAGTGTCAATTACCTGAGTGTTAATACATCTGAGAACAAATAACCTGAGTATCAATTAACCCGTCTTTCAATGAACTGAATGATGTTACACCTGGGTATTCATAACTTGTAACCTGAGTAATCACGTGATTATCAATATACCTCAGAATAACTGAGTGTCAACACACCTGAGTATCAATAACCTGAGTATCATTACACGTGAGTTTAAATAGCCAAGTGTCAATAACCTGATTGTCAATACATCTTAGAATCAATTACCTGGGTATTAATAACCTGAGTATAATAACATGAGTATAAATACATCTGACTATCAATAAGCTGAGTATAACCTGAGTTTACATACATCTGAGTATGAATATAGATGAATATCAATACACCTGAGTATCAATAACCTGAGTGTCAATGTACCTGAATAACAATAAGCCTGAGTATCAGTACACCTGATTAGCAATACACCTTAGTATCAATAAACTCATTGTCAGTACACCTGAATAACCATACACTTGAGTGTCAATATCCTGAGGATCAATATCCTGAGTATCGATACAACTGAGTGTCAATTTACCTGATTATGTCGTGGACGTACGGGAGAGTGGAAACAGAGGAAGGACCTAAATGCAGACAGTCGAGATTACAGGATGATTTCAGTGTTTTAATGTAGAAAATAGCTTACAGGCAGGTACAGGTAGTACCTGAGTATCAATCACCTGTGTGTCAATACACCTTAGTACCGATATACTTGAGTATGAATAATCTGAGTGTCAATACACCTGCTTATCAGTCCAGCAGACATTGCGGGTACAGTACAACACCAGTCTTCAATCCCATATCATACAGCGGATGTTTCATCACACAAAAGAAATAGTTCAGGTACAGTGGCGGGATGTGCCAATCCAGGGAGCAATATGTTATAATTGTTACTTTTCTGGAGAGTTTACGCATGTTGAAGCTGGGGAATAGTACGCATCCTGGCGAGCTTGCGGTTATGATACACAGCTGGTGTGTGTTGCAGTTGAGGCCAACAACAATCTCAGGGATAGGAGTTCAAATGGACTAATTTTGGGACTTAAGGACCTTAGTAAAACGTGCTGTATATTACTCTATATATCCACTCCTTATACCAACAACCAGGGCCATACAATAACCAACAAGTCCAAACAAGAGTCTACAGCCAAGCTAGCAGCTCTGTTACGCTGCACTTTGGCACAGTGGTGCTTTGAGCCAAATTCGAATGTAAACATGCTAACTTGCTCGTAATTACAATGCTAATATGAATGTTTAGCAGGTATAATGTTTACCATGGTCACCATCTTAGTTTAGTATGTACAGCTGAGGCTGATGGGAATGTCATTAGTTTTACAGGTATTTAATTTATTATTTAATTAAATATTTAGTTCTTACCAAAGCACTGGAGAAAGTATTTATTATTTAAATTTGACCTGTTGGTGGCCCTAGATAAAAAGTCAAAAGTTGAATCAATGACAAGTTATTAGAATTCATCCACAGGGAGACATGAATGACTGTTCCACATTTCATGGTATGTCATCTAATACTTATTACTGAAAACCATAAATATCAACCTCACGTTGGCCCTAGAAGCTATACATTGAGTACTTGTCGAGAGTAGTTGTCAAGATAATTCATAAATAACAAAAAATCTCCACCTCCTGGTGGCGCCAGAAGAAAAGTCAGGGGATCATCAACATCTGTAGGATCCATCCTCTGTGGACCATGAATGGCTGTACAAAATTTCATGACAATCCAGCCAGTAGTTTCAGTCTGGACCAAAGTGATGAAAAGACATTGCCATCCCTAGAACCATGCCTCTAGCATAGCTAAAAATAAAAACAGATTTGTATATATAAGAACTATTTCTTCTTTCCTACCCCATTAATCATCTCACAACCCCTCAGATCTATTTTGACCCTTTGGAAGGGCCCGAGCCCTAGGTTGGGAACCACTGCACTAAACTACCTAACTATATAGTTAAAACTAGCTCCACATCGAGCAGCTACAACAGTAAAATGCTGCTCACACTTTGATGCATCAGTATTAACAATCTAATAGCGTTATATATTATATCAGTCACAGAGTAATTTTTCTGCAGAACCAGTACTTTTATTTTTGATACATACATTTTGGTGATAATACTTTTATGCTTTTATTTAAAAAGGGTTTTGAACGTAAATATGAAATTACAATTTACTAGTATCTTTCATTAATGCAGTGGTGCTTTTACTTAAGTAAATACACTGTTTAGAAGGATAGTGAATGGCCTGTAAAGTTTTTATAACACTTAAGTCTAGATCCAATCATTTACTCCCCAAAATGTCCATTCCATGAAGCAACCAATCATTCCTGCCACTGATCACACCATACTTTGCCAGTTCCTTGACCTCAGGTTTTTTAAGGTTCTGGTTATGCTCCTGCCCCCAACACTGTATAGGGCTTACCAACCACTGCACACAGCAAAGCAAAAACAACATGTGAGCAATTATTTAGATCTGTTTACTTAAAAATAAATAAATAAATAAAAACGATGAAAAAACTGTGAAATTTGTCCCAGGATCCAAACACCACACACTCTGAGACACCGTCTTAAGGCAACTGCTTTTAATATGTAGAGTATCTAATCAAGTGCAGTGACGTAGTGAATGTGGTTAAGGTGAGGGAGAGAGAGAGAGGGAGAGAGAGAGAGAGAGAGAGAGAGAGAGAGAGAG
>NTHP01000136.1:364168-376277 GCA_003416845.1 Oplegnathus fasciatus | reverse complement strand
ACTGTCTATGAACAGACCAGACAAATGGCATACTTTTTTACAAGTTCATTTTTTATTTTGTGAACTTCTCTTGTTAAATGTTTTACTGCAGTAATAATGTCCCTCTGTGATTGCAGCACAGTATCAATGAGGACTGTCAGAAAGGTAATAATTCTACTTTATGTTTATTATTGAGGTCGTAGTGGGTAGTGGTGTTGTACTGGAGTGCAATATGTTATAAAGCAGAATTATTACCTTTCTGACAATGTCATCAAAAACTGAAAAATTATAAGCTTCGTAAAAGTAGAATTCATGGCAGAGCTGTTGTATTGGATCACATTAGATTGTACAGGTGTACTTAAAGAGGTAGCCGGTCGGTGTATATGCTTAAGAGTAGATCATAATAACATCATAATGTTATAAGTAATATTTTCAGTAATAGTAACCAGTAACCTCCAGTGGAGTTGGCCAAAGCATATTGGCCTATACATGTGTATATGTGTGTACATATATATATATATATATATATATATATATGTTGGGCTTAGTGATCTCATAGAAATCCCACCTCTGAACTGCTCCAATGAGCTCGTGTCTGGAGGGCAGTACCAGGCACAGTCCAGGGGCTGACTGCGTAATGAGCTGCTGCCTTAGTAAATCGGGCACTCAGATTGCCGCTGCAAACTCAATAAAAAGCACAGCGCACATTTGCGCAACCCCATTTTCTTAGTAAATGTGGCCCTGCAAGTTGACAGCCATGACACAGGCTAAAACATAGCATAACATTGTCTTATTAGCACTAAACATGAATTACATCTTAGGCTGATGGGACAGGCATTATTTTTGTAGGTATTTGGTCATAAAGTATTGAATAAAATCTAATTTTGACTTGTTGATGGCACTAGAGGAAAACGGGGGATTTCATTGCCATCCATCCAATAGTTGTCAAGACATTTTACACAAAAATATAAACCTGCTGGTGGCGCTAGAGGACACATCATGGGATCACCAAACGTAGTGGGGTTCATCCTCTGGTCATGGATATCTGTACCAAATTTCATCTCAGCCTGTCCAGTACATGACATTGCCATATAGTCATGCCGGTAGTATGGCTAAAACCTTTTGTTGACTTTAAACAGTTTGTGTCGTTTATGGGGGGTGACATAATCTCTGTCTCTGTTAAAAGATGGTACCTAATATCAGATGTGAATATCCTTCTTGATCTTTCTCCATCTGTCCACTGACTCATGGTTGATAGCGTGTGTTTAAAGAGCAATTAGAGTTAAAATAAAGGTAACTAATCAGTGACAGTAAGGGCCCTTTTGCACCTACCTAGTTTGGTCCGGACTTTATAACTTTTCAGCTTGATCCGAACCAAAATTACAGGTGTGAAAACTTCCCCTGACCATGGTCCGGACCAAACTGACAAACCTTGGTCCGACCAAAAGAGGTCCAGATCAAATTGAACCATGTTTTTATTTTTTTCTAGTGTGAAAACATTTTATGGATGGTTCAGGCTTTCAGACCAGTTACAAGAAGTACAAAAAAAAGAAAAACACCGCAACAAAACAAAGTGAGCCGCGGTATGTGGATGAGAGGAGGAGACCAAATGTTTAATTAAAATAATTATTATAGTGGCAACAAAATTAATCTGTTCATTCATTTTTTGGAATTAACAACACACTGACGTCCTACGCACGCCGTCTAAAAACAAATCAATTACCGGTATAGGGAGATGCATCTAATGATGCATAATTGCAATGTGAAACCAAAACTAACCGGATCAAATGTATACTACAGTATCTAAAAAAGACACAAACCTTAGTTGTTACGACCCAGCTCGCTAGGGGACGGGGAAGCAACGTAAAACCAGATGGATTTGGTAAAATAAAGTTATTTATTAGGCAGGAACTTAGAGATTTGACAATTTCAACAAAAGAGGCAAACTACAAAGGAAAAAGGGCCTGTGGGTGCTGTTTAAATCAGTTAATAAATATAATCAAAAGAGGACTCTAAACTAGAGTTATAACTAACTAGTTATAAACAAAACCTCACTAACTAACCGTACCATAAATCAAACCAAAAACAGACAAAACAGCACCTCTGCTCCTAGTGTGGCTAAACAGTGCTGAGTTTATGTTATCAGTACCAGCATAAAAACTAGACCTGGCCCAGTCCCCCATGTAGTGAACTACTGCCACATTAGTATTTTTCAGAACATACAGGAAAATCGACACACAACAACGAGAGACACAGAGGCAAGCTGTTCTCAGAGCCCAGCCGCTGCGACTGACAGACTGGCCAAGTCCTTAAAAGGTGTGTCCCGATTGGCATCCCTCGATTGGTCAGCTGGCCACTCAGATCAGAGCCTCCAGCTCGCCAGGCAGGAAGTGGGATGGTCGCTGCAGCAGCCAATCACAAACAGGGGACCACGCATCCTATTATACCTGTTCTAAAACTAAGACAATACTATACGAAAAGGGTTAGACACAGGGGGCGGGCAATGGTGGCAGCCGTAACATTGGTTCAGGCCTTGGTTCGGACTTTCAGGTGTGAAAATGCCCAAAGTGAGTCAGGAAGGTGATACCAAGTGAAGCAGTGAATGGGTGAATAGGGTTATGAATTGCTGAATGAGTTAAGTGAATTTAAAGACCCAGCAACTGCTCAATATATAGTACAGTATGAACCCCCACCAACCACACACACCATCAGCTAATCTTTTCACAGAGCTATTGATCAACCAATAGTCTGGGATGGCATTGTTTTAACAAGAGAAGCAAGCTGACAAATGGTTTGAGTGCTGGCTGCTGAGGTCATGTTTTTAAACTGTCAGTTAGTCATCTTTTCCTTTGTCTTTATCAGTTAGAGATGGGAGGTTCGACTCTTTTTCCTGACTCGAGTTTGTTTGAGTCAACTCACTAAAGAGAGTCGGGTTTTCAAGCCACTCAAGTCACTTGAGTCAGTTACCCAGAGCTTAATCCCCCACCGGCCCCAGCGCCCATAGAGCATGTGCACCAGAGACTTATGATCGGGCTCCGGGCTGGGAGAGCGAGTACTGAGTGAGAGCAAGTGATTCGTCTGGCCTGAGTCAGACTGACTTTCAGCTCAGGGCAGGGGGGCAGGGAGTGGGCTCCAGCCTGGGAGAGCGAGTACTGAGCTGAAACAATAGCCAAAGTGGTTGCTTTCCTCACAGGACTAGGTTAATAATACAGTAATTAACTTGATACATTTCCACAAATACAGTTAATATAAGAGTTGCACAATAGTGTGAGTGACACGTGGTCTCGCCTCGTCTTCGTAGTTCACAATTGCTAGTAGCAGGTAGGAAGGGCGAGTCAGTGAACGAGTCAGTGGAGATGAGGACTTGTGACTCCAGAGTCAGTAAAAAGAGTTGTTCGTTTCGAACAATTGACTCATGACTCGCACATCACTAGTTTGAGATATCGTTTTTAGGGAAGATGTTACAGCCGTAGTGTTGTGTGTTTCTTTTTGTTGGTGTTATGACCAATGTAGTTTTTTGTGTTCTGTTCTTTGTTTCAGTAGGCTCCCAATCAACTAACTCCTCCTGTCCAATCTCTCTCAGCCAGCAGACTCTGCAGGAGCAGAGTCTCTCCACACCACTCTGATTATTCTTTGTTTTCTTTTATTTACTTAAAGGTGGAGTCTGCAATTCTAATCCAATACACTTTTTGTCAAATTTAACAAATATCTCCTCACGGTCCACTGGCTGTCCGTTCTGTGTGTGCGCTGAAAAAAAACAAGCAGTGTTCATACACAGCCCTGGCTCTGTAAGTGAGAAACAAACAGAGTGGTTTTGATTGAGCCACACAACTTGCGCACAGGACAACACTAATGCTGTGCGTTGTTTGACCACGGGATCATTTGTGTTTATTCACGTTTAAACACAACCCGCAAATATTCGCCTCTCCATCTGTCTCCGGTGAGTGGCAGTTTCATAATTGGTGTGTCAAAATCAATAAATAATCACTGTATCTAGCAAGTCACATGTCAGCTTAATTAATCTGGCTTACTACAGCGGCATGATCCCAAAATAAACAGATTTTTCTGTGATTTAATTGCAATAAATGGATCAAAACGATGCCGAAGTAACTACATCATGATGCTGAGCAAAATAACATGCACAACGACGATGACAGCGACGTTATTGTTTTACACATTGATATCTACAAAATAACTACATCATGATGCCAATTTGTAAAAAGTCTGAATCCAAGGTTTGTCATGTCTGTCTACAAGACCACAAGCAAACAACTTTTAAAATGCTTGTTTTCTGAATGGAGTTCAGATCAATCAGGGCTGTCCAGAATCGTAGACTCCACCTTTAATAAACCTAAAATTTGGTTTATCCAACTTTGTTTTCTTCCTTCATGTTGGTTCCCTTGAGCCAGGGTCGTAACGGAAGACAAGGCTCCAGTATTATTTAAAAATGTTCAATATGTGAATTTTGGTACCAATACCAAAAACAATACTTTTGTCATATACCTTTCTTTGAGAAATGTAAACATTGTTTTACAAAACTCATTTTATCAAAATGATACAAACTTTCCAAATACACTGATATCTCATTTTGTCTTAGTACAAAT
This sequence comes from Oplegnathus fasciatus, assembly GCA_003416845.1. NCBI lineage: Eukaryota > Metazoa > Chordata > Actinopteri > Centrarchiformes > Oplegnathidae > Oplegnathus > Oplegnathus fasciatus. The sequence continues at coordinate 371,694 of NTHP01000136.1, read as the reverse complement.
CAGCAGTACACAAATGTTGCCTAAGCAATGCAGTCTGAAATTAGCTTAATTATGATTTAAATGGGTAACTGTGTTGTCAAAGAATAAGTTAAACAAGAATCTGACAAAGCATGAAATAGTTCAGTGAGTCATATTGCATGATTCTACTTTAAAAACTGGAGGCTGTGCATATAATGGGAGGAGGTCCAGATGAAAATAAAGTTGTGTCCATGACTAAAATGATTTAACTACTGACAAACATCTGAGAAGATCTTCTGGCCATTTTGAATGCACTTTTAAGACAATCCCTCACTTCAGCTTGTTATATTCCCGCATACTCCATCACAATTACAACATATTGCATAACTCTTCTCCAGGACAATGTAGCATGATGAGCTGATAAAATTGATAATGAGCAGTCTACATCTTTATGGATAAAGAGTGAATCTTCCCTTAAGTTTTTATCCACAGGGCCCCCCTCTGTGTCGAGAGAGGTGTTCTGTTAAATCTCAAGGGTAATCTCCCCCCAAACTCCAGCTTCACAGGTCTCTAATGGAATCGGTAAGACAATTTACATTGGTCTTAAATTGATGGCTCAAACCTTCTACGAGAGGTGTCAGAAAGTTCACGGCACTGCTCTGAACTCAGAAGACAAAACTATCTGTGCATGCAGAATTGACTTTAATTTGACTCTACATTCATTACATGTCATGTTAAATGAACAATGTAAAAAGACTACAGCACTTTGTTGTATTGTATGCTCATTTCATTACAAGCACATAGACCCTGAACTTAAAAGGAACAGATTACATAAATCCGCTAATCTATAAAAGGTAAGGATAGGATGTTTGGTCATGTTCAAGAGCTAATGAAACATGAAACTTGAATATGCATTTATATAGCAAGTAAATTTATCATAGCTTGCTACAAGAGGAAATGTTAAAGTTAAAGAGAAGATAAAGATAGAGGCCCGAGCCTGGTGCTGCCTGACACAGATGCCCCCTCCACCCCTCCTCTTTGCAGTCCTTAAACAGAGCAGTTACTTGAGGAACAATTCTATTTAACTATTTCATTTGCTACACCTGTATAGAGAATAGACATACAGAGTATACATTATGTAGAGAACTATGTGTCAAGTGAAGGGGGGAAGTATGTGTGTGTGTGTAAATGTATGCACATGTATCTGGTTATCATCTCTCTCAGGAAGAGAAGAGAGATTCATTTGAATCAGAGAACCTGAATACTGTAACAATGTTGAATACTGTATTTTCATCCATTTATTGACTGAATATATCTGTACACACAGACATTTATGACATGTGTGGATCAAATGTTGTATGTGATTGACATTTATAACATTTAAGCCTGAGTTAATCATGTCTAACAGTTATTACTGCTTATTAATACAAGTGTTTGGTGTCATTCAACAGCTGAGTACATCAAACTTTTAAATACAGAAGCATTAAACATGTCACAAACCTCAGGAATTCTTTAAAAAGGAAATTAGGAACAAAAAGGAATAACTGGAATTAGAATTAGAGGGTGGAGATGAAGTTTCGCACTGTTGCTAGCTGACACTGGACACCTCCCACCTCCTTCTCACAGACAACCATAAAACAAGAAGAGGTCTCTTCTCCCCTTCTCTTCTCTGATGCCTCTCGTCCACTGATCTTCGCTGAACCAGGCTCCTGAAATTTTGGCCTCGTCCTGGTGGCAGGCTGCTGGCCTGCTCCCCGGAGACCAGCTGGACCCTGAGCCCCACTATACATGTTCCAGGCTGCATCCAGTAGGTCTAAACTTTGAAGAAAAAATCTCCTGAGAGAAACCCGCTTCAGTCTGACGGCTGAACGCCTACGTTCTTGACATGACGAAAGTCGAGACAGTCAGAGTTGTGATGAAGTTAAACCCAGCCATCGCCTTTCTAGCGCATCCAAAGTGGGGATGCCTAAAGATGCCGCCCTGCTGCCTGCTGAGAGAGAGACAGACGACCCATGCGGAGGAGAGAGTGCCACCCAAAATACCCAATGGTAAATGCCGTCACTGGGAACAAAACGCCTTCGCCTCCTCTGATCCAAATGCCAAGAGCTGGCTGCTTCTCCTGCTCCCCCTCCAGAGCATCGTCTCCCTTGGCCATCTAGGTGAAACCTACTTTCCTGTTACAATGGGGGTTGATGCTAGAGCTTTTAGTGCTAGATGAGAATAGGATTCCCCTTTTAATTATTATATCGGAATCAGAATCAGAATCAGAATCAGCAACCGACTTGGCAATTTATTTTTCCAATACTCTCTCAGCTGCTGAACGGTACAGTAAAGTGATTTCACTGGTCAATCTTAAAATTGTATCCATTTAGCGATCTCCTGTGTTTCCACAATTTAATATGCTTATAATAATAATACCACAATTTAATATATTTATAATAATAATAATAATAATAATAATATACTATGAAATATTCATGCTCATCTGGTATAAAATGGTCCTCATTCCTTCATTAATTGTTCATCGTTGTATTCTGTGTATTTATTCATGGTTGGATTTATTTATTTATATGTCTAGTAGTTGTTAGTTCTGTGTGTAGTCTAGCAGTTTAATAAATATTTCATTTATAAAGGACTTGATCACGTGGTTTTGTGTGTATGACATACAGCAGCCACTGTACACAAGTCAAGAACTCCATAGCATCCTTTGGATCGAGACTGAACTAATTAATTGGTGCCCCGAGGTTAATTTAATTTAGGTTAAATTCTGTTGTTTAATATTACTGATTATTTCTGATAGCCGAAGTTTAGAATTCAATTTCAATTTTATACAAATTCTGAATTATAATAATTATCATATTTTAATATCTGATAAACCATATACTGCTACAACACGCTTTAGCGTTTTAGGCTATTTTGCCATCAACAGTCAATCTGAGGCTGTTTCTAATTTCTTTATATACAATTAATTTATTAGTCATGTGACAGATAAATCACCATATATTCATTTAGAAAAAAATACAGGTTGATACAAAAATTGCAAGATGGCTGTGACCAATGACCATAAATACAGAACATGACAACCATCTTTTCGGAATATTCTTTAGCAAACACACTCTTTCATCTGAACCCATCAGTGGGTAAAAAGGCTGACTATCCATTTTCAATATAAAGCAATAAATTCTGTGTTCTTTCAACCTCATTATTCAGAGTTTTCAAAACACAATGTATTCAAATTCCATCCATCAAATTAACATTTATGAATAACCCTTAACACATCCATCTATGAACTACATTTCCAATTGCGCTCAAAAAAATCCTGTTATTTCATATCAAATATAATTTAGTAGACTTTTAGTTGAAAAATGGCTTCTAATCTAAATCTAATTAATCATTTAACCATCTTGGGCTAAAAGTGCCTCAAACTTAAGCTAATTATTTTCTATTTATCTATATTGTAAAAAAAAATAATAATTATAAAATAACGTTTAATAATAGAAGGTGAGAAACAACACAGAACAGTGAACAGGCAGCTGATGTAGCCTATATTGGTTCTGCAGCTGCTGGCATGGATACCGGCGTGGTTGTAATTCTGCAAACTATACAGTTAATATAGGTGAAATAATACATTCTGGACTGCGTGGTTCTGCTCCTCCTCTCCATATCTTAAGTCTTACGTTCTTATTTATCCAATAGATAAAAAGCTCTTTAAAAGCAAGTTTTTAACTTATGAAACGGTCTCAATTTAATACCGATGCCTCTATATGACCTACATAAGCAAACGAGACCAACAGAGAAGAGAAGATTGGCTATTTCTATTAGTTTCTAATAGTTATTCTTAACGTCTGCCACCAGGTTGAGGTTTTCCGCGAAATCAGACGAAACAGTGCTGGGGTTTGCTTTGGCTGAATTCGAGTTGCTTCAGCCACTAACTGAAGGTCCGTCTCCAGAGCTGCCGCCCGCTCTCCTCCCGGAGAAGTAGTATCCTTGCAGAGGGGAGTGAAACGGAGGGAACATGTAACTTAACGTTAGGTGAAACACTACCGCCTTTGTCCACAAGAACCGCCAAAATCAATACAAAATGAAAAGGTTTTTTTTGTCTGCTTTTTCCTATCTGGAAACAAAATAATAAAACATGGGGTTCGGAGATCTGCTGCTATTCTACAAATGATCTCACTGTATAAACTCTGAATCTTTCAATCTCACAAGGTCAGTTAACAGTTACTTCAGGTGTCATGTTTTTGTATTTGAATAATGAATGAAGGTCTCCACGCTGTGCCAGCTGTGTGTAATATTACGCAGGGTTTGGGAGAGGTGTGGCTGTGTGTCTGTGCCATTGAGTTGCTCTAACCAGGAGGAAACACAGGTGAAAATAATTTACTGAAAATGTGGAGGATGCTTATGTCTGCACAAGTGACTGTGTTTTTATTAATGTATCTATTCATTTTTGAACATGTATTTATGCTTACTTTTTTGGGGGGCATTTTTTGCCTTTATTGGATAGTGACAGTGAAGAGGCAGACAGGAAACAGGGGAGAGAGAGAGGGGTATGACATACAACAAAGGGCGCCAGTCGGAACCGAACGGGCGACAGGACTATGTGGCCATGTGGCATGCACTGTAACCATTAGGCTAACAAGGCGATCCACTCTGATTACTTTTGATACAGAAGAAAAAAGTTTGAATCTGATAATTATGAGACATGACCTGAAGTTATTAGGAGCATTTTCAATGTGACATTAAGTCAGATTTATGAATTTATATCCTGAATGGACAATAGATATGACTATCACTGGAAAGACTGGGAAGAGTGAGTTGCATTGATTCCAACAGCATGTGTATGATGTCTGTATTCAAATTTGACTAATTTACAAGAAGAAGGAAAATATATCAGTCAGGTTGCAGGTCAGTTAGAAAAATAAAGAATATTACAGTCATTCACATCTGCTAAGAGTGCATTAATTGTTCATACACAGATAATGTGTTCATATTAAGCTATATCTCTTATGCATGTCACTGGGCCAAATAATTATATATCATATAGTATATAATAATATAATAAGGTCTATTTGTTTTGCAAAAGAAAAATCAACTGTGTCTCAGTATTCATAGATATTCTTTGTGCGCAGTGCACACCCAGTTCTACAGTGGACCTGCTTGGAGGAAGATGTGGCTAATGGGATATTTGTGACATAACTGCAGTCTGTTATGGTCACTGTGAACAGCACTTTCTGCAACCATTATACTGTAGACTGTATGTACTGAACAACTGCACAGAGAAGCATTTCTTTTGAACTCACATATCTCACGTCGTATTTTTAGTTTTACATCCTCCTGGCTCTTTCAAGATCTCTCTCATTCTCACTTTTTATCACTCCTTTTCTCTCACTCTCTGTTTCTGTCTTTCTCCCCACTAATGCATGCCATCCGGTTCTTTTCTTTAATACATCAATATACTATTGTGCAGTGGCTGCCATTTTCTGACGCAAATTATCTTCCCAAATGGGGATGTGAGGCGCTCTGCTTCTCTGCACAATCCTTTATTGATCGTTCAGTCTCATAAAAGCAGAATGGGCGAGGGCTGAGAAATAATGAAAGAGAGACAGACAGACAGACAGAGAGAGAGAGAAGGTAGGCCATCTGTGCTGACAGAGAGTTATTTTTCACAACTCAGAGGTTAACTTCTAGTCAGTATTTTTATTATGATTTAACAAGCACTTGTATTAAATTGGTTTAATGTTGGCCGCTTCTTGGAAAATAATGCCTTCCATCATCCACAGTTTTTTGTTTTGTTTTGTTTTTTTTCTCTTTTCTTCCACACTGTCCACAGTTTACCAGAGTGTCGTTAATATTACTGTACCTAAAATACATTACCCACTATTGTGATTTATATGAAAATGTTGCCTAATCAACTTTAACAATAACAGGGGAAATGTACTGCATTATTTTTTAAGACACATGTACTTCTTGTACCACATTTTGGGACACATGCTTATTCACTGTCCTTTCTACAATGAAATGAGAGGATCAATATCAACATGAGGTTTGACCTGGAGACCTGGAGTCAGGACATGGTTAGCCTAACTCAGGATAAAGACTAGAAGAGGGGAGAAAATGCTAGCCTTTCTCTGTCCAAAGTTCAACAAAGGGCTCAATTTTCGTGCACCCTGCAGTGCAGCACAGATCGCAGTCAAGTGTGCCCTGCCTAGTGTGTCGGGAGCCTGCCAAAGGTACTTTTGGTATTTTCGTGGCCAGGCTTGCCTGACCACACATGACCCACATAGATACGGGGTGGGATCTAAAAGAATACATTAAAGATCCTATGGTCATCATGTTTGTCCTGCATAATAACTGTCATCGCAATGACCCATATAGTGAGCAGTTCAATCAACTGTTGGTGGTTAATAAAAATGAAAGCAGAATTAAAAATGTGGTCTATTTATTCGCTTGTTGTATTTTCTTTTATTTCTGAAATTATTTTTAAAGTGCCCAAAATACCAAACTGGAGCAGCAGTTGAGGAAATAACCTTAGTGCACTCCAGGAAAATAGTGGTTTCACAGTTCATGGGTGCTACACTGCGCTCCGCACCAACACAAGAATGGAGGCCTAAGAGTCTACAGACATGCTAGCGGCTCTGTCAAGCTGTACTTGAGCACAGTGGTGCTTTAAGCAAACTGTAACATCAGCATGCTAACATGCTCACAATAAAGATGGTAACATTCTGATGTTTACCAGGTATAATGTTTACCAAGTTCTCCATCTAAGTTTAGCGTGTGAGCATGCTTACGTTTGCTAATTAGCACTAAACACCAGTGTTAATTTCATCAACAAAAACTATGATGAAAAACATCCAATGACAACCTATTTTGAAATGAAATTTAATACATTTGTTTGTCAATGAATTAAAACTGAATGATAACGTGAAAGACAGACAAATGGACAAGTGAACTAAATACTGTTAATCAATATTATTCAACGACCTGCATGCATCCCTGCAGATTGCAGATTCACACACTGGGGTTTAATCCCGGGAAACGGGATCCAAACCATCTCCCGTTTCCCAAGAAATATAATAAACTGGAAAAATGTTGTTTTTTTTTAAAAACATTTAGAACATATTGAAATATATTTAGAAAATATGCAGGCCGACAGTTTACTTTCTTAAAACATATGCAACAGCTGTGTGCGTGCACCGGTAGAACACACTGAAATCTTATTGTAGTTAATAAACACAATGTGCCGTGAATTCAAAACACATACACGGGATTGCGCCATGACCGTTAGTGCAGTTGGTAGCCTACGGTAACTTCCTTTTGGCCCACCGAATTTATCTGTTGTAGGCTCTATCATCTAAATCAGGCAACACAACATGATGTCTGCCACCAGGTTTAATACTTTAAAAGATTGAACAATGAAGATGCAAAGTTCGTGCTCTGTGAACAAGTGATCAAATGTGCCGGAGGTTCAACAAGGGTTTGCTGTGAACGCTAACAGAATATGGAATCCATCTCAGCTTCATGGAATGACTTTGAAAATGCCAAATGACTTGCTTTAACAAATTTCGTTT
>NTHP01000136.1:330406-349598 GCA_003416845.1 Oplegnathus fasciatus | reverse complement strand
CTGACAGCTATCTTAATATTTATGTGAACAGAGTAAAACAAACAAAAGTACTGTGTAAAGTAATGTGTTCCTCTACAAAAAATTGTATTAAGGTGGACTCCACAAGTGCTAAAAAAAAGTGTGTGTGTGTGTGTGTGTGTGTGTGTGTGTGTGTGTGTGTGTGTGTGTGAAGGTGGACCCCATAAGTGCTGAAGACAAGTGTGTTTCAAAGCAGACCCCACAACTGCTGAAAACAAGCGTGTGTGAAGGTGGACCCCACCAGTCCTGATAACAGGAAGTGTGTGAAAGTGGACCCCATGAGTGATGAAAACAGGAAGTGTTAATGTGAAGTGATATTTGTCTTCAGCAGTCACTCATGCCTTACCACTGGAAAGGGTGGTCCTCACAACTGACATAAACAAGAATACGTATGTGTATTAAAGATAATGCTTGAAAGTATGGGAAAGCAAGTTTTGTGTGTGCAAGCATGTGTACAGTATGCGTGGTTAAGTGTGCATGAGGGCATTAACACTAGGTTTGAATGTTTTCTCATAGCTGTGAGAAAACACTGAAGGGGATCAAAATGCTGCTTTTTTCAAAGTCAACACGTCTCTGATGTTGGGAAATGGGATGTGTTTTAATGCACATCAAACATGGCCAGTGTTTGCTGTGCTTAAATGTCTAAAACTGAGCAAGATATTGGAAGGTTGTAAAAAAAACTAAAACAGACTGTAACTGGAAATTTACATCAAAAGCAAAACATGAGCAACACATTAGTGCTACTGAAGCATCCATCCATTTAGTTCACACTGACTCTGATCTCTGTCTCAGCATCACTGTCCTAAGAACAGCTGAGGCTCCATGAGGAGTGTACAGGAAGAAAACACCACTGTACTGTGTGTTGATTTTATATATATAGTGAAACCGGAAAACTCATAGTAAAACTGGTGGCATTGATGAATCATCTTAGCTTTGAATTGGTCGTCCCCAACTAATTTTAGAATTGGTTGGTCAAAACATAAGATTGGTATTTTTTTCCAAGATGTTACCTTTGAAAATATTCAAGGACTAAACAATTATAGATGATCTCTTTGAAAGGAGCGAGTACTGATCTCTGCATTACAGAGTAAACCCATCACATTAACCCTAATATTCTCTTGGGGGCCTGGAGACCCCAGGCCCTCTATGTTTTGTCACTTTAATACTTAATGACTTTTCCTTATTTTATGAGAATTGCTTATAAAAAAAAAACAGATTTTGAACTGGTGACATGTTTCAGAAGTCTGTTACAGAATAAAAATGCTTTATGGTAATTATTGTATTTTGTCACCTTCGTCAAATGTGCAAGTGTGTAGCAAAAGGAAGGGTTACCATAATGTAGAAAGTAAAGCAAAAATAGTATTTAAAAAGGGGAAATTTTCACAGATACAGCAGTGGGTTTTGTGTGACTTCAAACAATGAGGAGGTAAAGCCGATCTCAAACAAACAAAACACAAGGGTGAAGAGTGCACTGCAAGACTATCAAGTTGCTTCATGTCTGCTGTCAGACTTAATAAGTTCTACAAGCGTAGAAATAATTTCCTGACAAATGTAAACAAGTCAAAAGCGTCTCCTGACATCTATACTGTAGAAACAGACTGGGTACCAAACCACTTGCCAAGCAGCCAAGAATTACTGGTGTCAGGGAAAGTCATGATGAGGGGCTCAAAGAGACAGTCTCAGAACAACCAGAGAAAATCATTCTGACTGAAGAGCCTGACTGGAGAGTGTGTGAGACTGATAAACAGGACGAAGAATTAGTTGCTTTTATAAAAACATACTTGAACAAATGTGTATTTCAAGTTTCACTTTTACATAAGAAAAGGCTTCAAGGATGAGGAGCCTCTTATCATTGGACTAACTGTATCTCTGGGGAACTTTCCCAACAGGACTGGTCTGATAATGTGTTTCTTATCTTTAGAAAGTCTTTTTTTCTCTCCAAAACATTTTTTCTTAAAGAGGTCATCTTATAATCAGGGTCGTCTTATATTCAGGCCCATGCGGTATTTCAGTCTGGACCAAGGTGGTCCGATGAACTGACCAACAGAATGACACTCCCTAGAGCCACTCTGCATGGCTAAAAACTTAAGAATGAAACAAAAAACTTTGGATCAGCAGTGAAAACAGGCCAAAAATTCACTTCACTTTATATCTGGAGACAGCTCGCTGGTTATCTCTGAGAGAAAGAACACTTATGGGATGACTTTCAAAAAAAGCTGATCCACAGTGCTCCACCCTCACTACTTGTTTGGCTGCCAACTGATAAGATTTACCTGATAGTGTGATCCATTTCACTCCACGATGTATTCCACAATATATCTTTAAAATACTGTACAAGAACAAAGTTCCTGCAGAAATTTAAAAACGATGTGAGCTTTGTGCGTTATGAAAGATAGAAAATGTGTGAAAAAAGAGAGAGAATTGGGAGTAAATGGAAGCAGGTGAGAGAGAGCGGAGAAAGGGGAAGGGCGGGGAGTAAAAACGTGAGGGTGAGTGGAGAGAACAAGAGCTTCCTTCTCTAATTCCACAGACCATTAAATTGTAATTTCAATGCCTGATATATTTATGCATTAAAACATTACGGCCGCCTACCCAACCAATTACTATGCAGACTGAGCTCTTGCTGTCCACACACCCTGCTTCATAGGCAGGATGGGGGAAGATCATATGCATGAAATATACAGGCTCCTCCACACAACACAACACCGGGCAACTTTAAAAGTTGGGAAGATGTGAAAAAGTTTGAGATTCTCATGTGCTGAAATATGAATCCAGTAAATTCAAATAATCTCATATATAAATGACTTCAGTATGGATGTCTGATAGTAGCTGTTATACTGGACTTTCTGCTACATACGTAAAGATAACATATGTTCATCACACATTGGGCCTCATGCAAGAACATTTCCATATTCTTATCCAAATCCTGTCTTACATTTTCTTCAAATGTTCAAAGTCAGATTCAACAAACCCTCTTAACTGCACAAACTCAGTTCAGGAGTAGGTGGGTATTCGTTAGACTTTGATCGTTAGCATCATCCATGCCCCAAAACTGCTATAGGCAGCTATCTGTTTTCAGAGCCGCACTGTGACAGAAATAAAGAGGGAATTGTTTGACAGGAAGTTAGATACTAAAACACATCTTTGCTTTAGCAAAGCAGCCCATTAAATTGGAGGTAGTCAAGGGGATGTGACAGTTATGAAGATGGATGAGAGAATACATTCCATTACAGGTGGTGTTACACTGTAGAGTGCAACAGACTATGGTCACCTGAGACAGCTGTTGGATTGAGAGAATTTTCTAAATACTCATGCCCATAAAACCTCTAAACATTGTCAGACCTCTCAGTAAAGTGGCAAGCCAAGATGAATGTTACTCTAGTACAGTCAACAGACTATACATTTTTACAGTGTTTTTTTTTTTAGTTCAGTCAGATTAAAGCAATGATTCTCATGCCAAACTGGATATCACATAATTCAAAACAGTACACTATATCTGATGACTTTTCATTCATATGGCCTTAGTGCTGAAATTGTATTGTAAGTTACATGACCATATATGCTCAAAACAATAAAATCAATAATGTGAACTACTAAAATATATGTCTTATAATAGCAAATTAAATATTTTCTATCAAAGTAATATTGCCATTGCCAGGTATTTTTGATTACTTCCAGATGTCATCAGATCCAATGAAATTCAGTTTGGGAAAAAAGCTTACAGTGCGTGTGTGTGTGTGTGAGAGAGAGAGAGAGAGAGAGAGAGTGCTCTCAGTTCATGTCACACAATTCATCACTGGCAGCTCTTTTTGCGGGTGGATCACTGCAGGTTACGGTTGCGCTCCCTAAGCATTGTGGGAGCTTGATGTATGTGCTGTCGACTGGCAGTTAATGAAACAGCAGATACAGCAGCCGGCCTCCCTTCCACTGCTACTCCCTCTCTCTACTCCTCTGTCCTCATGCTATCTCCACCTCTGTTTCCTCTCTGTATTGTTTGAATCTTTCCCTTCTCTTTATCTCCGTAAACAAGTCTTCCAAAATGTGGAAAAATGTGTCCAGTGATTGTCTTTCTGCCAACAATTTAAGAAGGGGCCTGCTACTAAACAAATTATTTATTTTTCCACATTTCTCTTTGTTCCAGTATACTGACCAACGAAAGAAGAGGACAAGGGGATGCAATCTTTGCATCCGCATGATTTGCTTAAAGAATGGAGGATAAACCCAAATAAATCTTTACCGATTTCATTTACTAGGATTAGAGCCAGCTGGGAGGATGCTGGTTTCAACTGTTGTGCACTATAGCTTCCCCTGACTGTAGGAGTAATAATGTTTAGGCACTGGTGAAAAAGTTAGTGATAAAGTTCTCATCAAAAGAGCATAATATCCCAAAATATAAATAATTAGATTAATCGCAGGCAAAAATCAATGGTATATGTGGGAAATCCAGTGACAAATGACACCCTCCACAGAGGCAAACCACAGAGTGAATCACTCTAATTAGTCTCCACATACACAACCACTGTGTCTTGGTCGTTGTGTAGCTTATAATGGCCACCACTTGAAATCATAGTCTACACTCTTTCCAGGAAGTTACAGCACCCAGCCAAGAAATAGTTCAGCACATAACCCCCCTCAAACCAGAAGCTGCTGTTTTACACTTCGGTTTTTGTACATATCAAACAAACAAGATATAATATGTTAATTGGTGAGTCTTAGAGGTGCTGGTAGGTAGATTTTGTTACAAATTTTTTTGACAGAACCAGGTGGAACGATTTCCCTGTTTCCAGTGTTTGTGCTCAGCTACTCTAACCAGCTGCTGGCTGGAGCCTTTTATCTAACGGGAAGATATGAGTGGTATCAATCTTCTCATCCAACTTTCAGCAAGACAGTAAATGGGTGCATTTTCGACACATTATATAGAAACCCCTGTACAATGCTATGTAATGATAATATATTTGTATAAATGTATGATGTTAGAATTGTTATTTACAGTGGGTCAGATCAGATGCTGTGGTGATTTTATAACTGTATTTGTGAAGTTGTGGGGCGGACAAAATATATCAGAAACACAGCTGCATATACTGTTCACTACAACACTACCACATTCTCAATACTGAAAAAAATATACCAAAAACTAAGTCAACAGACAAACCACTGAAGTTGTAATCTAAAAAAAACGTGAACATTATTAAGAGAAGTAAATGGTATTTATTGCCATCCCATTTGCATTGGTATTTATTGTTTTTCACATTCCTCTCTGAAGCATAAAGATTATAATTTAAAGTGAACGGTACAGCAATACATACAATACCGAATATAATTAATTAATTAACCGGTATAATTTATTTTAGTGCTCTTTCTTGCTTCACTGCATCACTCTGTAATGACGCTGTATAAAGTCTGAGTTAATAACACCGACACATATACTTAATTACCATATTAGAATTTCTGATGAAACCAGAGTACAAAGTAATGCTAACCTGCTAACTTAAAGCAGACTAGCTCATCCCTGCTGTCTTTTTTTCCCACCACTTCAAATACAGAACTTGCCACCTGCAGCACTAAATGCCTTAAAGGTATAATGAGTAGGATTTGTCAGTTGCTGTTTGAAAACACAACATTCAAAGTTGGCCCCTCCTCCCCGGCTCAAAGCTTCTGGTGGTCCCACATGCTTACAATCTGGCAACTGGTCACTACGTTTTTATAGTCCCGCACCTCACACCCTGTGCACTGTTATTGGCTGGGGTCTACATGCCACTGCCCAAAGGTTGATGACGTCCCGAACATGGCAAAATAAGAAGGGTCTCTGTAGATACAGACACCGCCACGCACTTCTAGTGAGTCAGAAGTGATGACACGTGTTTGGACGCCATAAAACTAGTTAGTTTGAGGTATCCTAAGGCCTTAAGATGAGAAAAGCAGGTTGGTGGTGCTTTTCCTCCCTGTGCCCACTAATTAATATGAACCTTGATAAAGGCAGGCTGAAGGCTAGGAGGATGGGGCTTGTTCAACTAATGGGTTGCCGGGGGATACACTGTTTACTCCACCTGCCCACCATATTTTCCTCCTGCCTCTGCCCCCTGAGACTTATCTGTTGGTCTGGGGGCAGAGAAATGGATAAAGGTGGATGGAAAGTCACAGTAAAAAATAAACACGGGGGGTTGGAAGTTAGCGAAGGTACCTCAGCACTGCAAACAAACTCTCAGTGGCTGGATTAAAGAAGGAGAATGGAAAGGCCTTTAAAAAAAACATTTAAGTGACATCTAGAGCGGCTTTAAACAAGATTCAAAGAACATCATCGTAAACTTTAACCTTTTTATCTGTTCCAAAGAAATGAAAGGATGTTTCGCTGCCTTTTCATCTTTACTAGTTAACATTTGCTAGCTATAGACTGCAGATTCAATCTGCGTTGTGGAATGTCACAAATCGCTCTGTTACAATTGCACAAAATCTATACAAAATCACCCGAATTTGGCGGCTGGTGGGTGTCACAGCAAGTTCGTTGATTTTAATCATCCTGTCCACTTTGACAGGTGCTCTCAGGTAATAACACTAATCTCCTGTTGCTACTCTGCACTAAGTGGGAGCTGGTTAATGGTTAACAGGGTTAAACCTTATTTGTATATTTACCTAAACAAAGCACAAAAATTCTCATTCTACAACTTGGTCATAAGTTCCCTCCTTATGTTTTTACACTCACAAACAGGAATCAGCTTAAAACACAAAAAGCTCTGAAGACTGCCACGTGTCTGTATACTTGGTGTCAGGTCTTCCACACTAAATAACAAAACTTGTTTGTCCAAAACTTAGAGATTCATGGGAGTGTTTTTTGAGCTTCCACCTATGACTTGGTTAGGTTTAGGCAACTAAAACTACTTGGTCAAGGTTTGGGGAAGATTGTGGTCATGGATAAAAGAGACCAACAATGGGCCCCATTTTAATCGTGCAAGTGGAACAACTTCGGTGTGTGGACTCTGTGGGTGCCTGCTGTTTTCCCTTACAAAAAGTGTCATCGTAATACCATAAAAAATTGGCATGGTAATTTTGTCACTACCATGATGGAACAATTCCACAGTAATATACCATGGTTTTACTATGGTACTGTAGCAACATGGTAGTGACCAAATTACCATGCCACTGTATTTACATGGTACAACACCATGATATTGTACCATACTACTGTAATATAAAATACCATGCGCAGCCACAAGTAGCATTAAATGAACATCTTATCTAATTTAAACAGAAGAAAAACAAATACACATGTGACTTTAAATTTAAATATGAATTGTTAACTTTAACAGAAAAATACAGTCAATATATATGTAAACGATTTATTAGTTTCTTACAGGATTACCTCAGCACTTCAGATCTGATTTTGACTGTGACTGATTTTGTCCTCACTGCTCAAACTCATCATCAGAGCTTCTGTCGCATTGCCTTCCTCACTTCAGTCTGCCCACAAGCCAAATGTGAATGTGTGTAACCTGGCAAGAGAAAATGGAAACATTATACCAGCAATACAGTTCCAATATAAAATGTAAACATTATAAACAGGATACTGGTCAGCCACAGCTGTGGTGACTGTTGTATTAATGAATTTGTACGCAGATCCATTTTAAGCCAAGAAGTAAATTGTTCCACCGATCAAATTGAATTATTACATCATTCTAATCCAATTAAAGTAAGTTGTTGAATAAAAGGCTCAGTTTCCTATCCCTAAATTGGATATTTTGCTCCCATTTAGAGAATCTGCCCACCTTGCTCTATGCTGACTGTAATATTCATAAAAGGGGAATAAAGTTGTCTAGTCTGTCATCTGGTGTACAAATTCAATTATACATATTTTGAATTTCAGCACAGTCCTACAGTGCCAGCTGACTCCGCCCGCACAAATACAGCTGCAAACTGTTTACACACAAAGAAGAAATTGTTTAAAACAAATTCTGTTGCTTATTCTGTGTTTTTCAAGGTAGTTTTTGGTGTCTTTCTTGATATTGTAAGGCCTAGTTTGAGTTTCAGCTGAAGGTTCATGGGATAATGTTTGTATCCTCTGCGGGTCAAAATAAAGTGTCCGAGGTGTAGAAGAATGCGAAAGAGCACATATTCTTATACATGATTGGTTTGCTTTTGCAGAAATAAACTTCAACCTCAATTTTTTTTACTTGCATAATCATGCAACATTTCCACTCTTGCTACTGGCAAGGCTCAGTTGTCAGTTGTTTTTTCCATAGCTAGCATCAATCCGTCTACAACAACAACATTTAAATCACATGAATTTGGTTAAGGCTAAACAAAAAAATGTGACTGCACAGCTGATATTTGGCATGAGTTTGGGCAGTAGTCAAACTTGACTAAAGTTTTAGGCCAGATTTACACAGTGATGGGATATACGTGTTTTTAATATCAATCCCCATCTATTCATCCATGTGTTATACCAACTTATACACTTTTAACAACTAGTAAGGTAGTAAATTATTATACATGATAAATGTACAAACAAAAAGCAAACTCTGACACCAGTTTTGAGACCTGTGGCAGCACAACTTCAATTTTTGTTTGGAAAGTGAGACTCACTCATCTGCACATGCAGTCATTAATAAATATTTTAAAAATCAATTTCAAAGAAGGAAGTTGCTAAAAAATATGCGAGAATATGTATCTAACAACCTATTACAGAATTAAAAAGTTATTATGGTGACTTTTTGACTTTTCACTCATTACTGCATATTATTCATATTGTTACACTCATGTAGTGTACTTACTGCTGGCCAACACATTTAATCAATATAACTTGAGGACATTAATCCCTTAACAGCATTTCTTCACTCTCAGTAACTCTGGAACACACAAAGGCATAAACAAGATTCTGGTTGTGAGACATAGGTGAAGTGAAAAAATTTTTACTTGTTGACTCTGCTCCTCTACAAAAGGTTAACCTTATTCTGTTAATGACACTGTATGTGCTGCATCATGAACCCTGTAGACCAGCAGTTACCTAGCGTTAGCTACCATTTTTATGCTAACACTAAGCTGATGTTTTTAAACTAACATTAAGCTAATGCTTTTAAGATGAACAGTTTAGATAACTATTTTCATTGAAAATATGTATGTATAACTATAAGGAAATCTTATTCTAAATCTTAATCCACCTATCATAGTGGTGTGCACAGAATCCAGTGAATTTACTGTACTTATGTTGGTTCTTGATTGGTTGGCAGAGCCATGTGCTGCCCAATCAGGCTTCTAGTGGGTAGAACTTTTTTTGTACTGCAAAACTAGGCGCACTGAATACAGGAATTCGTAATGTCTACTCAAGCCAATTTGATTGCTGGATGAAAAAATATTGAATATATAAAATAATCTATTATCTTTTTTATCAATTGATCAGCAGATTATTTTCTTGACTACCTGACTAGTCATTTAATCGATAAATGTAAAATGCCTGAAAGTAGTGAGGAATTCCCATCACAATATCCTGGGTTGCATCATCAAATGTCTAGTTTCATCCAAGCAACACTCCAAATCTAAAGACATGCAGTTTAATTTCACTTAATACAAAAACAAGCATCAAAGCCTGAAGCTGAAATGAGGAAATGTCATTTTTGCTTATAAAAAGATATTTGTCAGTGAACTGACATCACATGGCCAGTACCATGGTACATTTTTTTAAGATGCCAGCAACATGACGTGGTTCAGAGACTCAATGTCTAAGACCCAATTTCCACCGAAATACAAACAACTCGCTTTGTGTCCCTTATTTGAATTAACCTCCACCTGTTTGTTTCTGTCCCCCCAACTGTACGGTGTACTCTCTGCACTGGGCACCAAAATACCACATAGACTGGCAAAGCCAATTTCAAGGTCAGGAAAATACAGTTAGAACACTGGTTGTTGTGCCACCACAAAAATAGGCTCCATTAACTGTTGGTGGCAAGACAGTGGTATCCAGTGCAAAGAGACTGCCCTCCCAAGAAAACGACAGAAGCAGTCATTTCAGCAAATGCATTTACGGTCAAATGACCCCCTAGCGGCTGTAGTAATTGTGTCCCTTGTCTTTTAGAAGTAAAAGAGGAATCAAGTGACAAAGTCCGCAAAGGGTGGAGGTCAGCAAAACGTGGGACTTGGAACTAACACGGGAAATTGCTGTTTGTTTCCCGTTCCCTACAAGCAGTCAACATTAGTTTCTTAACCAAGTTGTGTTTGTGCCTAAACCTAAACAGACCTAACCATAGCATTGTCACATTATGAAGGGGATTTATTTTTCAACAGTGATTTATAATGGTTTTGAAGGGCACAGAGAAGTGATGCCTGAAACTTAAATCTAATAGTTGACTCATGGTCATTGTATTCATCGAAGACCTTTTTCCATTCTGCACTGTTTGAAACGTGTAAACCATAATACTAACTGCTTCAAACAGCTATTAATTCATCACTGTTCAGACTCTACTACTATTGCCAGAGCTGCAGCTAGCTGACAACGCGCAGTACAGCGTGTTGCCAGATCATTAGGTCAGGAGTCCCCCAGATCTTGCTCTTTCAGGTGTCATCAAAATAGCCCACTTTTTGCAGAAGACACAAACCTGGCAACTCTGCATAGATCTAACTGGTAGCACTATGTGGAGTGTAAAAGACAGGATCATTTGAGATCTGTAATAATTGTAAGAACAAATCAGCGCAGCTTTGACATTGGTAGGGACATGTCTGAACCGCCCACACCCAAATGTAAGCTTATGTTTTAAGCATTATTAAAATAATCCTAATTAAAAATTTGATTTCACTCACTGCCTAACCAAACACTAGTCTCTTAAAGTGAATATGAGCAAAATATCCTCACTTTGGAGGATTCATGCCATCTTTCTGCCTTTGAGAGGACATTCAGACCTCTTCAGAATACAAGTCCAAGAACTGTCCCTTTCTCTCTGCTTCTTATTCTGGTGGTGGTGTGTTGGGGGAGTGTATGAGGGATTATTGTGCTCAGTACATTCATCAAGCTACTCAGGGGGAAAGCAAAATAGTGACAGACAAATATATTACAGTGTCATAGACATCACAGACGTCGTGCATAACAAGGCAGGACACCTATTTAAGACAAAGCAGTGTCGGTGCTGTTCAAGTGAACCGTGGCATTTCTGGAGAGTCTCTCTCTCCAGGGGGGTGGGGGTGGGATTGGGGTTATTTAGTCTGTATAGGTGTGACTATGGCACTGCATGTACTATACCATTTTGTAGCACTTAAAATAATAAATATAATAAATCAGCAGATACTGTAACTTTTTGTAGCCAGCAGTGAAAATATCCCTCCTTAGCCCCCATATATCCCTCCCAAGCCATCGTAGTTCTACACAGTAGGGCCTCCCATTTCCGCATTTTCAATTTGTTGTTACAATATATCAGCAGGGGCCATTTATTATTTTCTAAAAATAAAAAAAGTCTGTTTTATTTTCAATGCTGCTTGCTTTCGTATGGGTTACATTGAGACTATCCTCCCTAGAAGAACGACAGCATCAGGTGTTTCAGCAAGTGCCCCAAAACAACATACCATATTCAAACATATACATTCAAATGTCGTCCAGCAGCTGAAGTAATTATGACAGGAGTAAAGGAGAAAGTCAGGTTATTATTATTATTATAGTGCGACAAAGGTCGGGGTGGATGGATGGGTTAACAAAACAAGGGACTTTAGCCATGATTGTTCCCTAACCTTAACTACATGGTTATTACCGTAATCATGACAACAAAGCTCCTCTAACTGAAACAAATTACATATTTTAACTCGGGTTGTTCCAATCAAGTTTCTTTGGCCCTTAATAGTCCTTTAATATAGTCTGATCTGAAACTTACAAACTTAAATGTTGATTAAATATGTATCTGACACAAGGCTGTAGCCTTGTAAATTTGCACACTTTATTTTTCACAAGCTACTGTACTTACTCAAAATACTGATGAACTTAAAACTTACTAAGCTCAAACCATTGATATGATATGAAGGAAATCGAGAAGACATCTCACTGTGTTGGAATTGTTGGAACTACAAGTCCACTCTTGGTTGTACAATGGTGTTAAAGAGTGATGCTTCTTTTACCTCATAAACAATCTTTGGCTGAGTACAGACGCCGGCTTGCAGAGAGCACACAAACCCTTGCTTTTGTCATTCTGGAGAGCATGAAAAAACAATGTTTTTCATCCTTTAATTTGGAGGACTTGCTGGTTTCATCTCTGTGTGTCCAGGGTAAAGATAAGATATGCACACCGATTCACCGACAAAGATGCGCCTATGCAAGTTTGAAAATATTTCAACTTGAGCAAAAATGTGCGCTCTTTGAATGTAATGTCTCTGATCCAATCCATCATTGTATAAACGGAAAAGGAGAGGAGAAAAATAACAGAAAGACTTGGGTTCATAGAAAGTCTGAGCTATCTCACAAACATAAGCACACTCCACACACTCACTTAATGCAAATGTTGCTAGCTGCCTACAGCTGATGTCTGCACAGTTGCTAAATGGCTGCTTGGGGTGAATGCACATGGACTGCAAAATCACTCCAACAGTCAAATTTGTGCAAATAACACAAGGAGATTTGCGTTATTTTGTGTTCTGCTTGGACACACCTTAAGAAGTCTTTGTGATGCAAGGGCGTTACCATAGTATAGGCATTTGGGGGGTCCAAATGAGAGCCCTCCCCGAGATTTTTTTTTAAAAAGTGCATTTCCCACAATTCTATGATATTTATATATGAAAATCGTACATTTAGAACATAGTTTTGAGGACTACATTGACCATTTGAGTTCACATTTGAAAGAACAGTCTGTGACTTCTCCGAGATAGTGGCTGCCCCTCCACTTCGTTTTGTTTTGGTCAGCTGCTTATCATTATTTTACCAGAAGAACAATGACCGACCTTGATGATCATTTTAGTTTTAAATATTCTGCATTTATAAACAGTTTTATTTACTGCTGACATGTAGGCTGAGGTTAAAACTAATGTTATTAAGAAGTTTAGTCTCGCATTCCAATTTCTCACCTGATCATCTCCAGAGCATGTCCCTGTCTGGCCACTGCTTTCAGCATGCCTCTCCCTCTCCCTGTCTGTCTGTGCTGCCTGCATTGTTAACAGATAGGCCTACCATTATTTTACCAGAAGAACACTGACTGACCTTGATGATCATTTTAATTTGATACATTGAATATTCTGCTTGAACTACTAGTTTTATTTGCTTTAATGTTACCATGCCGTTTACCTAGCTATATAGTAAGTGTATAAAGAACAGTGTACAATATACAGTAGTAGCAGTTACCTGAAATATTAGCTATTGCCTTATCTACTAAGCTAATAAACAACAAATCAACAAACATTAAATGTCAAGATGACAACGCTGGATGCAACCAAGTATACAATTGGCACTTATGTTTTCCTTAACAAACGGCAATAAATTGAAAATAAATAGGAAATAACAAGAGACAAATCCATTGACAGGGTTCATAAAAGGAGGACATATTTAACAGATTTTTTACTGTATTGGGGGGGACACGTCCAAAGGAATGTGTTGTTATGCCCTAGTTGGGGTGTACAGGCTGGATGGGCTGCCAATCCCTTAGGTGCAAAATCCAGACTATTCTGTCTTTAAGTATTATGCTGAATGCCTCCTCCAGCAGCTATATTGTGTCTGTAGTATGAAGCTCTCTTTCTGTCTCTTCTTCCATCTCTCTCCAATCCTTTCCTTTCATCTTCCTCCTCAAGTTTCTAAGCTCTTAATCAGCCTTTTCTCGTCTTTTCATTTGTTCTCTGCATCGTCACTGATCGATTAGTTGAGAGGGTGTGTGAGTGTGTGTATGTAGATTTGCATGGCAGTTAAAAACAGACTCAATTAATTGAAGCTTTTTTAATTAGCCCCAGCCTTGGCTTTACTGTTGTTTCCTCTCTCCTCTCCCTCTTTCAAACAGCACTCATGTTTCAGCTTTGTTTTAATGAGCCTCACTTTCTATCTCTCATTCTCTCTGGCTTTCCGTTGCTTCTGTTTTCTGCAGCTGTCAGCATCTCAGCAGGGCTCTCCCTCACAAAACAAGGTTTTTCACATGACATGTCCAGTATATGGAAGCCCTTAAAGTAAACAAGACAACAGGGATACTGACTCATTTCAATTATTTTCTTTTCTGTAGATAACTTGTTATACTGTAGTAACTTTATATGTACCTACAAGGAGTCAAAGGTCATCCACCAGTCAATGGATGGCTGGAGAAAGATCAAGGAGGACATTCACATCTGACACCAGATACCATCTCTGAACGGAGACAGAGGTTACCATCTCCCTCCATATACAACGACTTTATATCCTTAGTGCAGTTTGGAAGGGAGTTAACACTGCATGGATCACAAAATTTATAACAATAGTAGATATTAGAAATACAGGAGATATTTTCTGAAAATTGACCCCGAAAGAAGCATATATAGTGGAAATAAAATAGGGCCTAATATGGAGCCTTGTGGTACTCCACAGGAGATGGGTACAGAGGAAGAGGACACATTATCAATTGTAACAGAGGCTGATCGGTCTTGGAGGTAGGAGGCAAACCACTGAAGGGCCTGTCCCTGAGTGCCAACAACATGCTTCAGGCAGTCCAAGAGGATGGAGTGATCGACCGTGTCGAAGGCAGCCGAGAGAATCTAAAAGAATGAAAATAGTGTAATTTCCTGAATCTAAAGACAAGAATAAATCATATGTCACCCTCAAGAGAGCGGACTCTGTGCTATAGAGTGTCCTAAAACCTGATTGAAATGTGTCCAGTATGCTGAATTTGTCCAAGGAGATGAGTTAACTAAGCTAACTCTGTTCACTGATAAAGACTGAGATGTGGTTGAAAGCTCAAAAAAGCTAGTAAGTAGGTTGTGAGTAGATTATTCTATCAAATTAGGAAACATACCATAGATACCATTTATCCCTACCAAAGTTCCTTACTGTGGACCAAAAGTGTTGGACAAATAACCGACCAAATGGCAGGACGAATGACCAGCATTGCCATCATAAAATAAAAATACAATAAAACACTGTTTTTTGTAATTTCAGAGTCAAACACACTGGAATGTAGGGAGAAAGCTGTCTCAGACCTCCTCCATTTCATCTTAGGGCAGGATAGAGGAGGAGGAATCCACGCAAGCCTCCCTCCACCTTCTCTCTGCCTCTAACCCAGTTTTTCAACAAACTCCCGACCTGTCAAACTCCAAGCAAAGACAAAAAAGAAAAAAGAGCAGATAAATAATTGATGATGATGTTAATTGCTGTGTGGTGGATCAGTGTCTTTGTTGATGGGAGATGGTGGAAAAGTTATTTCATCCCTGTGACTTCATGCTGAAAATGTAAAACAAAAAACACATCTTGTGTGTTTTTTACTTTAGATTTAGTGGCCGTTTCCAAACTCAGAGGAGTTTCAGTATTGAACCTAAAATGCCACAAAAATCCCACTGAGGTGTAATTTCAGTACACACTGGCTGCAAGCGCGGATATTTTATTTCATTTCTGGGCGGGGACAATAACCATAAAAATTTCTTACAAGCAATTCCTGAAAGGGGCACCAAAGTAGAGTAACAAACGCGTTGTGCAACAACAACAGCCACGTATGTATTGAGGAAGTGGGTCAGATGATTGATCACGGAATGTTGTGTTTTCTTTTGTCATGTGGCAGCAAAACATTACCAGCAGAAACACTCGACTATACTGGATAACTGATAGGTAGATAACTTAAGGGTTGTACGAGCGGATAGGAGCCGGTGGACCATAATTGCGTCTATGATTCGTACAAGTGCTTTCAGTGCATATTATTATATTATTTAAAATTAGACAGTTGTGCTTGCAGTGATATATTGAGGGGGACAATTCATGTTTTTCCCAGGAAGGGTCTGGACCCCCTGTCTCCCCCGTAATATCTGCCCATGATTGGTTGGAGTTTGGACTTGATAGGTAGAACGATCACATATCATTTTATTCACTTTTTGCTACGCATTTTAAGGAGAAGAAATTCAAATTCAAGAATTACAATTTTTTTCTGTCACGCCAGGCTCCACATTTAATATAATGGTCTTAACAATGGTTCAAGTGCAAACATCTGCAGTGTCCAACAGCAGTGCATTAGAGCAAATTCTAGTAAATATGAATAAGAGACCATGGGGCCTCATTTATAGCCGTTGTATACGCACAAAACGTTACACCACTTCCCAAGCAAAAGTCGGGATCTATAAAAACAAACTTGGCGGGAGAATGTGCACATCTGTACGGAAACTCTGACAAATGCGTACGAACATTTTGGAGACGGGAACTTGACGAGGCAGATGGTGAGGTGGTGAATTGAAGCCAGATTGTATTTTCACTGCATTTATTTTCACTTCATATCACACGTTACTGATCTTTATCATGAACATTCAAACCAGCAGTGTTATTTGTGCTTGTGCGAGTGAGCCATAACTATTCCATAAGCACTTTTCAATTGTTAAAGATAAAAGCCAACTAAAACCTCAAATCAAATTCCGCTCAATATTTCATCAGCACTGTCTCACCATCACATTCCCCACCCCCGGAGCGCAGAGGAGAGGGCCAGACTGTATGCTTCTGACCCTCATGGTCAGTTGTGGAGCGCACCGCAGCTGTTGAAATGCTGGCTTGCCTTACCCCGATATTAAGTGTGAATATACTGAGTCCTTTTCACCTCAACCACAGATGTGTGTGTGTGTGTGCGTGCGTGCGTGCACTCCTGCATTTTCCATATCCCTAATGATGTCACAACCTCAGTGATAACAAGCTGCTAAAAGTGACATGCCATGACTTGGCACACACACACACACACACACACACACAAAGAAACAAGGTGGAGCTGAGGCCCAATGGAGTGGGTTTGGACCTTCATCCCAGCACTGGTACCTTTACCCCCCCCCAACCACCATAACAGCCAGCGTTCACCTTTGATCAGGACCTAAAATGGCAGCGCTGGCTCGGCTGACATGTCAGACAGCTGCCAATTAGATCAGCTCAGCCTCAGGCGACTGGATTCCAGCCTAGCAGCTACCCAGCTTGTTTTCCATACAGGCAGTGGCAGTACAGAGGTGTACAGAGGTTCCTGCCCACTCTAATCATGGTTTCTGCTGTCAGCGGGGCAAATTTTTCCAAAACTTCTTGAGAATTAATATTTATCATTGCCAAGTGGGCTTGTACATGAATGAACCTGTACACTTCAGATGTGTCACTTTTCAGCCCTCCAATGCTCATAAATTATTTCACACATATCACTCTGTTGGGCCAGATTTCATCATGGTGGAATGGGTCCATATATAACAGGACACTCACTACTCTGCCATCTCCAAATGTGACTGCTGTCATCAACACTGCTACAGAAAAGTGAAAGTACGTATATACTGTATAGACACCGTGTATGAATGTCTTTTGGGTGCAGCATGTCTTATGCCGCATAGGTTATGTCACACTCACTTGAGTGCTTGGAGTTACAATATACAGTATGAACACGTATACAGTAATTTATACTCCTTGTTGAAGAACGGATGTTGACTTTAAGGGGCCAGAATAAAATTATTTAATTCAAAGTTGATGAAGTTGAAGAATGCATAAAGCACAAAGAAATTACTATAAATATTCAAAACAAGTTTTAAAGGACCAGTGTTTAGGATTAAGTGGCATCTAGTGGTGAGGTTGCAGATTGCAACCAACTGAATACCCCTCCCTTTCCAAGCATGTAGGAGAACCTACGGTGGCCTTCAGGTGCGCGAAAAACACAAAAAGCCCTCTCTAGAGCCAGTGTTTGGTTTGTCCATTCTGGGCTATTGTAGAAAAAATGGTGGTGCAACATGGTGGGCTCCGTGGAAGAGGACCCACTCCCAGTGTAGATCTGAAGGGCTCATTTTTAGCTAACGAAAACACATCTTTTCTCAGTTTCAGGTGATTATACACTAATGATTATAATAATATAAAATGATAATTATATTTCATTTCTGCCAATAGATCCCCCTAAATCCAACACACTGCTCCTTTAAGTATTATTTTAAAGCAATAGTGTACATTAGAAAAGGTCAGGACAAATGTATAGCAGTATAACAGTCTTGAGGATGATATAAAAATGTGTAGTACAAAATCAAAAGTGTTTGTCTGGAGGCTGATGGATCTCAGTAGTGAACTGAAATTTGACAAATAAACTTCTGTTAAACTGTTATGATGATGGAAGGACAACCCACAGAGCTCATTATTTTTAAGTAGCTTCACCTTTTCGGTCTGGTTACCGCCGGCTTTGCACATGCCACCATACCACACCGCCATAAAACTAGAGACTTGAGTGTTTCTGACACCAAAGAGGCCTTGAAAGGTTGCCCGATCTGTCCAAACATTCCTCACTTAAATTTTTCTTTTTTTTCCAGGGGCTGTAGTCATAAAGCTTCCCAGTACTAAGAGTTGCTCTTAGTGACGAAATTCTAAGAAAATTCTTAGAATTATGACGTGTTCTAAGAATTTCCCCTTAAAGTTAAGAGTAGATCCTGGTAAAGATAAAGGTTATTCACAAAGCATCTGAGCCCTTAAGAGAGCTCCTAAGGTGAAAAACTGTTAGGAGCAGGGA
This sequence comes from Oplegnathus fasciatus, assembly GCA_003416845.1. Lineage (NCBI taxonomy): Eukaryota > Metazoa > Chordata > Actinopteri > Centrarchiformes > Oplegnathidae > Oplegnathus > Oplegnathus fasciatus. Next base: position 330,972 of record NTHP01000136.1, on the reverse strand, counting down.
GGAGGACTTTTGAGAGGCTTAAGAGTTTCTTAAGCAGAGGAGAAAATGGCGGAAAGACAAAAATGTAGGAGAAATATTCTCCAAACGCTGAATGACAGTGAGTTAATGAAACGCTATAGATTAGATTGTGCAGGGATAATGATTGTGGTTGATCTCATTAGAGATGTGGTCACATCTCCCACCCAACACAATAACGCTATAAAGCCAGAAAGGAAAGTGGTCATAACATGAATATATTTTGATATTTGGCAACCATCCCGTTTGTCATCCCTCTTGCTTTAGACTGCAACACATACCACCGCTTTACGCACTCCTCACTGGTGCGCACAACCAGAGGGAATGAGGCGTTAATCTGCTGCGCTATTCTCCCACCATCTTCCTCTTAAAATGGTTTTACGCTCGTGAACTAATTGAACTAATAATGTTCCTCTGTCCAGTTTCTGACTTTCGCTGGTTTATGGTAGATTTGCGTGTCAACCGACACCGATACTTATAAGACTGGCCAGCTATCACAATTGATGAAAGCTGAGCCATTTTTGCCCAGTTAATATTAAACAGATTAAGTA
>NTHP01000136.1:219656-318014 GCA_003416845.1 Oplegnathus fasciatus | reverse complement strand
CATGGCTAGGTGCTTGATTTTATACACCTATGGCAATGAGACTGAATGAAACACCTGAATTCAATGATTAAGAGGAGTGGCCCAATACTTTTGTCCATATAGTGTATTTATTTACCTCTATCTATTTATGTTCACAAACATAAATGTGGGATGGCCTGGTAGTGTGCATGACTGCATGGTGTTACGTAATTCTGACATACATGCCAGAGCTGAGAAGAGAACACTCTTTCCACCTGAAAGTTTTAATGCAGTTTTTTGTTGTTTTTTTTGTAATGAACAGTCTATATAAGTTTGTGTATAGAACAGTAGTCACAGGCATCAAGTCAAGAAACTTTTTATACTTTTCTATCACCTTAGGACACTGAAGTCATCTGTGACACATCTGTGCCCATAATGCTCCTCGGTGTCCAGCCTACCCCCTACACAGCTGGATCATGAAGGGACACGCTGACACAGGGAGGCTCACAGAGGACCAACTTCGCTTCAGTCTAAGATTGAGCAGAGTAAGGATGACTATTGAGTGGGCCTCCGGAAGATTGAAGGGCAGGTGGCGGTGCCTGAGCAAGTGTCTGGATGTGGACATTATGAATGTACCAAATGTCATCACAGCTTGCTGTGTGCTTCACAATGTTTGTGAGGTCCAGGGGGAAGCTTTTGAAGATCTGGACTATGTCTAGGAGGATAACGTACCACATCCAGAACCAGAGGAGCTGAACAACAACCGTATTGGGCCACAGAGAGTGAGGGAGACACTTGCACTCTATTTTCGTGGAAATGTGTAAGGACAATATGTAAAATTAGTCAGTTTACTCCCTGCCTGCAGTCATGTAAATACTTACTTTGATTGTTTTTGTCATTTTCAGCCCTAACAATAAGCATAGATTGCTGTTGTGGTAGCCATCATGCATCAAGCTGTTGCTGTGACTGATCATGGGGGAAAATGGGTTCTTCTAGATCTCTCAAAAAAAGATGGTTGATCCTGTTGGTACATGTGGAGAGACATTGGACGATCAGTTGGTTGGCTGTGCAGGTATGTGTGCTGTGGCTGTGAAAGCCACGGTTGGTAAGCTGGTAGTGAAATGGTTGTTGTTGCGGTGATGTTCCTGGCAGAAAGGGTGGGTGTTGGCTAGGTGGAACTGGAGCAGTTTGAACATGGTGAAATGTCGGGGCCTGAGACTGTCCATCCTTGATGAGTTGGGTAAGGAAGGACATCATTGACATTTCATGTTCGTGCTGAGTGATCTCTACAATGTCTGCAATAGGACATCATTATCTTGTTCTTGTACATGAGCAATCTTTTTGGTTAAAATATCTAATGTGGCTTCCATTTTGTGCTTCCTTTTTCTGCTTGTTGTGGTCCCTGTGAAGTGGATATCAATATCATACATTTCTTTAAAAAATGACAAAATTTTGATACACCTCAAAGCACACAACAGGTCTTAAGTATGTACTGTATACGAGAATAACAAATGTTGCTTAATTCTGAACACAACACTTGTTTTGTAAAACTACGGGACTGTAACCACACTATCACAAATTGCCTCAAGCTTGTTAATAATCACTTGATAGTTGAACAGTTGCTGGTAATAGACAGAACTACAGCATAACATAGCAGTACTTGTTGCAAAATAGGCACTTCCTTCCAGCTTTGCCTGTACAGAAGCCTCCCCCCAAAGTGCCAGCAGACAATTTATTTCAGTGTCTGTCCACGGACTATTGTTCTATGTGCTCTCCTCCATATTATCTGCTAGTAGCTGCTCTGATGCACTTCCGTCACTCTGGATTTGATGTCATCATTGTGTGTCGTGTTGCGAGTGATGCAGAAGACACTGAAATCCCATCTGAGCGGCCAGAACTGCCGGACTGAGACGCATTTGTAGAAATCCGATTGGAATCGCATTTCAAACCACCTCCAAATGTGGCTTGGATCCAATTTGCAAAAATTTCATTTCATGTGGTTTTTTGCTGTCCAGACTCTCTAAAATCAATCTGGATATGCCAAAAAACAGATTTGGGCTGGCAGTCTGAAACAAAGCCAAAGTAGAGAGTGGCTGATGAGGGAAATGAGGTGCAGGTGGGGAGATGGGCAGGGAAACTCAGGTGAGGGGAATGAGCTGATTGCAGGGCAGATGGGAGTGGCAGGATCTGAAATGACAGAGGACAAGTCTGAGGGCATCTGGTGGACAGGTAAAGAATAGTGCTGAAAGTGGAGATGTGGCTGCAGAGAGGGACAGAGAGACGGACATTGTGACAGAAATATTCAAATAAAGTACCAAGTACTGCATAATTGTATTAAGCACGGCTGGATTATGGACCGGGCCAGTGGGGCCAGTGCCCCTGGGTCTCGGACTGCCAAGGGCCCTCCGAGCCTCAGGCGGTTGTTTGACTTACCGTAACCAGCTATCCCTTTATTTTAGCTCGTTGGCCATTTTTCCTAGCTAGCTGCCCATATGAAAAAAAGCTAATGTCACGCTAAACGGAACTACTACAAACTGCTGCATTTACCCCGAAGACTCATGTAGTTCAGGTGCTGTGTAAAATGAGCCTGAGCTTAACATTAGCACACTGCTGAATTCCGAAGCCATATTCTTTGCGAAATAATGATTTTGCTTACGGCAAGCTAACAATGGAGTGCATGTAATTTACGTCACTGTCTGTTTGCACTCAAGCTTGGCTGATACTGTTATGTTATGAGATGAATATAGTCAGGGGCGTGTCCAGTTGACTGAAATCTGATTGGCCACCCCAGGTGCCACCCCATTATCCTAAACTATGGTTGGTTATCTGCCCAGCCAGAGGCAGGACCTTTGTTCGAACTAACTGTTTGACAAGTAAGCCAGGCTTTTGTTTAGAAAATATTTAAAAACTTTATTAAAGCACTTTCAAACCTACACAAGAACAAGCAAATTAAACTATTTTTAATGTCCAGTATGGTTGTAAGTAACAAATATATCTTGGGCTTCTGGGGCATTTTACTGTAGCACATTTTCTGTCAGAGATTTGTATTTTAGGAGTTTTGCACAATTTTGTCAATACAATGTTTTGTCTACACGGGCTTATTTATTTTAATTTTGTTGGTACTTTGTACTGTTACTTTATATTACATTTGTATGGTGCCACTCTGTCGTGTTGTGATTGGTAGGTCTATTTATATTTTAAATTAAAATTTTAAACAGGAATGTAATAGACTGTAAGATACTGTAATGTTAGTAATTGAAGTAGATATGNCAAAAAAGTCTGGACACCCCACTGAATATAGTGTCATATTTTGAATCGAAAAAAAAAAAAAGCTTCTAAAGCTTCAAATCTGATAAAAAAAGGTTTTGAAAGATTGAAGCTAAGTTTTGAAGGCTTGTATAATGCTTTGATAGTCTGAAAAAAAGTTTCAAATCTCTGCAAACATCATTTTGTATTTGAGTATTCCTTCTTTACAATTGCGGTACTCTCTTTACAGTGTTTCTCCAACACATTTTCAGAGTTTCAAATTTGTCACTGTTCTCCGAGCTGTTTTCCAGGCTGCTCCGCCAATGACTGACACGCACAGGATACGCGAACAAGATGCGCGGTTCTCTGTGCTGTCTGGCTGTCCCCGAGCAGTGCCTGTGGCAGGCATGGACGTCGAATTAAAAAAAAAAAAAATCTGCAGTAGATAACCAGTTAAAGAGTTAGTTAACTGCCTAATTTATCTTAAAGAGCAACTTAATGATTAAATCTTTTACAACATTTATATTTAACCTTATCTGAAAATTACCATTTGAAAAGTTAATGTACGATTTGCATAGAGAACCGTGCATCCTGTTAGCATATCCAGTCAATCCCACCTAACCTGGTACTTTATAACATAGGAAAGCCAGGAGGGGCCTCCAAAAGACATGTGCCCAGGGGCCTCGCGGGACCATGATCCGGCTCTGGTATTAAGCACAATATTGAGTAAATGTACTCTGTTATTTTGTACATTGGTATTAAGGAGGTTGCTGATTGCCATGGATGCAATCATTGGTTTGTTTTTCTCTGCTTCCCTGACTTGATCTGTTCTGGACTAGCCACTGAGCAGTAAATAAAGTTACTCAAGTAAGGTACTTGTACTTTGATTATATTTATTTTATGCTTTTTAAATCTACTCCAGTACATCTACAGATTTCCACTTTTTTCTGTTTAAGTGTTTGAAGCTGTGTTGAATAGTATGTTACCTCAAGGCTCAAACACCATAGATTCAGTGTCCTTAGCAACAAGTGTTTTAGGTGTGCAGCAGTCGCCGTGACTCGTGTAGTGATGTAATAGTCCATTACTTCATGATGCACTGGGGGATTTCACATTGACGTGCTATAAGGGAGTATTGTTAGTTATGTCATGGAGTATGTGTTTGATTAGTACCATAATTTTATATGTTTCATATCTAAACATCATATAGCCTCTTAGTTGGGGGCCCCATGCTGTTCCCTACCTTGCCTAATGGTGAAGTCTGTCCCTAAAAATACATATTGATGCTTTAAAGAGAGTCAAAGTGAGTAGTGAGGCCATGGGCTTAGAGGTTCACCCACTTGATATGCGAACTCTGCGACTGCCGATGTGCTCCTTCCCATCCAGAGATCAATAAATGACTGAGAGCAGAAAGCAAACTTTACCCCAGGCAAGTGCATAATCAATAGCCATGTGGGTTCTTGCTAATTAAACTGCCACATTAATATATCTCTCACTGAAATCTACCTCTGGACAAGAAGGGCGAAGGAGAGGTTGGAAGGGTGAGATGATGAGATCAGATGGGAAAGGAAAGAGAGGGGAAATAGCTGAAGAGGAAGAGATGGACCAAATGCCTGAGGGAGACCATGCCAGGAAAAGAAAAGTGGTAAATCTGATTAATATCTGATTAATGACAATTATACACCAAAGTAAAGATACATGACTAAAGAAAGGTAATAATTAATTCATTCATTAAATAATTAATTTATACTATATCAATCCCTCATTGGGGAAATTCAGTAAAACTGAGGCTGAATAATGTAATGACTTGGATGGCAACAAAGTTAGTGACCAATCATTTTTCTCTCTTATGTCTTTGTTCCTGACACTTAAGACGTGAACACTGTAAAAACATCAACTGGCATAAATAAGGATTACAGAGTAGCATAAATAGATTAATTTGTACAAAAGATGAAATAGAGTGATTGCACTCAATTTTGGGCTATCCAAAATTATCAGTATTTATACTGAGTAACAGAATTTAACCTGTATTAAATTCACCTCGGTGTATCACCTTTTCAAAAGGGAAATGATAGCCAATCAATTAATTCAATCTCAATCTGGTGGTTGCATAAGTTCTTGGACAAGTTCTTTAACAGTGACTGTGATACTTCGTACACACAAACCATGTAACCAATTTCTTTATCAATTAAATGTTTATTGACATTAACTACACACACAACTATTAGATAATGAACATACAAATGAATGAATGAAGCGATGAATACAGCGATAGGCAATTAATGAATCAATGGGGACGACTGTGTACCAGATAATGGTGAATGGATCCTGTGCAAAATGGATACAGTTGTGGGAACAAATGAGACCACCAAGTGAATGAAACTTTAACGTTAGCCACGGAAATTGATTTAAATGCACCATTCAGAAGCTGAGAGAGATTGTTGGGGGGAAAAAATGGAAATACTTGAAACAATCCAAGCTCGTTTCTATATTGATGGGAGACTTTGACTCTAACCTAACACTCTTGTGCTCTAGCATCAACCCCTCTACACAGGAAAACGTAAAGGGTCACCTGGTAGGTCAGCTGTCCAAGGGAAAGTCTGCGCTAGAGGGAGGGGCAGAACTAGATGTTCAGCACTGATTCTCATGAGGACCACTCCCCAGAGCACTCGTCTCTCCCAGGTGCGATTGGTCTAGCCTGTCACTCTCTCACCCTCTCAGGCAGCAGGATGATGAGGTCTTCTCTCACCCCCACTTGGCTAGGTTGTCATTGGAAACACGATGGCAGCATTTATCAGATGTTTGTTGAATTCAGAGTTTGTCAGCCTGAACTCTTGTAGTGTTTTTTTCTTTCAAGGTTTGCTGGATGCCGGCCTTCAGCACGTTCTGTACAGCTCCAGGGTCCAGCTGAGTTCCGGGCGAATGGGGCAATGCTGGGCTGGGTTCACATACCAGGGAGGCGGTAGAGTCAATGAAGTAGAAGAAAGAAGGAGAGAAAGAGAAAAGAAAAGGAGGAGAAGATGAAGAAGAGAAAAGAAGAGCAAAGAAAAGGAAGAAAGAGCCAACAAGAACGAGAGTGATCTTTGGGGCTCTGCTATTATGGTCTCTGTCGGGGGGGCCATGTGCGATGCCAATGGCGCAAGACTCCCACCAATGAATCTCTCCTGTCTTTTTTTTCGTTACAATTTCTTTCATAACAAATTAATGACGTTTACCACACGTGTCTAATTCTCCCATGTTTGAAAGCTAAGCCTTCTTAGCTACTGGAGGGTACCAAACACATGATAAATCCACTGAGTAACACCTGATAGACAGTGTGACAGGCACATAGACAGTAGTTATGCACAGTATCTGCTATTATAACAAGGGAGGTTACACATAAAATCAATACCTATATACAGTGTGTGTGTGTGTGTGTGTGTGTGTGTGTGTGTACAAAGAGAGAGAGAGAGAGAGAGAGAAAAGGACTAAGTAAAATAAATTAATACACATCACACAGTGTTCTTTGTATCACAGGAATGTGCTTCTGTTATCTCCCTTAGGAAGGTGGAAGGAGGAGTGGGACAGACCCACACACACACACACACACATACCCCTACCATTTCTGTTGGTCAGAATTGATAATTCAGTTACAAGCTATGAACAATTCACTAGTTAGTTTTGCACATATTCACATTCCTCATGTCATACCTAAAGAGTCTAAACAACCTATCTGTATCTTTTCAAGATCAGTGGATATACTGTATGTAAACAGTTTCTGTTAGTTCAGTTTATATTGTTCCTGCATCAAAATCAGCATACAGTATTGCATCAAAGCTTCATACTGTGTGTTAACTAAGCATACCAAATCAATTAGCATACATTCAATTTTGCATTACATGATCAGCTCCTTTGGCCTTTGTTTCCTGTGGAGTAGTCTCTGATGAACTCCAGGCCGCACCCTGGAATGTGGGATATTGGCCCTTCAAATGGTCCCATCATAAATTCAGGATTAGATTCATCACCAGTTGGCACTAAACATTACTTTGCTGATCCTCCACAAGTCTGGCAGGACTGTTTCTCGACCCAGGGGTCTTGTAAACAGGTAGTTTCGGGAAGGTTTACTCAGATCTCTGTGGAGGGAATTAAATTCAGGTCACCATGCCACAACAGGCTGTCAGGACTCAGATATAAACATTCTCAGCATTTAAAGAAAAAAAATAAGTCTCACTTATAATATGAGTAATTATAATTAATATTAGGAAATTAATATAAAGTCGCTGGGCCTGACAACATCCCTGGCCATGTACAAAGAACTCTGACATCGCACTGTTAGAGGAGACTCTTCCCACCTGCTTCAAGACAGCCACCATTGTTCCTGTACCTAAAAAGTCTGCAGTGTGTAGTCTAAATGACTATTCACCCAGTTTCTGGACCAGTTTGCATTCAGAACACAGATCCACAGAGATGCCATCTCCACTGCCCTCCACTCAGTGTTCACACACCTTGAATATAACAACACCTACATCAGAATGCTGTTTGTTGATTCCAGCTCAACATTCAACACAATCGCCCCTATGAAACTGATTTCTAGCACTCTGGGCTTGAGTAACACACTCTGCAACTGGATATTGGACTTCCTCAAAAAACAGACCCCAGACAATTCAGATTGGCGGTCACACCTCCTGCACTCCAGTGCTCAACACCGGAGCCCCCCAGGGCTGTGTGCTCATCCCTCCTATTCACGCTGTACACCCACGACTGCAATCCCCGACATGGAGAGAACTCTGTTGTGAAGAAATGGTTGTATTTCTTAAGGAAACTTAAGAGACCAAAGTTTCCATGCCAAGTTCTCGTGTGTGTGTGTGTGTCTGTGAGGTAGAGCTGGCGGTCCACTAATCTCTGGGTTGGTGGTTCGATCCTCCTCTTTCTGTCAACATGTTGAAGTGTCCTTGGGCAAGACACTGAACCCTAAGTTGCTCCCAAGGGACAAGCCAGCGCCTTGCATGGAAAGTCATCTGTGTGTGACTGTGTGAATGGCTAAATGAGAGGCGAACTGTAAAGCCCTTTGTCCGTTAAAGGTGTAGTCTACAATTCTGGAGAAAACTTGCTGATATTTGAACTCAACAGCCAAAGAAATACACCCCTCCTCTCAGTGCTCCTTGAAACCCGCACAAGTAACGCACAGCGTTAGTTTGTCCTGTGCACGAGCACGAGTTGTGACATATTATACCGAAGTGTTTAGTGGAAACGCGTCTAAAGCGTCGGTATTTGACGACTTGGGTTGATGGCTCTACCCAAGCCGCTCTGTTTGCTTCACGTTTACAGAGCCAGGGCTGTGTATGAACACCGGACTGTTTTTTCAGCGCCCACACAGAACGGAAAGCTAGCGGACCATGAGGAGATATTTACTGGATTTGACAAAAACTGTTTTGGATTAGAATCGTAGAGTACATCTTTAAGGTAGAAAAGCGTTATATGAGAGCAGCACATTTACCATCAACATTAAATATACAACTCCACAACTGCATTTTTGAGTCGGTTTCCCACTGAATGTTGAGGGGACAAAATGTGCTTTCTTTCAGCTTTTTGAAGGGTCCAATGACCCACCAGGTCAATAAAAAATGTTAGTGGGGAAAAAATTTCCAAATTGCAGTGATTATGCGCCTTGTTACAATGTACAAATTTGAGTTACTTTGACCCCCACAAATTAGTTGGATATTCAATTCTGAGATTGAATCATAATGTCAAAAAATACAATGAGAAATTAATTTCACATGGATATGGGAGCATGCGATAATTCTCTATTAAACCCATGAACTATTTTGAGATGAAAATATAGGTCATATTTTTTGAAGAATTACAATAGACTAAAAGTACACAGCTTACAGGGGTAAAAGTTTCAATCATTTGTTGGAAAAAATTATCCCCTTTGCACAAGTGAGTATAATAATTTGTTACCTCAAATTAAAAGCACCATACCATTAATTTCACTTGTTTTAGCCTTTGCTAAAAATCTTGAATACCATATATTAATGCTGACTATTTTGTTAACCTCGCTTTAATGTTGCAGTTTTTTTAAACCAGATTTCTATTTATTTCTGTACGGGTTTAAATCAATTGGCAGACTCATGAAGCTTGCTTGAGTTGTGAATTCAAAGTGAAAGTTAGGTCTGCATTAATGTTTGTCAGAACTTTATTATTGTGCCGTAACTTTATAAATCAATATTTACTTAAACTGCATTATCATTAGATTTCTATTATCGATAGACAAACTTAAAAAAACAAAAGAAATAATGCAGACCTGATGTTCTCATAATTCAGCTTGGGATGAATCTACTGGATGAAGAGAAGTCCTAATTAAAGTGAACAAGGAGAATGAAAGAGAGAGAAAGAAAAAAGCAAAAGAAAGCAAGAAGAAAGAGCCGAGGAAGGGAGGACAAAGATTAGAAAAAAAGGAAGCCACAGCCTTGGTAATAAGGAGAGATTACAGGAAGTGCCATAGTCAGACTGGCCATCGGGAGGACCAGGAGAAATCCCGGTAGGCTGGTCGCTCTGTGGGCCAGTTGAGCAGCCCATTATACAAAAACAAGAGCGAGAGAGATGCGTCGTCAGCCCACAGATTGGTAACCTTTCTCCCCCAGCCAATCACTTTTAGTCCGGTCCATTCTAACTTTACCTGGGCCCCGCACCTTTCCCATCTCTGTTAAGTGGTGACATTTGAATAAGTGCCCACTTGTTCACAGGTCACACATAAACCAAAAAAATAAAATACCCCAAAGTGCATCAGTATACAATGTCCATCAGTCAGGTGGGGGTACTGCACCAAGCAGGATTACTCAGTTAGCTAGGTAACTTCTAAAATAGCATGCAACAACTTTTCTGAAGATTTGCTAATAACTAGCAATAATCAATACTTATGACTAATTGACACATAATATATTCAAGTTTAGTTTTACAAATTCAGATTCAAAACATTAAAAACTATAACCAAGTAATGCATTGTCTGGGCATGCCTTCACAGAGGTCAGGATGAAAGAAAAATGGGGCGGGGCTGGTCAAAGGGGGTTCACTTACAGTAGAGAAGCAACAGTAAAATAACAGTAAAAAATAATTATTTTCCTTAAATGACCCAAAATTGTTTGTAGTTTCAGTAGTTAACTACACAAAAAATGGCAAAAAAAGTAACTTAAAGATATAATCTCATATCATATATAATAATCTCTATAAATGTCTGTTAAGTCACTGTCTATCGCCAAAGGATGCAACACAATGGTGATTGAACCTGTGGCCCACTGATGAAAGCCTGCAGCATTTGCAGTATTGCGACCCGGGTGCCGGCAGCGACTTTCCCAGAAAAATCACAAGCAGCGCACAGTTAGACTTTTAACAAGGCTTTTAACGCAACAGACTCGCTCTTCAACTCACCTGTGTGTGAAGCGGCATGCTGTTTTTTCCGGTCTCTGCTAGTATTGTGAGTAAACGGTTATTATGGCCAAACAAAAAAAGGTTGATAACTACAGACAAGGAGACTTGAAACTGAAACTTAAGTGAGGTCCAAAAACGCACCTGCAATTACCGACTATTGCCATAGGTGCAGCGAAAGACAACAAAATGAAAGTCTTCAAGATTATAACTTTAACTACTTGAATCACTCTGTAAATATGAATGTAGTTGAACTACCAGTAAGCTACCGCAAAATGTAGTTAAACTACTAGTTTAATTACATGTAGTTCACTACTCCCCAACACTGGTTACTGGTCAGTCATCTCAGCCTCGTGAGCCTTAAGGCACTGGTAGCAGAGAGAGTAGCCCAGAGAACTGTTAGTCAAGGTTTAGCAGTAAGCCAGAAGACAACAGGGAGAAGATAAGCAGGGTTTGGGTTTGGCTAGCTGGCTGTTTAGCTATATTGGGTGTCTTACTAAAACATGTTCAACTTTTCATAAAGTCGATGCCCTCGTCAATGTCACTTTGTGAACCAACCAATCACAGCTTGGATGGGGCAGGACATTGAAAAAAGGTTNATGTGCTGCAGCAAATTTTTAAAATGTTGAACTCATTGTTCTGCATGAAAAGTTATGATTATTGACAAGTTAGTACTCATCATTAACACATTAGAGACTAACCACCAATATAGACCATGTTTCTTCCACAAGGATTTAATGAAGGACCGAAACCTACAAAAATGATAAATGTTGGCTGTGTATTCCTTAAACTGCTGTATTGTCCAATTGGATTTAATATTATATCATATTATACTAGTGGTATATAATATACTATTAAATGAAATTATATGAATATACAGTGCCATTGTGCCATTGTGCCGATATGTGCTCCGATATGGGGGGGGTCTGAGTCAAAAAGTCCAGGGCCATTTTTCATTCCCAGTCCATCCCTGGTAAGTGCTACATGGAAGAGAAATAAGAGAGAAGTGGGGAATAGGGCAGACAGAGAGGTGGATTAGTGTAGAGAAGGTGGGGCGGCAGAGGAGGCATTAATATGTAATTTATTGATGAGGAATAGAATATGCGGACGGAGCAGAGTGTAGGCGAGGCGATGCCTTCGTGCCTTAGAAGTCCCTTACGCCAGCAGTATGCGCCTTTCCATTTACGCACTTCATACATACTAATACAGTCACACACACACACACACACACACACCAACCTCTATTCCTCCCAGCCATCCCTCTCTTCCTCTGCTTACCTCTTCCCTCCACACAACACTAGCAGGAGCTCATCTGCATCATGGCCTAAAAACTGCATTTGTCTTTCAGAGCATGGGCATGTGAAACTTGTCACAGTGTGGAATTTCTTCTTTAAAGAAATAGTTTGACATTTTGGGAAATACTCTTATTTGTTTTCTAGCTGGGAGTGATGAGAAGATTGATGTCAGTCTCATGTCTGTGTGTAAACTATGGAGCTAGAGCNAGGCAATTAGCTTAGCTAAGCATGAAGACAGCTAACCGGCTCTGTCCAAAATTCAAAAATATGCCTAAACGTAGACCACCACAGAGATTAATATTGATCTTCTCATGTCATTATCAAGGAGCGTGGGTGTGTATCCTATCCTGTTCTAAACATGTCAAACATGACCATGTCTTGTTTTGTAGACACATGAGCGCTAACCTTTGTAACAAATATATTGCATTTCCTGTAAAATAAAAAGTGAATAAAAGCCACCCCAAGGTTTAACTACTAGAATGATTTTGATGTTGAGCAGCAGCATTAGTAGCAGCAGTAAACAGCTCTGATATGACTGTAGAGTGGAGCTTCTGTCAATAAGATAAAATTACAGTAACACTAAAATACATGCAGGCATTGTTTCCCAGTAATTCCTTGTGCACGTGAAAACTGAATCTAGCNGATTAATTTACAGACAATTGGATCTTTCACTGACAGACACTATTGTCATCTCAAGTGTCAGAAAAGCACTGTAAAATTCAGAACAGAAAACATAAAGAGGCAAAGGTAGGAAGAAAGGGAGGAAGAAGACAGCACGCGGGAGAGGAGGAGGCTGCTAATTGATTAGCTACAGAGAGAAAGTCAGAAGCTTCATTTGCCAAAGTGCTGCTGGGGGTGTAAACCCCCACCACCCCTCCCTCCTCGTTCACAAAGGGATAGAGGCAAGACACAGGCAACTGATACACTCTGTTAGGCCTTATCAGGACCACTGTGATCAGCTGCACCTCTAGGGCTATTCTCTGCAGTTTGACACCACCACAGAGAGAGCTAATGTGTGTGTGTGTGTGTGTGTGTGTGTGTGTACTGAGGCTTGTGCATGTCTGTAACACAATAACTCTGTTAAAGTGAATGTGTGTTTGTGTTAAAAAGATAGAGATAGATGCAGAGGAAGTGTGCGTACATGCAAGTGTGTAAGCATTAAAAGCTTTTTTTCCCTGGGAAAATGACCTACTATTTAGTGATTAACATCAGCTCTGGAATAGATAGTGGTATGTGTGTGTTATGTGTGTGTGTGTGTGTGTGTGTGTGTGTGTGTGTGAGTGTTTGGCTTCATTTACACCACAGTGACAGGAGCTGCATTATCATTCCCACCCACACACATTCCTCACAATAGCAACGTTAATATTAACACCTTATGTAATGTTGGCTTTGAGCTTCATTTCTCTTCCAGAGAAATGAAGGCTGCACGCCGCAGTTTTATGTTTTTTATAATTTTTATGCACCCTAAATGGCACACTTCAGAACAGGAAGTTGCAAACAATGCTGCTGAGCTGTGAGGCTGTCACCCGTATGACCATAGAAAAGCAGGTAACCTTTGTGTAAACATCATAGCCTCCATTTGTGAAGGTGCGTACTATAAAACAGAGAGTTTAAATGCTGAAAAGGATCATATATCATATATACACTCAGCCACTTCATGCGTCTTGGGCAGTTCAGATGGCTATCTGATATCAAATAAGCCAAGTGTAAATGCAACTAAGAAGCATTAGACCCAGTTTACATTTTATATTTCAAATGTTTCATATCTGGATACACAGATGAATCACATTCATGGACTACGAGGGAGACAAAAGTGTAATTGTTGATACTGACTCTTATTCACACCGCTCCCTCTCCCATACAGGGATCAGATAAACATTAGCTTGTTGCACTCTATTTCATCATATTTGTTAAATTCGCTGGGGGCGCTTTTCTGGACGTCTAGATTCAGTGTAACTAGCTGCCATTATGACATAGCATAGCAGACAGTGCAAGTGGAAATTTTACAGACCACTTACTAACCTGGATATAAATCTGTTGTGAATGCTTCTTGGTTGCATTTACATATAGGGTTTTTTGAGAGCAGATGTGATTCATCTCTGAACATGTGCCAGTCTGTCCACTCAAACAGTCCTGCAGAGCTGCTGTCTGGGGGAATGTAAACAGCAGCAACAAAAACACAGGTGAATTCTCTGAGAAGATAGTGTGATCAACATCTTAACATTTTTTTCCCAGTGCTGATGAGTGTATTTTTGTCATAGGTAATACGTGCTTCCATACTGTAGATAATAAGTGCTTTAGTAATAAAGGCGAATAAATAACAAATTAAACCAAAAATGTAGTGAAGTCTGAGGGAGCTACTGGCCGCCATATATGCACATGCTGCCGTCACCATCATCCCACCTGCTTCAAGACAGCCACCATCGTCCCTGTACCTAAAAAGTCTGCAGTGTCTAGTTTAAAAGACTACCGCCCTGTGGCTCTGACCCCCCTTCTGATGAAGTGCAAATCACAGAAGATACTATCTCCACTGCCCTCCACTTAGTCTTCACACACCTTGAATATACCAGCACCTATGTCAGAATGCTGTTTGTTGATTTCAGCTCAGCATTCAACACAATCACCACCATGAAACTGATTGGCAAACTCATCACTCTGGGCTTGAGTACCACACTCTGCAACTGGATATTGGATTTCCTCACATACAGACCACACAGTTCGGATTGGTGATCACACCTCCTCAACTCTAATGCTCAACACCGGAGCTCCCCAGGGCTGTGTGCTCAGCCTCCTCTTGTTCACACTGTGCAACCACGACTGCAATCCCCGACATGAAGAGAAATGTTGTGAAGTTTGCGGATGACCTCACCGTCATCAGCCGGATTTCAAACAACAATGAGACTTCATATCTCGAGGAAATGAACAGTCTTGCAGGATGGTGCACAGAGACCAACCTACTGCTCAACATCAACAAAACCAAGGAGGTGATCATTGATTTTCGAAAAAAGGAGGCAAACACACACCCCTGTCTACATCAGTGGAGCTGAGGTGGAGCAAGTGAACAGTGTTATGTTCCTGGGAATCAGCCTTAAATCCAATCTCATCCAATCTTCATCAGATTGGGTACATAATAAGTTTGCTTGCCCTCCAAAAAGGTTTATTAATTTCTTTGATATATCATAGCATTTTCTTGAATGACTGAAAAAAAACATTGTCTACAAAATATCCATAATTCTTGGAAACATTATGAAATTGCCACAAAGTTTACACACAAAAATTCTACACATAGGTGTAGAAATGCACTGACGCTTATCGACACTGAATTATTCATGAGGCTCTGTCTGAGGTACTTATCAGAGTAACGTTGACATTATGTTCAGTGGTGAACAATAAGAGAAACATAGATGGATTTAGCCACTTTCACTTCTGTATGAAACCAAATTGGAGGTTGAATGGAGGGCAACAAAAAAGAACAACTCAAGTCATTATCAGGGCTGTGTGATAACATCATGCCTTTCTGAAGCTTTATTCAGCTCCTGATCATAACACTGGTTTCAGGTCTGCGTAACATCTGAGATGAAAACAAACTACCAAACAACAATTGATAAGGTTCCAGACTAAAAGTGAACAAGCTTTCATCACTTAATGAAATCAATAAAAGAAAAACTAGTTGTTGTAGCTCATTGTGGCCCCCTCGGACTAGAGCACACCAAGCAAATCAGCGTTATGGATTGTGATGCATATGCACAATAAATTGTTTAATTGTTGCTTCCTAATATTTTTTTGCATTACTTGCAGTGTGAGTTTACACAGGCAGCATAAGAGACATCAACTCAGAATAGCAGGTGATGGAGAATGTGAACAGTTAGGCTGATTATTTCTGTATTGGGGGATATTCAGGTTGTTTGGTTTCATAGCAAGAGTTATTTAAAGTTAGTAGTTGCACAAACAGCTGCACGGTGTGAAGCAGGTTCATAAAAGAAAGACTAACAGCACGAAGCCCTGCTAGTGGATTCCAGAGGCTGCAATGTTAATGACACCCAACAAGTGTTGAAGAGAACGAATTTCACACCTCTGGGTCCTTGAGGACTTTGGGTCATTCATGTTCTGGAGACTGTCCTCCCAAGGAACACAACAGCATCAGCAAATCCCCAAGCGACATCTGTTTACGTTCCAATGACAAAGACTTCTAGAACCCGTGGTAATTATGGAGGGCACAGTGTGACGCTGTTACAGAGTCACAGTCCATAAAGGGAGGAGGTCGGGTTGGATGGATGGGTCAACAAAACATCGGCCTTTAACACAAGGTGGCCGCTGTTCATTTCCTGCTTCCTGCCAACAGTTAACATTGGTTTCTTTTGACCATGACCTATCAACCTTGATAAAGTAGTAATTTCGACCTTAACCACAATACGTCCCTAAACTTCACCAAGTAGTCTTTGTGCCTACATCTAACCAAACCTTAGCCATAAACCAGCATCAGATTATAAAAGGGATTTATTTTCCAACAGTGATTTGTAACAGTTTTGGAAGGCACAGACAAACAATACCGCCCTGTTGATAGGGGCATCAGATCAGAAAAAAAACTTACATGTGATATTCTAAAGGGTATGGACAAATTACGTATTATGTATTATGTTTGGAGGACAGTTTTGTATTGCGACAATTTAAAAGCAAGGAGACAAAGACTCACACCCCTGTCAACATCACTGGAGCTGAGGTGGAGCAGGTGAACAGTTTACAGTTTCTGGGAATCAGCATCACAGAGAACCTGTTATGGACATCACACATCTAAGACAGCTTAGAAACAACTGTATTTCTCAAGGAAACTTAAGTAAGCTAAGTAAGCAGCATCTGGAATGCCTCGTGTTGCCCCAACAACAAAACCATCCTGTCAGAATTTTTACCTTCTCTTGCCTAATTGACAACTTCTGCAACCTGTTCTGTGACATTGACCAATAGGAGTACAGAGCGCTCTTAAACATGAAGAAGAGAGGGGAATCATGTTTTATTTCATTTCAGTGAACCTGGAACCATTTGACTATCACCCTCAGGTCAGGAAAACACCAAATTAATCACACCTATGGATGTGATGTGCACACACATATGTCTGCTACTCACCCACACACTCACCCTCTGGCTGGGAAAGAAAAAGGCAGACCCCACCTTCATTGCCCAGTGACCATGAATGGTTCCAGCTTCACTTTCATTCATAAAAACACTGATGAAACATTTTGTTGTTGGTGCTGTCAAGTGGTCGCAAAATGGTGCCAGTGTCTGACTTAAAAAATGATCAAATCTAGACTGAAAGTCATACTCAAATGAATTTGAAGCTCAAATGACAAAATATTTAAAAATCCAGTTTTAAGACTATTCAAACATCAGCTTGAGGCACCGTGGTAGAGTGAATTTTATAACAAAAAATAACTGTGTTGTGCTTGGGTAACACATTTGATTTTCGTCAATGGCAGCCATTTTTAAATAGGAAGATCTCACATACTTAACATTTAGCATTCAGGCAGCTGAATTATTTTACTGCACTCAGT
Organism: Oplegnathus fasciatus; assembly: GCA_003416845.1. Lineage (NCBI taxonomy): Eukaryota > Metazoa > Chordata > Actinopteri > Centrarchiformes > Oplegnathidae > Oplegnathus > Oplegnathus fasciatus. Next base: position 300,568 of record NTHP01000136.1, on the reverse strand, counting down.
CAGAGGGGATAAAAAGAAGATGCTGACAGCTGTTTTTCAATGACAATGGGAAGTCCGTTTTCTGCTAACGGTGGAGTGCATTGTATCTGGCTCTTAAAAAGTCTCAGTTTGTCTTGACAGTCTGTCACACACTCACACATGCACACACACACACACACACACACACAAACAGAAAAGCTTACAATATATACATCTCTGGGAGGTCTTTTCAGCTGCTTTTCCTCTAATAAATTCTCTGATTGATAGCTTCAATTCAACATTACAGATGATTTTGGTAAATTTTAGCAGCTCTTCCACCAATTCCCTCTCCTCTCTCCACTAAGCTCCTGTTGTTCCTTCCTCTTCTTCTGTTGCAGAAAGTGAAGTGCTCAGTGGTCATTCTACTCTGGCTTTTCTCCCAGAACACTGATTTGACAGATGGGATTCAGAAGCCAAAATTAAAAGAGGGCTTCCTGTAGTTCTGCTGCAATGAGAGATACTCGACTAAAAGCTATTTTTGATGCTTTAGAATTGAAAGTGCATGGTTAGGTGACCGTTGTGATGACTTGGTTAAAGTGTCAACAGCAATGTTCATCCTTCATTTTCTTAATTATGTTCATGTTTCTTTCGATGTAATTTTTTTTATATAAAGAAGGGAAGATAAGTTTGTGAGACAGAGATAGCAATAATATTCCCAGTGCATGGATGTAGTCTTAAAGCTACAGGAAAGTTGATTTAGAATGAGCAACTACATTTACATAAAACATTTCATTTCATTTCTTTGATTAACAAGATGGCGGGTGTGAATCACAGTCTGGCAGGTGCTGTTACTCCAACTTTCCAGAAAAAACAAACTTGGAAACCACCAGACCTCCGTCTAAGTAAAGTTGGAATAAATGTATCATCATGGTCATCTCATCTGAGGAGGCATTGTGAGCTGATATATATGGGAGTTCTAACAACAAATCTACTGATGAACAGTGGGCAGGCTATGGCTCAACTTCCCAAGTCTGGTCACAACAGGAGCAGAACCTTTTTGTCTGGAAATGGAGGGTTTGCTGGGTTTTGTTGTGTGATTTTGCTCCTCAGTGGGGATATTCATGTAAATCCTGGCCCTGGACATGCTCAGCAAATGCCAAGTGACAGTGTTCAGGATACATCTATACTCTGTGAACACGTTGTGGGCTCGTGGCACTGACCAAGGTGGCGTCTTGTGGAGCTGCAGAAGATCAGCAGATCTTCGATCAGTTTCACCCTAGCCTCGCGTGATTGTGCTGTGGCTGGGAAGACCCCGGTTCTGACTTGCAGGTTCACGCTTCGTACCAACGATACACCGGTGCCCCTTCCTCTTTTCCAAGCAGATGATTATAATGCAATGCTTCAAGGTAACTCTGTCATCAATCCTGAACTCAAATTACAAGAAGCAACTGGTGACCAACTATCAAACTCTCAGCGCACTATTCCCAGCACCGTCAAGACAAAACAACAGATAACTAAAATGTTTAAAACCGTAAATCATGCAAAGGTGCTATGGGACTCAAACCTAAGGGCATTTTTGGTGGACATTTGTCCACCAAAAATGCATCTTATCAAAAATGGAACAACTTGAGCAGTTATTAACAGATTCAGACCTTGATTACTTATGTCTTTCTGAAACCTGGCTAAACCCTGCAACTTTATCTGATATTGTTAATATCCTGGGATATAATATCTATAGACGAGATCATATTCATGGTAAAGGAGAGGGTGTTATTATTTATGTTAAGAAAAGCCTTCAAAGTAAAAAATTGAATTTTCTTGTGATACTCTTGTGATTTTTGTGTTGGAATAACCATAATCCTCTCTCCAGAAATGTCTGTAATTGCTTTGTATCGACTGCCAACTGCAAAGGCTGTCTTCTTTGATCATTTAACTAGTGTTCTTAAACAGTGTGATGGTAAAGAAGAAATTTTCATGGGTGGTTTTAACGTCAAATAAAAAATTTAGAAAAAATGAAAGGATATTAGTGATTTCAGATGACTCAAACGATTAAAAGTCCAACAACAATTACAAAATCCTTGCAAACCTTGTTGGATTTAATTTTACAAATAAAGTGGATCGGGTCTCAAAAACATACATACTCATTACAGGTATTTCCAATCATAATCTCACTTTAGTTGCTAGGAAATTATCCAAGACACGTTACAAAAACTGAAGTGCAACAGAAGGGAAAAAATATTTTTCATATATTCCAAAGCGGAATCTGGGAATATTGGATAATGAGATAAGGCAAACTGACTGGATTGATTTAACATATGGTAAGAATTGTGAATGGGCTTATACAAATGGGCAATATACAAAAACAATGCCCCAGAGGCAGGTAGGTAGACAACTGTTACCGTGGTTTAAAGGCATAGCGAGTAGGATTTTCCTAAAAAAACAATATGTAGACTCATACTAAAATAATCCCTCTCAATCATCATTTATGACCCACTAGAAGTGTGTGGCGGTGTCTGTATCTGCAGAGACCCTGCCCTCTTCGTGTATTTTCTTATTTTGCTGTGTTTGGGACGTTTCCTTTGGGCAGTGGTGTGTAGCCCCCAGCCAATAATAGCGTGCAGGGTGTGACATGTGGGACTCTATATAAACGTAGTGACCAGTTACCAGATCATAAGCATGTGGGACCACCAGAAGCACGTGTGCTTTGAGCCGGGGAAGAGGGGCCAAGTTTGAATGTTGTGTTTACAAACAGCAACCAACAAATCCTACTCGTTATACCTTTAAGTATTTTTAACTAGTTCACCAAATTTCTTAAGCAAATGTTTACAGGATAGCACTCATGAAGTATAATAAATATATTGTCTTTGACCTTATTTGTAAGTAAGATCCTTTATACTTTATATGTTTCCTGCTACTAAGAATTACAGATGTGTCCCAAATACATAATTACCACACGAGTAAAAGCTTTTTACCATTTTGCACTCTGAAGTAATGCTTCTCTCAGCTGTTTGAATCTGTTCAGCTCCAACATAAGATCAATGCTGTGACTGACAATTCTACTTCATGGAACATGGAACCATACTGCCACCTCATTGCACCTGGACACCTGGACAGGCTAGAGTGAACTGGGGACACAAGGGCCCTCTACAAGAAGGGCCAGAGCCGGCTCTAATACCTGCAGAGGCTCAGAGGCTTCAACATCTGCAACTAGATGCTGCGAATGTTCTACCAGTCTGTGGTGGCCAGCACTGTCTTTTATGCTGCCGTGTGCTGGGGACGGAGCATGAGGGTGAGAGATGCTAACAAGCTCAACAAGCTAGTTAGGAAGGCCAGTGCAGTGATGGAGGAGGAGTTGAACTCTCTGGAAGCGATGATGGAGAAGAGGATACTGTCAAAGTTGGTTAGCATCCTGAACAATATCTCCCAACCCTCCCCGAGATGCTGGTTGAGAAGAGGACAGTCTTCAGCCAAAGACTGATACCTGCAAGGTGTTCTACCGAGCGGCACAGGATCATTGCTGCCAGGGGCCGTCAAACTGTTCAACTCTCATCTCACCCAAAGAAACATGAACATAATTAAGCACATCTCTGTCGCAGCATGGACGTCAGTGGGCTGGGAGGCTGCTGAGTCTCACTGGACTTGCTAACTGGACTTGCAATTACATTTTCTGTAACTTCTGGCACAGTGTAATACATCTTTTTTAACTTATAACTTATAACGAATTAGTTATTATTATTAATTCATTCATTTTGCACACCTTACTACAATTTGCATTATCTCATTTATCATTTTCTAACTCTACAAATGAACGATAACATTGATTTCAAGTCTAGATTCTAATATAAGTACTACTTTATTAGTTTTACTAGAACTGATGCTGTGAAACCGCTGAGAGCTGGGGACCAGAGCCATAATGCACCCGTCTGAAAAAGGAAATAGTGCTGCTTTACCAAAAATCCAAAGTGTAGCAATGAAAGAGAGCCAGCAACTCTGCACTCTCTGCAACACAGCCAGCAATCAATACATGACTTCAGCATTTTATAAATGACAAAATCAATACATTTTCATATTTTGCTATTCTAATGTATTCTACTGGACGCCACCCAGGGCAAGAGAGCAGAAATATGTAGATGATGCCAGCATCTGGGGTACCAAAGATTCAGATGCTGGACAAACATCTTCCTTTAATTTCAAGAGCATGAATTTAACCCAATTCATCCCACTTTGGACAGAAATCAATAGCAGAAATGCAGCACATTTTTATAAAGGTAATAAAACATATCACGCTTCAATACAAACGCAAGAAGTGGGTCTACTGTAAAGGGCACATTCAAAACCTATAATGTAATCAAAAGTGAGAGTGTGGAAGTCAGGTGGTGGATGGGCGTGTAGCACATTTGACTTTGATGCAGGAGATCGGCGTTCACATCCTGTCACAGACCTATCTGCCTTTGTCTTATTAATTGTAACCACAATCTTTCCCTGACCACAACCATACAGTGGTTGCCTTGTGCAGATATTGTGGAAAATGAGAATTTTAATGTTGGCTTTGAACATTAATTCTTTTTTGTTGTTGTTACGTAATCTGAGGTTAATCAAAATCGTCCAATATTGACATTTTTGTCAATGAGATGGAAATGTTGGTTGGTCTGTCCATCACTTTGGTCCAGAGTAAAATAGCTCAACAACTATCGGATGAATTGCAATAAAATTTCGCACATTCATTCGTACACTCATCCCAGAGGATGACTCTTAGTGATTTTGGCATGTTGACATTTTTGGATCTGATTGAAATGTCTCAGTAACTACTAAATGGATTGCCTTAAGATTTGGTACAGACATTCAACTTTGGTGATCAGGTGACTTTTCACCTAGGGCCAAGGGCAGGTCAAAATGTCAGTTTATCCACCAAACATGCCAACTTTACGTTATATGCTAATTAGCAAATGTTAGCATGCTAACATGCCAAAGTAAGATAGCGAACATGGTAAATTCATACCTGCTAAACATTAGCATGCGTCGTCATTAGGTGCATGTTAGCCTTGCAGACCTGCCAGCACGGCTGCAGAGTCTCGCTCTTGTTATAATACCTGCAGCCCAACGACTGTTGCGTCACATTGGCACATGGTTCAGAGATATCACCTGAAACAATATTACATTCAAAGATGCCTCAACCTAAACCACAACCAGATGATCATTCTTCCTTTTTCTTATTTTCATTCTGCTTTCTTTCACTTCAGATTTCAATTCTTCATGCTAGGAATGATCCAATTTGCCATTAAAGAGAGAGAACAGCCAGTGCTTTTACTGCCACATTGTAAGACAGCCTGCCCTGTAGTCTGGTTGCGCCAACAGACGTGTTAAGGAAAATAAAAGGGTCTGAATCTGTCTGCTGGCAAAGTTTTCTCTGCAGCCATGGAGGAAATGAGAGTTTCTTTAATCATGTATCCTCCTAATAATCTCTTGGTCTCAGGCCGACAACTTGAGCATCCATAACCAGCACACTTCAAGGGGAATAGGTTTATGGAGGGAGAAACGGATAAGGAAAGAGTGAGAGAAAAAAGAGAGTGAGGGAGTGAAGAACAAAAAAGAGCCAAAGAGTGAAAGTAGTATAATTTGCTGATACAGACGATACAGTGATGAAGAGAGAGAGAGAGAGAGAGAGAGAGAGAGAGAGAGAGAGAGAGAGAGAGAAATCCCCAATGGGCAGACTACAAGTAAAAATAAGGGAGAAAAACTAATTAACTGATGAAGTCCCGTTGTGGGCTGCACACACACGCATGCGCGCGCACACACACACACGCACACACACACACACATAGACACACACACACACACACAAACTGCAAACTGGAAACTGGAAACCTACTGCCCCCCACTGGTCACTCTGTGTCTCTATCACACAAAGTCATACACACTCAGCCACAGAGGAAGTGATGAGCAAAGTCAGAGAATGGTAACACACTGGAATTCTGATGAGGCAGTTGGTGTAAAGAACAGAGTTTGTTGTATAATTAGCAGGAGTCAAATAAACACACACACACCTGGGTGAAGGCAGCGGTGCCTTCCATGGCACATTGTGCAGGTACAGTGAGTGATGTGTAGACTGAATGCAGAGGTGTGTCTCTATTCAGACAAAATAGAAACACTGACTGCCACCATAATGAACAATCTCCTCATGGAACACAGTAGTGATGCGCAGGTCGGGCGGGGTGACCCACCGGCCAGGCGGGTTTAGGTAAGCTTACTAGAAAATATCACGGGTTCGGGAGGGCGGGTCAAAAAGTGATGAAGCAGTAGAGTAAGTAAGTTATTAATAACTTACAGAAGCACTGCATGCAATAGTCCACCTTCTCGTCCCCTCTCTCTGTCACTCTATCTCTCTCTCTCTCTCTCAAACACACACGCGCAAGTAGCTTCATCATCATTAGTGTTGAGGCTTCACCTATGAGTTTTTTCTCAAAGTGGTATCTGAAGCTTTTGTTTACACCGCCGGCGCCAAAACTGTTTTTTTTTTTGACTGGGTCGGGTTCAGTGGTTGATTAACACATATTTTTGTGGGTTGGGCGGTGTGGATTGCCTCTCATAACGGGTCAGGTGGGTGCAGGCATTAAAAAATCCTGACCCGAGCATCACTAGAATACAGGGTCAAGGAACAGAATCAAATCTATCTGTAATACTGTAATATGGAGCAGGACTCGCTGTCATGTCAAGAAAAAATTGTTTTATTCATTTTTTTCTTTTTTTCATTATTTACTTGGATAAAGGTAAGATAAAAACACTGGTTGTAGGACAAAAATTTTAATCTCAAGTGAGTAGATTAATAGTATAAAGCTGTGCTGATGGCCCCAGGAGGCTGGCATGTTTTTTACACCCCCAACTAATTATCATTAGGTCAAGGTCAAATGTAACTGAGTGCCCAGGAGGTGAACTGACACCTCTCCAGCTACCAGTCCACTCTCCGTACCAACTGGTCTGAACCGTATTTGAACCAGCTACCCACCCTCCCTACGGACTGAGTTACTACAGTTCTTACAATAAATGAAATACGCTGAGTTTGCCGATACACTTCCTTATTATGTTGATAAAAAAAACAGTGTAAACCAGGTGGCCTTAATGTTTCCTACAAAACATATCTGCTAATGCAAATGAATTACTGTATATATGAAGGTAATTTTTAGGAGACAGGGTTGGGTTATACCTGTGTGGAGGTAAAACAGCTGAGAATGCATGAAAACAGGAGTTCCAGGCAAACAGATATACACAACCAAACACATTCGAACACACACGCAAACAGTCCCGGTGGTCTGAGTCCAAGTGGGAATTGCAGTATTGGCTGATGAGCCACTCCAATCTTCCAACCTTCCATCACTCCTTCATACATCCCTCCATCCATAAAGAAAGATTGTACACATGGTCACTAGTGTCTTTTCGCATCAGACTTCAGTCTGAAGTGGAGCCTCTCAAAAAATATCCTCCATCTCCTTCCTTCAGTTGATCTTTATCATCTGTAATGACTTTATCATGCATCATCACCCTCGACTCCTTCATCAGTCCATTCACTGGAATACAACTGCTCACTGAGCGCCTTTTAAATAAACAGCGTCACTGCTGTCACTGCTGTACTTTGTGTGTGTTTGTGGGTTTGCTGCTTGGGGGTTGCTGCTTGTGGTGTTCCACTTCTCAGTGAGCTCCTTGCTGATTCACTGCTATTCTTCAAGAAGTTGAGCAGTGTTAAAAAACCTGTCCTCTGTATTAAGGGCCTCTTCAGTGTTGAGCGGAGCAGGGGTGTGTTGGAGGACACAGCTCTGAGGTGAGTTTGTTTAGGCTATCAAAGCCAACGGCTCTGGTCGGCCGCAATTATCTGAAGTTCAGCAATATCCCCGGGCAGCGTTCATAATCAAGCAGCACGAATGAGAGAGACCTTTTCTCTCGCAGGCCCCCTGAGGCCTGCCTGTAATATGGGTCATTTGAACAAAAGGTTTCCCATTTGAAGTTTTTTATACTCTTAATACTGTGCCAGATTAACTGGCTGAGAGTCTTTTCTTCTCCACATATCCCTTGTTTCTATTTATGTAAGCTGGGTAGCAGGCTCTTAAAGTAGCAGCTCACTGCTATTTTCTGCCCACCAGCAACTCTAAAAGTAGCTGTTCACTTCCCTTTCTGCAACCAGCTTGTACTCAGTTAGAGTACTCTGCTAGAGAGGCGTGTTAACAACATAAAAGTCTAAAGCCATGCTAGCACCCCCACAGGCTAAAACGTTTAATGCAGTGTTGAGGATGATGATGATGAACAATTTTACATCAACTGATGAACTTCTCCTAAACGTCCTGTTCTGGGTCACGAAACAGGCCCTGCCAGGACTCACAGAGGATGCAAATGGAAAGCTAAGGGACAACTGGACAATTTAAATGGGACTAATCTTATAAGTGCTAATACTCCCACAATCCAGGATGCAGGACTGCAAATTCACAGCCCACTGCACTGTGAACTCAGGGAATGAGTGAAAGAAAATGATTTTACAGTGCAGAATGAAATGTACACTAATTGATATGTCATGTTTAATTAAAAATATAGAAAGAATGCAAAGCTGTGTTTTTAACATGCTGATTTTGATGCCCCTGTACTCAAAGAAACAGATAACATAAATTCTAGAAGGCATGGACCTCTCAAGTTGCCTCTCCGTTAGCTCTGCTAAATTCATGCAATCTTATGCTCTTTACGTTTATTATTACAAATATTAGTTGTACTTTTTGTGAATAATATTGGACAATGATAACATGACTACGAGTCACTCATCAGGATAGGGGAATGGTCAATTCACAGCTTTGTGGACTCTCTTGCTGACTCTGCTGCCTGACCGGTCGAGGTTTTCAAATGTAAACATCGGAGCAAACATCGGGGAAAAGGAGGAGGGGACAAACACCAGCTACGACCCCAACCACATACACAAGCAAGACCATCTCTGCTTCCATCTATGCATCCACCTCAACATGGGAGGAAACACCAAGGTAAATATGGAGGGATTAAACACCGGCTGCGATCCCGGTCACATGGATCTTCACTGCCAAGCATCCTGCTTGGATAATAAACTGGATGGCCTCCGTGCCTGCATCAGTTTCCAACGGGATATCATGAATTGTAATGTTCTTTGTTTCACCAAAACTTGGCTAAATTCTGGAATACCCGACAGCTCCATTCAACCAGGGGAAGACATTGTGTTCCTGGCCATGGACATCAACCTGCCGGGCGCAGTGGACTGGGTGATGATGCAGTCCTGCTTCAGCTTCCTCTTCATGCTGGTGCTGGAGAAGCAGGGGAAGTACGATGGCCACCAGCAGTGCTTCGCCATTGTGCAGCTCATTATTGCACAATTGAAGGAGCTAATGGTCATACATTTTACTATGATTTACTATGTTTCTGTGTGATTATATGTGACAAATAAACCTGAACTTGAAATCAGCTAATCCATAAAACATAAAGATAGGATATCGAATCTTGTTTAATGGCTAATGACACAGAAAATATGAATATGCATGTATATACCAGGTAAGTTGATCATAGCTTGTAATAAGAAGTAAGTAAGCTGAAATGCCAAACTCTGCCAGACACAATTACTCAGAGAGAGAGTGTGGGTGTTGTGTGAGAGGGGTGCAGCAACTGAGAAGGCCAAGCTTTTAAACATGGAAGGATTAGATATGTGATAAACTTAAGTAATTCTTCAGGAAAGAAATTGGTAATGAATAAATAATTAGAATGATTAGAACTAGATTCAGGGTGGGAGGGATGAAGTTTTGCGCCGTCGACATGGGGCACCCTTCTTCACTCCCTTTTACAGAACAAGAGGACAAGAGGAAGCAAAAAAGCTTGCTCTCTTGTTCAGACTCTCTTGTCTTAAGCTCTTATCTTGGACTCTCTTCTTAGACCCTTTCCTTTTGATCCCTTGCCTATGCAGGCGGGCCCAGTTGAGTTCTGGGCAGGAGCAACTGAGAGAGACAACTGACTTAAGCTGAGCCACATGGGATTGAGAGCGCACCCAAAAATGCCCAAAGAGAGACGCATATCGGCTCAAGCTAAGTCGCCACGTGAGGCCGAACGCGAGAGCTGGCCCACATGATGATCCTGCACTTCTCTTCCCTCCAGAGCAACTCCTCCCCTGGCCATCTGGACCACCAGGTGAATTTTTACTTTTCATGTGATATTGGGGTTGATTTTGGGGGGCCCACTGGTGAATCTTGATCTTCAGTTCCTTCCGCAAATGTTCTATTGTGCTTAAGTCTGGTGATTGACTGAGCCATTCCAACACCTTTATTTTCTTCCTCTGGAACCAGTTGATAGTCTCCTTTGCAATATGTTTTGGATCCTTGTCCTGCTGGAAGGTCCACATGCGTCTCATCCTCATTGTCCTGGTGGATGACAACAGATTCTTCTTAACCCTCTGATGCACAACATATTCAAAACCTTTTACTGAACAACATGGGTCAAAATTGACCCGTGTTAATTTTCAATGTTATTTGATACATAGCTGAATGTTCCTTTGTAATATCTTTTTAACAAAATTATGTCATCACCCAGGATTTTAAGAAATAATGAATTGTTTTTATTATTAAAAAAAACTTGTTTACACATGTAACTAAAACTCGCAGACATGGGTCAAAAATGACCCACCAGGATTAAAGTCAAAAGTATAATTATTTTTCTATAGAGAGAAAACATAATCATAATTTGTAGCAACTCTGACTATACAAATAACAATTAATACTTTAATGTATTCATTTGTGACTTTCCCCTCATAATATACACATCGCTATATCACATCATATAACTAATTACAGTATTATTGATCTGAATATCAATTTTCATTGCCATTAAGACTGTTGTGAACAATACTGATAAAAAAAAACCCTCTAAACTTGTAAACATCCACTTTCTTTGTTGTTTTCTCATCACGGACAATTATAACAATTAACCACAGCATGTTTGTCACTGTGATCCTTGCATATGGGTCTGTTGCACTGAGAGCACCAACTGCTGACTTTTCGAACATTGTAGGGAGCTATACTGATAAAAACTCTCCAAACTCAACAGTTTCAACATCCACTTGCATTCATTTGTACTTTCACATATACTCAGAACAACTCAGCTTCTGGAGCTGTGGTGTGTCTTCTAGGCGCCTCCTCATGTATGGCATAACAAGCTCTTTGGCTAGCTCCTTGGTGAACAGCCTTCATGCATGGTCGTGGGGATCGTGGGGTTGTAGAACTGGATTATTTCTCTCTCTTCACTCCATCACATAACTGACTGTCACCATGTTGTTGTTGAATCCAAAATCAGAGCTATACACCTCCCTGGATTTGGAAGGTTTCAGTATGTCTGGCTTGTTCTGATGCAAAAATGTTTTTTATGCAAAAATAAAATAAAATAACATTAAAATAAGTGTTTGTGATATTACAAAGCAACTTAATTGAGCAATTCATAAAGTATTGAGTAATAAAATGGATAACATGCAAAGATATAAAACAAAATAATTTGCTCGGGTCACTTTTGACCTATGTTGTGCATCAGAGGATTAATAATAATACAATACATGGCTCCATTCATCTTTCCTTTGATAATTTGGATTCTGCCGGTACCATTAGTAGAGAAACAGCCCCGTACCATGATGCTTCCACCTCCAAACTTCACTGTAGGTAAGGTATTTTTAGGGTCATATGCAGATCCATTCGTATTGAAGTTTGATTTTTGTCTCATCTGACCATACTACATTCTCCCAGTAATCTACAGGCTTCTCCAAATGTTGTCTAGCAACCCTCAAACGAGCTTCAACATGCCTTTTCTTCAGTAATGGAGTCTTCCGGGGTGAGCGTACAAGGAGACTGTGGCAATGGAGTGCATTGCCTATTGTTTTCTCTGTGATGACTGTACCTGCTGCTTCCAGGTCTTTTCAGAGCTCTTTTCGAGTGGTAAGCTCTTGGGCTACTCTGCTGACTAACTTTCTGGCTGCCCGGTTTGAAATCTTGAGAGGTGTTCCTGTGCGTGGTTGGTTGATGGTGGAGTGATGTTCCTTCCACTTGTGGATAAGGACCCCAATGGTGCTTAGAGGAACATTTAAGAGTTGAGAAATCTGTTGGTAACCAGTGCCATTGCTATGTTGCTCAACAATATTGTTGCGAAGGTCTTGGGAGAGCCCTTTGCCATCATCATGTGATGTTTCTTGCAAATTTATTTGCTCTCTTTATGCTCCCTTTAGGCTCTATCTTCCGCAAGCACAATGTCTCCTTTCACTGTTACGCCGATGACACGTAAATATACCTTCCATTGAATCCAGGGGATTCCAACTCCATCACATCCATCCTTAATTTATTAGCTTGTATTAACTTTATATAGCATGTTATCCAGCATTTCACATCCTGGATGGCAAAAAACTGTCTTCAGCTGAATGATAACAAGACAGAAGTGATTGTTTTTGGTCCCCCCAACACCACAGGGAGTATAGCCGGCAGCAGTGTTGGCCAGTCCTCTTAATCTCATTTGCAGCTAATGCAGAATGCCACAGTGAGACTTCGAACCGGTACCAGAAAAAGAGACAGCATTACACTGGTACCCACATCCCTGCACTGGCTGCCTGTAAAATAGATTTCAAGGTTCTTTTATTTGTTTTTAAAGCCACACATGGGCTGGCACCCCTGTACATTTCAGAATTTCTCTGCCCCTACTCCACATCTAGGCCTCTCACATCCTCAGAGCAATTGTTTTTAACGATCTACGATCAAGGCTAGTAGGTAAGGGAGACCATGCCTTTGCAGTGGCAGCTCCAAAGCTTTGGAAAGCCTTCCGTTTTTGATTAAATGTTCCCCCTCCATTGACACTTTTAAGATAAGACGTACATGTTTTCCATAGCCTCTGGTTGCTCTTAGTGGTTTTAATATTTTTTATTTTTTATTTTAGTTTTTTATCTTAAACGTTTTATTCTGTTTCTGTTTTAGACTTATTATACATATATTATAATATCTATATTATATATCATATATTACTATACACATATTATGATATTGCCTTGTATTCTTCCATTAACATTTATTGTTGTTTAGTGTTGCTTTTGTTGTGCCGCTCACTTTAACTTGTACAGCACTCAACTCTGGTTGTTTTTTAAACATTCTATATAAATAAAGTTGATTTGATTTGATTTGAAAAGTAGTTTGTGATTCCAAAATAAAGGATTCGACAGTTAAAAGTAAAACTGTCGAGCGTTAATTTAACATTTAAAATGAAACACAGTGATAAAAAACACAGATGTCAAACACCATATGCAAAGGCCGGCCCCCTGAACCTTTGTTGGGGCAAGTTTGGAGGGGATTGGAGGAATGTGGATTGGAGGAATGGTGGGACACACAAACACACAAACTGCACCACCTTGTTGTGGTTCGCTCCCTGTTGATAAGTAAAACAGTTGTGTTGAACCAAATCAACATTTGGAAATCACCATTGAGCCATGGTAAGACAAACAAATTCACATGCTTGCTGTTTAACAACGTGTGTTTATAAGTAAAAGAAAATCTCATCTCGTTGACTCCTTTCGTGTTTTGTTTATATTTCTTTTTTACGATGCACAGTTCCACTGTCATCGCCATTTTAATGTCACAAAGCTGTGTATTGTGGGTTATTCCCCTGAGCAAAGTCTGCAGAGCTGCAGACTTATAGGAAGTGTGCAGAAAGGCTTCGAAAGTCAACCAGAGAGCCCTCAAACACTAGGTGACTTCACAGTGGAGCCTCCCTAAGTCCTTACAGACTTAGCAGGAAAGTGCATCAAAGTCTGTGAGTGCCTAAGGGGGGACACTGGAACTGGGCCTTTGAGCTAGCCATTAGGTTTACCTCAGTCACATTTTTCTTATTCTTTTTTTTGCACTGTAACCATGGATGTACAGACAACAATCACTGGATTACGTTCACTCTGAGTAAACATTCCTAATATATCACTATCCCTGGAAAGAGTAAGCCAGGCTGATTCCGTCAGTATGCATATGATACCTAAACAGAGAAAGAAACTAAAAAGCTGCAAGACCTGAACTTCCATCAGGTGTCACTAAAAACTAAACCGAACGCAATCCAGTTCCTTAGGTGGAGAAGGAAATCCAAAAAACACACAGAACATCATAAACATCTACTAAAATAATAGTGGACAGAGAAACGTGCTGTGAGAGTGATAGAAAATTTAAAAGGTGAAATGGAATGTATATAAAACAGAAGTGAAAGTAGTAAAACAAATTCAAACTTACTGACATCCAGACCTAAATGAAGCTCCATGAATAAATGGCTCATACACTAATATTTGCCACACATGAAGTTTGTGCAGTGATGTGAAGTGTATGATTATTCAGCTGTTCTATTATTCATTATGGCTCATCATTTGGTTTCCCGGTATTAATAATAACCAGTTCCAAAGTCTTTGCAAGTGACCTTTGGCTTGCGAATGTAATCCAAATGTAAACAGCTCAGACCAGACTGTGTATTCAGCTTGGCAACAGTGGAATAAAACTGGAGGTCCCAATGTAAGCTCCTTGCATCCATCCACAAATGAGGCCATCAACAAAATGTCTCTCCCACACCAATCAAAGCAGGCTGTGTATGTTCATGTGAGAAAGAAGCAAAGTTAAGAAAAATTCTTCAATATGGTATCTGATCAGCCTTCTCTTTTAGAGCCCAGATTGGAAAAACATTGTATGGGCCACCGTCACATGCAGCTTTGATGGAGTCTGAGTGACGCTCCCTTTCCCCCTTTTTAACCTTTATTTAACCGAGGAAGTATCACTGAGCCAAGCTCTCTCTGTCAGGAACGCCCTGTTCACACTCACACAGTCACACATGCAGAATACAACCACAGTCATGTGCCAATACAACTGCAGTCATCTGCTGGCCACTGAGCAGCTCCACTAGAGAAGCTGAAGGTTAAACGCCTTGCTAAAGGGCACCTAAGTGGTGATAATAAGGCAATCACTCCTAACCTTTCGATCCAGATTTATCAGAGGGGATCGAACTAGCAACTCTCAGGTCTAAAAAATACTTTTTTAACATTTAGGCCATCACTGCCCCTGCCTCCTGGCCCTCTCCAATTTGAACCACAGAATAAAGGTGAAATTGAGCTGTAGGTTTGAGAGTGCATGCTTTCTTTTGGAAAAAGTATTCTAATCTCTTAAATTTAGCTATTAGAGTATTTTTCACCATGTAATGTGAAAATCATATGTGCTTTACAAATCAAGTAAAGCGAAATACAAGTGTTAAAAACTCATTCCCTGTTGTCTTCTCACTCTTGAATTTTTGCATTGCCTGTTATATGCAGGTTTCTTTATCTCTGTTCACTGAAGCTGATTTTAAATGGTTTAAAGTCTCACAGTTCACATCATTCTTATTGTCACAGAAATATAAAACAAGCATGTATGCAGACAGCATCCTGTCATTTATGAGAGTGCCAGTGTCTTCATGTTGACACAATGTAGTTGAGTTGCCATAAATGACATTCTGGCTCCATCTAGTGTTTATTATCTGTTAGTACACACATGTTCAGCACCCTGGAGAGCTCCCTGTGTAGAAACTGAAGAACAAATCGGAAAGAACACAAAGATGGGCAGCTAACGGCTTTTTACAGAGTGGTAATAGTTTGCAAATTAATTTCTTTTATTGCAACAACTCTGACACAGACAGACAAAGATTCAGTTTTTATCTATAATCATTTTTTTGTGTTCAGAGAAGACTTAATATTTTAAAATAGTCTTAGTGACTGGTGTCTGTTTTTGTGGATTCTATCAATGGAAAAACCTAGTTTGTTTCCTCAACCTGATGTTGTACTTTGAGTGGAAGTACATCAATCAGTTTTCCCTTAACATTGTGAGTCTGACGTTACGACGTCCATGTAATTTCAAGATTTTGCAACTGCAACCCAGCCACCATTTTCTTTTGCTCCAGAGATGCGGAAAGAATAGGAAGGTTTGTGAATTAATTAATGTATTTGCTACCAGACTCCATGTTGAGGTTGATCTGTGGGTAGCTGTAATGCTACATGATGACATTAACTCATACCCTTGAATCTACGTTTGATTGGCTGAAACGGAAGGAGTCATCTGATTGGCTACAAATAATTCCCTGTTGAAAAACATACATTTGTGAATCGAGCCACGGCAGGGCACTCTCAAAAAATCCACATACAAATTGAGTGAAGTTGACACATGACAAACAGTTAGTAAATGCAGGTTCAACAGTCTGTATATGAATGTAACAACATCCAGATATGTTTTGGATGAAAATTGCAAATACTTTTAAATACATATATTTGTGGATTTCTACTACATTTATTTAAAGTGTGTGTTTTAGTGTGTGTGCATCAGAAACACATTGGTGAACCTTCTTTTTTTATATGTGGATTTTGTTTTACATGTATATACAACAATAACTATTTTTGTGTGGATTGAAAAATATTTTTGCAGGGAGAGTCATTTATATATAAATCCCGGAATACATTTGTGAATCCTTTTGTGCGCATTTGTTAATATTAAGACTGATCTGACTTCATAAGGCTGTGTACTAAGAACATCAATCAGCTAGTTGATGTCATTATTTAAGCGTTTAAAGAAAAAAAATAAGTTGTGCCAACAAACCAAGCTGAAGTTCTCTCACTTATAATATGAGTAATTACAATTAATATTAGGAAATTAATATAAAGCTGCAGGGCCTGACAACATCCCTGGCCATGTACAAAGAACTCTAACATACCATCATCCCTGTACCTAAAAAGTCTGCAGTGTCTAAACTACTACCACCCTGTGGCACTCAAGCCCATTCCAATGAAATGCTTTGATAAACTGGTTCTCCAGCACATCAAAGACAACATCCCAGCCAGCCTGGACCCTCACCAGTTTGCATTCAGAACAAACACATCCACTCTGTTGTGAAGTTTGTGGACAACGCTACCATCATCGGCCGGATTTCAAACAACAGTTCATATCAGGAGGAAATCAACAATCTTGCAGAGCGGTGGACAGAGAACAAACTACAGGCAAAATCCCTGTGCCAAGTTTTTGTTTACTTTTACAGAGGAGCAATACAGTAGAAAGCATCCTAGAAACATTACAAATTGGCATGGGATGTGCATGGCCAAGGACAGGAGGACTCTGCAGCAGGTGATTAAAAGTGCAAAAAACATCATCGGCTATCTATCCATCATTGGTGATCATTGAGGTGAGATGCCTGCACAGAGCCCAAAGGATACTAAAAGGCGATACTCAGCCCAGCCACAGCCTGTTCACCCTGCTGCCGGCTGGCAAGTGATACAAAAGTATCCTCTGTCGTACCACCAGTCTACAGAGCAGCTTCTTTCCTCAGGCTGTGAGACTCCTTCATTCATCCCTCTGCACTCCACCATAATATTTTTTTTTTCTGTGTAGCACGAAGGGACAACAGGGTACAACCCTGTGTTGTTTAATGATAAATAAATGAACGTTGAATCTTGTTGTGTTTATTGTTGCATTCCCAGGTAATACACTTTTGATATTGTAGGGGAATATTGCTATGGTTTATGTGTTAACTTTCATTGTGCACTGGCCTAGATCTCAATCATATTTCCTGTGAACAGGGTACCAAATACTTTATTTATTTTTCATTTCAGATCAATGCAGAGCTCATGAGGCTCAGGGCTGTTCCCCTTGAAGAGAAGTTAATGGCCCAGTTAGACCTGCAAGTAAGGTGATCAGAGCTGTCCATGACAAAAGAGGAGCAACATGTGAAAATGCTGCTGACATCATGCAACTTTGGATCAGGTACATCTACGTCACCTGAGGGGAGCCTGATTGAAGGCCTTGGTAGTTAAGTGGGCTGTCTCAGTTTATCTGCATTACTATACATCTCATTGTCTTTGTTTTTAGCTGTATGTCTATTTGTATCTTCCTGTAAATTGTTTTTTGAACTGGGTCTAAGTACATTCGGAGCAACTTAAAACCGGAGTCATTTTTGAAGAGTGGGCTCACCCAAAGCCCAAAACATAATTTTTTTCAGTTCCTTACTGTGGTATCTTTTCATAGTTTGGTAGTTTTGGTTTTAAACAACCAAATTCCAATTTTTGAGAATTTTGACTTCACTTCAACACAATAAAAGTGAATAGAATTTAGTTTGTGCTGCTCAGCATTGAAAATTGCATTTAAAATATTCAACATCAACATCTATTTCAAGAATTAGTGTCCCTGTTATTTTAGAAAAACTGTGCAGTATGTTATCTGTTCCATCCAGAGTTACAGGGACACAGTTTCTGAAAGAGGTGTTGCTGGTGAAATGTCATGTTTCAATGCTGTGAGTAGCACAAACTGATGTAATTCACCTCTATTGTACAGAGGTAGAGACAGATAGCTCGAAAACTGGATAAATAAAACCCAAATTATTGGCTTGACAGATACTACTAGAGGGAAGTGAGAAAATGTTTTTTCATAATTAGTGTGAATCAACTCTTTACTCATGAGTAGCTGTTCTGTAACACTGAAGAAAGTGTTCTTTCTGTACAGAGGGCATCATGGACAAAATATACTGCACAATGAGTTTTTTTCCTGCGTGAGCCTGACTTGGATGAAGTGGCCATCACAGTACTGATCAAATAAGTTGCACGTTGACGTTTAGTTGGCGTAGAAATGCAGTAATAACTTTATTAATAACCAGTTGTTTGTAAGAATCACTTAATGCTACCAATTTGACCATCACAGTTTTAAGCATATGGACATTAGCATGGTCACTAGTAGTCTAGTAACCTCCCTATAGAGAGAGGATCAGCACCCCATGTTAATTGCTGCACCGAGTTTATGGGCTCATTTGGAATGCCTGGATTGTTTTCTGGGCATCCGGATTAGTTATAATTTTGACTGGAGTAGGACTCCTAGCCAGTTAAATTGCCCCATCCCTAAAGCATATTGGAACAGCACAAGGCAATGCTAGTGATATTTTTTGTTTTGTGTGTTATAGATTACAGGAAACAGAGGATGCTTGGAGTATGATGCAGCAGCTCACCAAGTCAGTGTTTTTAATTCAGAATGAGGTAGGCCTACAGGATCCACCAAAAGACACTGGCATCATCATAGAGGGAGTGGAGGTATTGCATTGACCTACTTCAGTAGACCTTAGCTTGTGCCCTGCTTCTGGGTTTGATATATGTACTCAACCTGGCTTAGCCAAAACCATTTCGTTTCACTTTCAAAGTGCTCCAGAAAATCATCATGCTGCTTGAACAGCACAAGATGTCACCCAACTTTCAAGAGGAGTGGCAGAGGAAGCACAATGCTTCTGACAGGAGGCACAATGCTTCTGAAATATAAATAGTGTATAGAGTATAAATGGAAGGTCTTTTTCATTGGGCTTTTCTTGGTCCCCTTGTATACCTCAAATTGAACTGTGCATAACCACTCTATTTGTTGGGTAAGATTTTATTTATGTTCTAATGTGTTCCAGAAAAAACACCCTTTCACGCGCACACTGACACATCTGCACCTGCACACAGCACACTGCATGGCAGCGAGCTACCATGTTATAAACAATAACATAGGCAATAATGTAGAACAAACTTTATAAAAGTCGCATGGAAGAAGGCATAAAAAGGAAAACAAAATTGTAGGGCTGTCAAATTAATGCATTAATTTAGATTAATTATAAAAATAATAAAGCGTAACAAACATGCAAATGAACGCACATAATATTATTTAATGTTTAGGTTTGCCTAAATAATTGATGTAATCTTACTGGAAGTTGCTGCGTGTTGAATAACACTACCTATATTGCCAAATAACCCAACCGTCGCATTTTGCCACACTGTCAGCCACTGTGGGGTTCAGACACTCAAATAAACCAGCCCTTAAGCTGGAGCGGTCGGTGTGGCTCCGAGCCTCTGAGAGTAGCGCTCTTAATTTCTAAAGAGAGCCCTCAGGGTGCCACTGACACCACCAGAGTGAATTTACGAACGCACAGTGACACAGTGCGTCGCACAATTCCAACCAGTAAGTGCATTAGTTGCACATGTAAATAGTATGTTAAATAGTTAAAAAAAGACTGTTATGGCCACATTGGTGCTTAAGTGATAAGCTTATGTTTTTTTGTTTTTTTTTAAACTGTTATGGCCACATTTTAGACTAAGTGATAAAATGATTTTTTTTAAAAATGTATTTAGGATAATTATTGGAAATAAAACAATTTATTGATTTCTAATGCCCCCTTTTGATATTTCTATTCAATGCTTTACTCGTGCCATAATAATGTCATGTTTTTGAGTTGAAATATATTCATTTGGGGGCTTTTCTAAGCAAATACTCATATATGCGATTAGTACAATTAATTAATCAGCATATCATGTAATTAATTAAAACATTTTAAACAATTGACAGCCCTACTAAATTCACAAAAAATATATACAATATGTGTAATATCAGTGTAATATAATTGTTTTAAATTATAGTGCAAATAGAAACATTTGTTATAGTGGTAATGAGGATAGTACAAAAGGTAGTGGTGTGGTAATGTGCAAAACCAGTATGACAGAAAGGTCCATGTCATTAATGTAGGAGTGCAAAGGATGAGGTGGAGTTGAGGAGTCTCACAGTCTGAGGAAAGAAGCTGCTCTGTAGTCTGGTGGTAGGTAGCGGATACTTCTGTATCGCTTGCCAGGCAGCAGCAGGGTGAACAGGCTGTGGCTGGGTGGGTATTGTCTTTTAGTATCCTTCAGGCTCTGCAGGTACCTCACTTCACTGATATCGCTGATGCTCAGTAGATGCATACCAATGATAATCTAGGCAGTTTTAATCACCTGCTGCAGAATCCTTCTGTCCTGGGCTGTGCACAAACCATGCCAGTTTGTAATGTTTCCAGTCAGGATGCTTTCTATTGCTCCTCTGTAAAAGTTAACAAGAACTTGGCATGGGGACTTTGCTTTCTTAAGTTTCCTTAAGATATACAGTTGTTTCTGAGCTTTCTTAACCAGGGTGGAGATGTGTGATGTCCATAGCAGGTTCTCCGTGACGCTGATTCCCAGGAACCTGTTCGCCTGCCCCACCTCAGCTCCACTGAAACAGGGGTGTTCGTCTTCGCCTCCTTTTTCTTAAAATCAACGATCAGCTCCCTGGTTTTACTGACGTTGAGCAGCAGGTCATTCTCTGTGCACCACCCTGCAAGATTAGTTCCTTGCAATATGAAGTCTTGTGTGTGTTTGAAATCTGGCCAATGATGGTGGTGTCATCTGCAAACTTCACAACAGAGTTCTCTCCATTTCAGGAATTGCAGTCGTGGGTGCACAGGCCAAACAAGAAGGGGCTGAGCATACAGCTCTATGGGGGCTCTGGTGTTCAACACAAGAGTGGAGGAGGTGTGGCCACCAATTTGAATTGTCTGGGGTTGGCTTGTGAGGAAGTCTGAATCAGTTTTATTGGGGTGATTGTGTTGAATGCTGAGCTGAAATCAACAAGCAGCATTCTGATGTATGTGCTGTTATTTTCAAGGTGTGTGAAGACTGAGTGGAGGGCAGTGGAGATCCTTTGTGTATCCTTTGGCTCTGAATGCAAACTGGTGAGGGTCCAGACTAGAGCTAAGCTAAAGCACTCTTGGTTCTAATGACGGTTATCCATTTTATGCATATTTGTTTATCAAAAAGGGCCTTTATGGGGCAACTTAGTGTATTTTATGCATATTTGTTGGTCCAAATGCATTGTGTAGGGACAGTATTGAAATTACAGTACATTGTTGCATCTTAATAATAAGGTTGTAAAAAGTTGTTTGAGCTGTTTGAGTCTTTGATTTTCTTTTGTCAAGAAAGTATTTAATTAGATTGTTCCAATCTATTGTTCCAGGTTGTGAATAAGCACTATTTTACTTTTTGGAAAAGCAAATAATTAGTTTAAGAAATGGATTTAAGTTAACTTGTAGTGAAATTAAGTTGTAGTAATGCTGATTTGAAAGTAATCAAATATCTCAAGTATATCTGACCTAAAGCAGTTGAGTAACTTAAAATTAAATAATCAGAAACTTGATTTAAAAACTTAATTCATTTGTGTGTGAACAATTAAAGTAATGTTTTTAAGTTGGTCCAACAAATCTCTTTTTTTCAGGACTGTAACATTGAAAAATGCCAACTTGATTTGTCTAACTCAGACTGCTGAAGCCTCATGTGAATTTCAAATAAACTTTGGAATATATTTTTGCACAGAAGGAGGACTGTAGATTTTTTCCCCATCACTTCCACTGAAAGCGTGCTACGAGGGGATTTCTTACTGGCCAGTATAAACTAGACAAACGATCACAGCAAGACAAATCTGTTTCAGTGTTCATCTGACTATTGTTTTAAGACAGATTTGAAGAATTGTGAATCTATCTTTTAACCAGACAACAGACAAATTTCATTTCGGCCTGTCATCAAAGTTCTTGCAAAAATTTACATTAGCTATAGATGATGTAATCTGTGGTTTTATCAATAAATGATACAAGGTGTGTGCAGATGGACATCAATAAAACTGTCACTTTGGAACATTACTGCCAAAAAAAAAGTTGTTGGACTACCATCCTCATACGTTTATTTCTTTTATTTATTTACACAGTTTAGTGAGGACATTGTCCAACACCTTAATAAAACTTGAGCAATATTAGTGCATGCTGGCATTAAGTACGTTAACTTGTCATCTTTTCAATGTGAACAAACTCAAAGCCTTCATTTGATGTATGCATGTGGTAATTTTGTGACTCTCTGAAACAGATGGCTCATCATGGCCACTTCACGCAGTCATTAACCACATATGTGGAGGTGAACCTCTCTCTGAAGCTCTCGTTTTCCATTCTTCACACAACTACTTCCTTCACTTTTCATATCAACAAAGTGTACACCTTGATGACGTACAGACAAAACAAAATTTACATTTTCATAATGACAGAAAAATGGCAACAAGTTGGGGTGCCAGTGATGCAGCTGCGCAGGTTTTTGTAAGTCAACTTACAGAAATAACAACTCTTAAATCTGCATATTTCTTTGATTGTCATGAAAAATATTAACAGCTCCTAGCAAGAACTACTGCAGTCTCTACGCCAACTGAAATGACGTTGTTGGGACAGACACTCACTGCTTACTGGTTAGGGCAAAATGAAACAAAATAACCTCTTCCAAACAGAAATCAGCAAACATGAATGCAATGTCAGGCTGAATAATGAAATATAATGACATGACCCTTCAGTCTGATTATCAGGCTTGTATTGGACTGAACTGGTAAGTAAACTGACAGCTGAGAGATAAAAAGAAAGTAACATTGCTGTACTTACCAAGTTGCTGTCCTTATTTCTGCAGCTGCTACTCTCTGTATTGAAGTGCTGTGGAACACATACACACGCACACACGCACACACATACACACACACACACACACACACACACACACACACACACACACACACAGACACATACAGTGTTACCAAACACAATCTAAATCCATAAGACAACACACAAAACCACTTAACACACAACATAGAAACTGGATGTGCATAAAGTGGAAGGTATAAAGGGCTGTCATCTTACTGCTTTGTTTAGCAAAGGCTGGCTGGACGATAGGAAATTATTCTAAAATCTTTAAGGAAAACATTGTACACTGAAAACATTATTTTTGTAGCTCAGGCCACTGGTCCTGTCAGTTATGATAACATTGTATGTACTTGCTCACTGCATGAGAACATTGCAGTTCTGATCTGATTCAGATGTCGGAACGCAGTAACGTGGCTAAAAAAGGTCTGACAGGAAAGAAAAATGAGCAGTCCGATGATCACACAGATTGGAAAGAGACTTACAGTTTAATGAGATTAGCTACCACTTTATTTGGAAGTAAAACTTAGAATGAGTGCGCCTGCATCGGCGTCGTCAACATCGGGCTTCCAGGGCTTTAGCCGGGAATGTTTTATGACAAGCCTCGAATCTTTCAGACAGACGAAAAAATCTAAAATCATCACAAAATAATAATTCCTGACCACCCCCTACCCTTGCTGCTGCCTGTGTGTGGGGGCAGAGAGACTGAGGGAGTGGGCAGGGCTGTGTAACGTCCTTGTGTATACAAGCTCAGTCAGTCCATCTGCAGCCCTCTTTTGGCATGGACGCATGGCGTGCAACGCTGCTTCTGCTCAGCTGTCAGGCTCACAGCAGCAGTAACAACACTACACCAAAAAGGTAAGGTATAAGTCACACTAGCAACCATACTGCATACTAGATTTGAGAACCACTGGTTTATTGACTAATGTAGCTAAGCAAACCTTAACTGTGGAAGCCTATAAGGGACTATATTAAAATGATAATGTAAACTTGAAAATGAATTTGTTAAATAAGTGAGTCTGTAAACTGAGATGAAATTATATCACTGCATTACGAAATGTCATCAATGACTTAGGTGAGTATAGTATTATCATAATGATAGAACAAATACCCAAAGCTACAAAAATCCAACCCAAGTTGGAATAAACTACAGTTTTTCTTTAAATCATGCTTTGGGCCACCGTCCAAGACAAATCCATAGTCCAATCAGATTCCAAAAGGGAAGTGAAGTAAGAGACATCTCCCAGGACCAGTTTAAACTAGGATTTTAGAGTTTTGAAGTTATTTGAAAGTTATATAACCTCTAGAAGCACTCAGGACAATCCATCGGATTTAAACAGTTGTCTAGTCTATTCTAAAGTAGTGGGCGAGTGAAGTTGTTAAGTATGATTTGTCTTGGTCACAGTGGTCTCAGTGGTTCATAAAGAATGCAACATTTTTAGCCATGCTGGTGGTGTGCTTCCAGGTCTGGCAATGTCAGTATGTCGGTCCACCACTTTGGTTCAGAATGAAATATCTCAGTGATGGATTTCCATGAATTTTTGTACAGACATTCATGGTCCCCAGAAGTTAATCCTAAAAAGTTCCCCTAATGGTGATCCCCTGACTTTTTATGTTAGCATGGTGACGTTAGCGTTTAGCCCAAAGCACCACTGTGCCAGAGTACAACCTCACAGAGCCACTCACATGGCTGTAGACTCTTAGAGCCAGATTTACTGAGCTCTTGTGCCTGTTTTTCAGAAATGTTAACAGCAGTGCTTGAAGTGGGCCGGTAGGCACTTCAACATTTTACTCTTTGGTGTACCGTTTTTCTTGCGCAGTGGCACTTCTCACAAGCTGCCGACCTCTCCATATCAGGTTCTCTGGGCGACTCATACTGGACCTAAATAAACTGCATTACCCAGGGGGCACTACGTGACGCTCACCTGTTCCTGTTCTCGCCTGCCTGCTTTTCTCTGTTGGCGAGTAGTCTAAGTAACGTTACATTAAACTTACAATAATGTTGGCCTGGTTCCAAAAGGACAGAAAGAGAACTTGAACAGAGTCAGACGATGGCACAACAGAGCTTTGAGTGGGTGATACAGAGGTGCTTTGTTTGTGTGACATACGAAAAGTAGAGAGAAGAGAACGTATCCAGTGATTTTGCCAGGATACTACAAGGAACTAAGGGCATCCCAGCCTGATGACTTCATTGCACCACACACAAAAGTTAGTGTACATAGTCAATTATTTTTTACTCTAATAACTGAAATGGTTTTCCCCTTGTTTAAATAACTTTATGTTGTGAACATCAGCAATATCTCCTAGACTAGTATATTTTAGTCACTGTAGAAATTCAGAATGTAATACTGTTGCAATACTATTGGTGATACCGGCCGATACACACGCCAACATGTGAATAAGGGGAGTACTGGCGCTTATCTTTTTATTATTTTTTTCCACTTCAAGCACTGGTTAACCGAGGTTGATTATGTATTCTGCTGCATTTACTGAGACAAAATTAAGCAATTAGGTATTTATTAATGAACACAATATCTGATTACTGTAACAAACCAATAGTGGACGGATGTTGTGGTTTGTGTTCATCAAAGCTGAATTTGAACTTGACCATAAATGAACAGTAAAATCACTACAGATTGCAACTAAACTTTTCTTTGTTTTGTTAAGACATGTAAGAGTGTGTTTGGCTCTTGACAAATACAACTGTGTGTACCTATTTTGTGCATCTTTAATTTGTCTTAACGTATCTCTTTTTTGTTTGCCGTAAATGTGTATATGGCCTTCTAATGTATTAATAATTAGATATATGCTTACAGTATAATATCATAGTTTAATAGTAATATTTCAAGTAATAGTAACAGTTTTTCTCAGGTGGAGTTGGCCAAGGCAAATATTTTGTAATCAAGATCACTACATTATCGTAAATATTTTGGGCTTAGTGATCTCATAGAAATCCCACCTCTGAGCTACTCCTATGAGCTCTCATTTACTTGCAGTGTGTGTCTGGAGGGCAGTACCAGACACAGTCCAGATTCTGACTGTGCAATAACTACTGCCTTAGTAAATCAGGTGCTGAATACACACAGATTGTGGCTACAAACTCAATGAAAATCACAAGCATACTTTTGAGCAACACCATTTTCTTATTAAACCTGGCCCTCATTCTTGTTGTCCTTCTCTTGGCACCACATAGGTACAAAAGTCCGGTGGACTACAAGAAAATCACCTGCACTCCAGCAAGTCTATAATCACTTCCTCATAAAGTCACATACTTTTTTCAGTCACATTCATTTAAAATATTGTGTAACTGTTTGGGCCTGGCTCACACTTTCCTCAGTGCAAATGACATTCACCTTAAGCACAGTACATACAGGTGAGCTGATTACCTAGTCACAAAGGGAACTTCGAATTTTTCCAACTTTTCCAACTTTGTCGCCCCCGGTGACAGTATCAAAAAACACACTCCAGCTTAATATTTCACTCAGCGTAAACATCATACAGCTTCGAACAGCAGTTGAAACAAGCAGATGTGAGAATATTTCTTTAATGGTGACATTGTCATACACTACTTACCAAAGCAACAGTAGGGTAAAAGGCTACATTAACAGCCTCATCTTAACTCTGAAAGAAGCTCCTATAGAAAACCCTTAAAATCAAGTCAAGTATACATGTATACACCAATCAGCCCCAACATTAAAACTCTAACAGCTGAATTGAATAACATTGATTTTCTCGTTACAATGGCACCTGTCAAGGGGTGGGATATATTAGGCAGCAAGTGAACAGTCAGTTCTTGAAGTTGATGTGTTGGAAGCAGGAAAAATGGGCAAGCGTAAGGATCTGAGCGACTTTGACAAGGGCCAAATTGTGATGCTGCTGTTTTGGACCTGCTGCTCCAAAACCGCAGGTCTTGTGGGGTGTTCCCGGTATGCAGTGGTTAGTACCTACCAAAAGTGGTCCAAGGAAGGACAACCAGTGAACCAGTGACAGGGTCATGGGTGCCCATGGCTCATTGATGTGCGTGGGGAGCGAAGGCTAGCTCATCTGGTCCGATCCCACAGAAGAGCTACTGTAGCACAAATTGCTGAAAAAGTCAATGCTGGCCATGATAGAAATGTGTCAGAACACACAGTGCATTGCAGCTTGCTGCATATAGTGCTGCATAACCGCAGACCAGTCAGAGGGCACATGCTGATCCCTGTCCACCGCCGAAAGCGCCTACAATGGGCAAGTGAGCATTAGAACTAGACCATGGAGCAATGGAAGAAGGTGGTGTGGTCTGATGAAACACATTTTCTTTTACATCTTGTTGATGGCCAGGTGCGTGTGCGTCATTTACCTAGGGAAGAGATGGCACCAGGATGCACTATGGGAAGAAATCAAGCTGGCGGAGGCAGCGTGATGTCCTGGGCAATGTTCTGCTGGGAAACCTCGGGTCCTGGCATTCATTTGGATGTTACTTTGACATGTACCACCTACCTAAATACTGTTGCAGACAAAGTACACCCCTTCATGGCATCGGTATTCCCTGATGACAGTGGCCTCTTTCAGCAGGATAATGTGCCCTGCGACACTGCAAAAATTGTTCAGGAATGGTTTGAGGAACATGACAAAGAGTTCTAGGTGTTGACTTGGCCTCCAAATTCCCCAGATCTCAATCCGATCAAGCATCTGTGGGATGTGCTGGAAAAACAAATCCGATCAATGGAGGCCCCACCTCGCAACTTACAGGACTTACAGGACAGGATCTGCTGCTAACGTCTTGGTACCAGATACCACAGAACACCTTCAGAGGTCTTGCGGATTTCATGCCTCAACGGGTCAGAGCTGTTTGGCGGCACGAGGGGGACCTACACAATATTGGGCAGGTAGTTTTAATGTTGGGGCTGATTGGTGTCCATACGTATATATACCATATATATACACTCAATGGTACTCAATGTACTTTATTAGGTACACCTGTAGAATCTAATACAATTCAATACAACAACTATAAATTTTACCTTTATGAAGTTTACAGTGTTCAGTTTTTGTTGACTGAAATGTGTAAATTCAATTACAAGTTTTAGCATTGAAGTCATAGTTAGTGGTGCTGTTGTACTGGACTGCATTATATTCAGAGGTGTTTCTAATATTCTGACCCCCTAATGGTTGTAAATAGGACAAGCAATTAGAAACATCTCTCAGTATAATGTAGCTATTAAACTGACAGATAGGCAGATAGACAAAAAAGTCCACCTCTAGACAGACAGGCAGACAGACTTGATGCTGGTATCTTAATGAGAAAGAGGTGTTTGCAGAACTCATATTTCATCATTTACTGTTTAACTCATCTTCCTAATCGACTCAGTTTTCCACATACACACAGGTAAGCAGATCGTCACCATCTGCTACCACACACACAACACCCAAGCACCCACACAAACACCCACATAGTCAAGCTTGGCAAGAACAGCATGTCTGCACCATGTTTGATTAGGAGTGGTCTGTGTGCATGTGTGCTTGACTTGTGTCAGGCGTTGCCCATCTGCCAACAGACCCTCCCTGAAATCTGTTGTCCCTGAATCTCACTTGCACAAACACACGTGTACACACACTTGGAGTAGGTCCAGAGACTGCAGCAACTAGATTTATGTTGATCAGTGATACTGGCGTGAGGGGGGCATCATTGCTCAGTGGTTAGCACTCATCATAGTAGAGAAGGTCATGGGTTTGAGTCCATCAGTCAGCTGAGATTAGGGTTGCCAACCGTCCCTTATAGCATGGAATCATCCCGAATCGAAAAATAAAATGTCTCTTACTGAATCACTACAGGACGCGATTTGTCCCATATTTTTGTGCACACCCTTCTCTAATGCATACCCCAGACTTCCCCAGAAGCAGATACGGTCAGTTGTTGTTGGCTAATGTGTGTACTGTTGATATTAGATCATACTGTGTTTTAAGTCATCATGTGATAGTTAGCTCTCTCCCATACACACAAGTTGACAGTTCTCTGAGGATGTAAGCAGAGGACCCGCCCTCTCCATGCATGCGAGCGCGTGTGTGTCTGTGCGTGTGTGTGTGTGAGAGAGAGACATTTAACCAATAACCCACTTGGTGAAAATTAATCTTCCAAAGGCTAGGCTACCCCATCCTTTCTGAAAGGTGTTGGACTGGAGGTTAAAATTAGATTTATTTTATAATGCCTGCATAAGAGAGGATAATATGCTGTAAGATAATACTAACCAATTGTACATTGGTGGACTTTAATCTGCCAAAGGCTCAGCTACTATACATCCAGGAGAGTTGTTCTGATCAGTCAGACAGTAAAAAAAGGAATTTATTATTTATTTATTTATTTATTTTGTATTTTTCAGTCATCCACCATAGTGGTCTCTGTGGTCTACCAGGTCATTTGCTATTTCTGAGTTTATCAATGGGTTCATGCTTCTTCCAAATATACCAAATAGTTTATTTTGAGAGACAAAATATTTTGCCCATGTCTATGATCTGATGTTTTAATCCTTAATATAATTGATGCAGCTGTGCTTGACTCTTATTGACTCTTTATTTCCTTTACATTCATGTTGAGAGTAGCAGAGGACTGTGAAATTGACGCATAAAAACCACAAATTGGGGCATAAAAATTCACCAGAATGCAGGAAATGAAGTGTCTGACGCTCAAATCTCATGGGGGAGGACCACCAGATGCCCAAATTGATTTGTGTCCCCTGGGCATGGGGCCACTGGCAAGGTGTCCCTTATTTTTCCACATTGAAGGTGGCAACCCTAGCTGAGATCATTCTCTGTGGAGTTTTTGCCCCTTCCCTGTGTCTGTGTAGATTTCCTTTCACAGTCCAAAGACACGCTAAATGTGTTTCTGGGCGTTCAGGCTAAAAAGCAGAACTGCATTAAAAAAAAAGCAAGGTGACCGCAGCGGTGTTAGGCCAGGGCTTAATGAATCTACTTCATAAATGTACAGAAAGAACAGGAGTTTCTGGTGAATTCTGAGTTCAGCCACATGCTGAGCTGAACACAAACTCACACAAAGACACACTCCCATTGACATGATGCCTCCATTGCTTACTACTCATGCTAGCAGCTCTGTGAGGCTGTACTTATGTACAAATGCCAGGATGGTAACATGCTCACAATGCTAACCAAAGTATTAAACAAACTAAACTTTTAACCTGATGATGGCGCTACATGGAAAGCCAAGGGATCACCAAAATTTATTACAATTCATCCTGAGAACATGAATGTCTGCACCAAATTTCATGGCAATCCATCCAATATTTCTTTTTACTATTTCACTAAAGCTCAAATGTCAACCTCATGGTACCCCATAATACCCTGCAAAGTAGTTATATAATTACTATTCAGCTTTTTTTTTTTTAACCAAATTACATTGTCTCCTGCCAGCCTGGCTCTGTTTAGAGGATGGATGTATGGAGTAATGCTAGCAGATGTTCAACTGTCAGCTAATTCAACTAAATAGACATTCTGGTATTAGTTTTCAAAATATGTGTTAACTCAAACTCAAAGCTTGTCCACAGCAGATCAGAACCAAAATTTTTGTTGTGGAATACATACATGCACACATAACAATTCAGAGCAAAGTCAAAGT
The DNA here is from genome assembly GCA_003416845.1 of Oplegnathus fasciatus. Taxonomy (NCBI): domain Eukaryota; kingdom Metazoa; phylum Chordata; class Actinopteri; order Centrarchiformes; family Oplegnathidae; genus Oplegnathus; species Oplegnathus fasciatus. Next base: position 269,655 of record NTHP01000136.1, on the reverse strand, counting down.
AAAAACTAAAACATGGAGAAGCAGCATTCAGTTTGTATGCAACACATATCTGGAACAAACTCCCACATTTAAATCATTTAAATCAAGGCTTAAGACTCTGTTTGCCACTGCCTTTTATTAAGTTAAATCTGAGACGGTGTATTCATATCTTGCAATGCACTGCAGCTTTTTATTCTCCTGTTTTATCTGTTTTATTCTATTTCAGAGTATTTCTTATCTTTTTTTTATTTTACTCTTTTAAATCCTATTTATATGTGTCTTTTTATTGCTTTGCATTTCTTGTCTGCCTTTTATGTCCTATGTAAAGTACTCTGAATTACCTTGTTAAAATGTGCTATACAAATAAACTTGCCTCGCCTTGTTAACTGCAACTGGCAGTAAACAGTCTTTTTCGTTCTGGGTAATTCCTTTCCAGATTAGATAAGAGTGTTTTTCCTTGCCTGAAAGGATTTTCAGGTCTTAAATTAGAAGGAAACTCTAGTTCCTGAAGTAGCTGAATAGAAAGTAAATTGACCCTCAACCCCTGTTGGATGAGTCCATTTGCAGACATGGAGCACTGCCAGCATCTCTCTCTCTGAGCTATGAAATTATGCTGATCACTGCCTCACTGTCCGTTTTTATCTCTATGTCTCCCATTCAATTTCAATCTAATTCATATCTACTTTATCGGCTTGGCAAAAAATAAACTCGCAGTACTGTATGTTGCCAAAGTGATATGATCAAGCATCAGTTCAGCTCATATTAGAACTGTTAAGAGATTAACAGTGGCATTTAAAGAATAACTAAAATCTCATTAACAAGAGTGTATTTTTTGTCCTGCTAACATTGGGGCGTAACGGTCTCAGCAATGCACTTGTCCATGCAGCATCTCCTCTGACAACACAAGCTGTCTGCAACCATTGATGTACCTGCATTTTTGTCACCGGTTTATGCAAAAAGGTTCATCAGCCATAACTACACTGGTGACATCCAGGTGGAACGTATTTTTCAGTTTCTCCCTCTCCCTCCCAAGTCTGTCTTTCAATTGCTCCTCTTCCCTCCATCTTGTATTCTGCACCACAGAAAATTAACACATGTTCATCTGGAAAAGTCACTCAGATGGGGAGATAGTGAGGACGAGAAACAAAAAGATAGATTAAGTTGCAGACAAAAGCTAAAGCTTCAACAAAGCCAGTGCTGCTCATCCCTGAATAACTGTTGACTTGTGGAAACATGGGTTTGTGTGTGTTTGCAGGAAAGCAGGTCAGTGTTTAGAAGCTGCTTGTGGTCTAACCATGTCCCCCCCAAGTCTGACTGAAGTGGCAGATGGCACAGGCCCTAAGACACACACACATACACACACTAAAGTTTGTATTACTTGTGAGGACCCTCATTGACTTACCCTTACACCCTGACCTATGTCTATGCCCATTGCATACCTAAGGAAAATTATAATTTGTCTTTCATTCTCATTTTGATTTTCTCCTCCTCCTGTAGCATAGTGTGTGCACTTGTGTGTATTGGATGGGCTTCAGATGACCACTAGGAAGTTATGTCTACACTCACACACACACTCACACACGCAAATACAATTTAAAGACAAATGGGTAGGAGAGGACGACTGCATGACCACTGTTCATACTTCATATTGTACTTTTTTTTTTCTACCATCATGTACACGAAGACGTTTTAAAGAGCATCTTAATCCTAAATCCAATGTTTTGAATTAGCACTGTATACAGTATGCACAGTCACTTTGTTATACTGTGAATTGATTCTGGTCCCAGTCTATAGAGTTCATTGCAACAGCACTTCTTTGCAGTCTTCCAGAGAAAATCTAGCAACTCTGTCCTCAAGACGAAAAGAACATAAAAATCAGTGAAAAATCTGACATTGCCTTGTACTCCCTTCCCCCACAGTTCAAGGCAACATGATAACAAATGAATCACATTCCTCCAGTATAGGAAACAAAGTTAAGACTTAAGTATGGAACTTGGTCACAGGATAACAGATGGCTGTATATGAAGGGAGTGACCCATGTCTCTGCTCAAAGATGCTCTCTGGTGTCTGAATCCTTGATCTCCCTATGGCCTTTCACTGACTCCTGGTCGATGACCTTTGATCTGTTTCCAGTTGATCCCAAATCAAGCTTACATTTTTTATATATGCATGGAGGTTTACTGGGACATTCCAACTATTGAAATTGGCCACTGCTCTGTCCTAGAACTACAAAAAAGTGTGTGGTGCTTTAGTGCTCAGTTATTTTCAATGCTCAGTTACTATAAAGCATATTTCCCTTTAGGAGTACTAATACAATATCTCAGTACTCAGCTCACACTGTTGTACTTCAAATCTTAATGAAAAAACTATTTCACAATTGTTGAGTGCTGGTCACGGTCCAATGACATTGAACCATTAAATATTTATAGATTGCGACACATGCATACACATACAGACACATAATTGTTCATCATTATTGTCCTCCCAGGAAATGGAGGTGCCAGTGTATTTGTTTGTTTGCTTCCATTGACCTATTTTTTCAAGTAGCAGCTCCATTAAATAATGGAGTGATCAGAATAACTCATCTATCTGCAGGGGCCTGAGCAGTGGACCCAAACAGTTTACAATATATCACAGTAAGTTTGCAGTCTGGTTGTTACCTGGATAAGATGCCAGGCTTCTTCCCATTATAACTAGTTACTGGGACAGGGATCAACAGCAGTTCCTACAAATGGAAGGAAATGAATTTGCAACTAATTTGCATCAGCAGTTTCCATTCAGTGTCAGCATTCAGTGCTGATGCTGATGCATAGTGGGGTGAAAACTAGGTGTATAGAGGTCAGGCTGGTGGATGAATGTGTGAAGACCTGCTTTAAAACCAGTACCCTGGGTCCTGCCCTTGGTCACCTTTTTAGGAGTTAACGATGACTGACAACTTTTCTTAATGTCACCCTAACCTTAATCATACTGTACTTCTGTAATGATAAATCAGTTGTTACATTCGTATTCAAGAAATATCCAGTCGAAAACAATTTGCAGTTAAGTTGAAAGGAAAAATTCATTCATAACCTCAGAAATAGTAGATTGAGAGTTATGGAAAACACTAGTTACAGATCTAGTGCTGAGGTTATTTTGTCAAACACTTCTCATGATGTTTATCAGCACGTTTGCTCAGTTGTCAAAGAGAGAGCTTACTGTAGTTGTGTCACAGCATAGATAGTACGGGTAAAATTCTTTGTTTTTAAGTCTGGGGGATTTCATTACCTTTTAGCTGTACCATGCAACAATGCCTTCAACAGAAAAGGATGCAGGCCTTACTCGAACCCCAAGTGACCTCAACTGGCTTTCTGCCATCGCTCCACTCATTCCCTCCAGTCCTCTTTTCACTCTAAAAACCTGCACTAAGCTTGCATTGGTTTCAGTTCATTTAGGTTACCAAGCAGACACAGACAGAAACCAAACCAAAATACTTCAGGAATGAGGGTTGTCATTCATTGTCTATCATGGTCTCAACAGAGTTGCGCTCGCTGCACACACCATTCTCCTCTCTTCCTCCTCTACTCTCACCATCTCTCCCCTGGCATCTCCCCTCAGGCTGCCTCATATTACGTAACTGACACAGACTCGTCGCAATTTCTTATTATCCTGGGTGGAGAGGTGTGGACAATGCAGACTGTATAGCCTACAGACGGAATTGGAGGTGAGTGAACTTTGTAAAAAGAAGCTGACACACAAGTGACATGTAACGTTCTAAAAAATCTTTATGAGAACGACAGCGATTGGATCTGAAGATTTAAAGCTACAGTCGGTAGGATTGAGAAGAGAGTGGACTTAGCTTGAAAATTTTAACGAGTACAACTTCCAGGTCCCTCCCCCTCTCTCTCTGCTGCACTCTAGCTCATCTCCAAAGCCCCTCCCTGCAGCGTCGCTCAGTCAAATTCAGCTTGCTTGTCTTCATTGGTCTTCTTCTGTTTACTTCTTCTTTGTCGTGTCCCCTGTGTGTCTAGAGAACCCCACAGTATGAGAAAAGACCACCCTCTCTCTTTTTCTCTTGCTCCACCTTTCAGAAAATGCATGCTCCAAAAAGCCAGTCATATTTGCCTCCCCTTTTGACGTCCTATGGGGCTTAGTGCCACCTCCAGCTAAGTGATATCCCTGGTCACCGGAAAACCTAGTAAATTTCCCTCCCTATCGCCAGCTCCAGCCCACTCCAGCCGACTCTGGTAACATGAAAACGCAGAAGGAACTAGCGAAGCCCAGATTGTTCTGTTGTTGGCTGCAAGAACCAACACAGAAGTCTGAGGATGAGAAGACCCAGTGGACTAAATTGAGCATAGCATTAGTTCAGGCAGGCCACCGAAGTCAAGCTCAGCTCACAATCCCGGCTACAACAGCTGATCTCAAAGCCAGCCCTCATCAGCTGACAGCTCAGCTGATTCACCGCTACTCATCCAATTGGCAGATGGCAAGGGGGGCACCTTATTTAAGCTGCACTAGCCTGCCTACTCTTTTTGCTTCCTCTGCAAGCCGCTTTGCAACCCACCTCCACCCCAGCTCCTCCTTTCCAATCTGTGTCTGTCTTAATCAATGTCATTCTGTTGTCATTGATGCCTGCTCTGTTCTGTACCCTATGGGGGGGTCTTTTGCTTCTGCTCTCCCCGCCTTAGGCTTTCCATGTATACGCATGGAAGGGCAGGGAGGTGTGCTCTTCCTGCCTTAAGCTTTCCACGTGTGCATGTGGAAGGGCGGGGACGTCCCAGAACAGAGCCATGCCGCCAAATATAAAATGAAAATAGAATCTTTTGCACCGGGAACTTGTACTGAATTTACAAGCTTTTGGTATGTCACTACGCAAGACACACTCATTGTCAAATGTACTGTGTAATGTAATGTAATATTAGTTTCTTCCTCCATACTTGATAATAACGATTTGTTAGCATTTTTGCAGTGTTTGTAGCTGTTGCCATACCTACACATTTGAGATGAAGGTGGTGTAACCTCTAACTGTTACTTGCATACAGGTCAGCACATCACTGCAGGTACCTGCAACAATGTTGGCTGCCTGACCGATCCACCACAGAGACATACTGTTGGCATCAGGGGCAGACTGAAACAATAATTCAGGCGGGGAATTTGACTCCATCCATCCCAGGCCACCCTGTTCATTTAAAATGGTCCATTTGGTCCTGACTGTGAAAATGTGAAAGAGTTTTGCTAGTAATCCTTTACTACAGGTAGTAAATAGTGACTGTATGCAACACTAGATATTTGTTTCAGTCAAACTTTATTACAATGTTGACAGATCACAATATAAATTATACAATATTCTCTAAAGTATTTTGAAAGGATATCAAACAGATAATTTGCTGCTTTGACAAACACTTCACAGCATAAATGACAATAATTGTCTGACAAGTACAAATTTTTAAAGTGAAAAGATCCAAGTTACTCTGTGAAACATGGACACAGTACAGTCCTCACAGTAGCTGCAGATACTTTAGTTACTGAGCAGTTTCTAAGTACATAAGCAAGTTACTTTCTACGATCAGTAATTCCACCTTTAGTTCTGTTGACATGGTACAGGATTACGTCTATTCCATGCCAGTTGCTGGCTCATTATAAGTGTCAGTGGTCTGATGTAACTAATGGGAACAGTTGCTACAATCATAGTATAATCACTATACTATTACTTTGATTACTTTAGTACATTTAGTCTTTTTACCAGAAATAATTACTTGACTAATGTTTCACACATTGTTTCACATTGTAGTTTCAACCCCACATCCTGACAATTTGTTACTATAGTTAATAAGTGTTTACATTACATACTGTGCTATATGTACATGTTCCCACGTTACATCTGTATTTTCAACAGATGTTCTCTACTTCATTGGACTCTGCAGGTCACTTCTCACAAATGTACCTGGAAAGACAAACGTAAAACAGAGTATTTTTACGGTTTAAAGAGTTTATGGATAATTAATTAAGCTAACATTATGTGACAGAGACAAGTGAATATCAGTATTTACCTGAGGCAACCGTCAGGGAAACCTGCAATCTGGGTTGCAGATGTGTTCATTTCTCCCAGATTTCGGATCAGATTCCCGTTCAAATGCGCAGTTCTTGGTTTAGAAGCGGTTACTGTAGTGATAATCACGGTAAAAATGCAGCTCAACTCGGTTACAGTGCACAGACACCGGCAGAGCTCATGTGGAAGACAGGACACACAGCCAGTCTGTGTTTGGAGTTTGTGGGCTGTGCCTGCTCAGGGCTGTGGGAGCTGGCCAATCAGAGCAGACTGGGCTTTTCATAAGGGGGGCTTTAAAGAGACAGGCACTAAAACAGGGGGCGTCGCTCAAAGTCAAGGAAGGATCCTCAAACGGCTGAATTTCAAGGATACTACGTCATTGAACCCCATCGAAGGATTGTTCTAATGTCCAGGATCCTTCGAATTCTACCAAGGGCCGAGTCCTTCGTTCAGTGAATTTTCAAGGATGCATGTATCCTCGGTGCTCCTAAAGCACCCATTGGACTGTGGGTCCTGTCCCCCGATTTGGAAACAAGCAAAATATGCTAGTAAACCTTAAGTTCTTTCACCTCAGCTGTCCACCAAAATCTGTTTCTGAACAAATTTGAGGTCAGAAATGGGCATTCCAGTTGCTCAGTCTTCACTCATATTTGATATACAAGGCCTAATTTAACATTTTGTTCCAACTTTTGTAAGGCGAGGGCGCTGATGCATATCCGGCTCCTGGCTGTGCTTGTCTTTTAAAAAATGGCGCTGAACGAGAGCAAAGGGACAGCATCAACGACGGTGTAATATGCATTTAAATGTAAGTATCTTTGTTGACCGTAGATGTGTTCTATCAAAGTAAAGCAAAACGTGTTAATGAAAGAGTGACGAGTCACACAGGCACACTTCTCTTTTTTTTTGAGTTCTAATGGCGGTTGGCAAACCAGTTTATAGGTGCATTACCGCCACTTACTGAACTGGAGTCTGGAGCAGTAGATTGGCCACACCGGCACACTCGCTAGACTGTTCCATTCATGTTTTCACTGAGTGCTAGGAAGGAGTTTTGCCCGTCCTACCAAGGAAGCATCTTTGACTTTGAGAAACACTTGGAGTGTTTCAGACAGAGGGTGAATAGTACGGTGGCCGGCAAGGGCAAATGCACAGCAACTTATGAAAACATATGCAAATAGGCAAAACACAAGCAAATTAAGAAAACATCTTCGTCAATTTGACAACACATGTGCAGCATTTAGAAAACGCGCTACAAACACAGAAACGCTTTCGTTTCCAGAGGACAGGTTTGTGACTCATGAAGTTATTGAAGTCTTGTCCATGTGTCATCTCTTTATGTTTATGTTGTGGATTTCTGACTTCTACGACTGATATACTCTGTGCATGCGCTGATAGTGACCGCTGCACATGTGAATCAGTTCTATTCAATACACCCAGAGTCAAAACCCTCAAAACCCCAGTACTGATCCTCATCCTCATCAATGGATGTTATCTCATTATCATTACAATGCCTGGCCTACTGTAGGCTATACCTTGGGATATTTCTGCTCTACAAATGCTTATATGATTATTATGCAGACTCCTCAGAAATCATTAAAATGACTGATAGAATTCCACTTTTTCACTCTGCGAGGTCCTACGAGGTGCGCATGCAGCTATCATGTCCCCGCCAGAGAATGGAACTCTGATCAAACGATAACAGGCTGTATACATAAGGTCACGCATGCGGCCAGTTAAGATTATTCTTACACAACAATAACCATGTTAACCTTGCAAAAGGTTTAAGTACACCTTTATCAGTAAGCTAAACAGAAGAAAAGTGACAGTGTTTCAGTCAAAGAAATCTCGATGATACCTTCCCTTCTCTTTATCCCTTCACACAGCTTTCTCTCTCAGACGCTGAAGCTTTCTGACAGATACTGTATGGCATTGGCCTTGATTGGACCGATCTGTGCAATCAACAACATTTATCAAACTTTGGGCCCCTTAATTCAGTCATTTATCACACTGGTCGTGCAGCATGATTATAATTAAAAACTCTCATCAGTCAGACTGCCTCTAAATTAGTACTCTAATTGAACAAGTAGCAGTGCTACATAGACTGATGACTTCTCCTTTCTTCTCAACATACTTCTCTCTTCTCTCATGAATTATTCCCTCGGATGACCGGGGCCCTGAAGTTGAGGAAAAAGCAACAATGCTTATTCAATGGATATGTAATCATTGGCATTTTGGGTGAAAAACGAGAGCTCATTGTGAGTTAATAGGCGTCAGGCTGTGTAAGGCTTATTTGGATCCATATCCCATTTCCTGACACCTATTTTATGACAATACTCAGTAATCACATTACAACACACCGACAATAAAACATTTGCGTGGTAAATTTGGTTTGAATTATCAGTGTGAACAGGTTCAGGTGTATGCTCTGTTAGAGCCTCTGGCTTATGTAACATGCAGTCTTGTTGATGTGCTTACCTCCTGTTTGCTTCATCACATTTCACAATTGATATGAGGGTTTTATCATGATTCGCTCCCCCGGGAGCCAATCTCATGGAACAGATGTGGTGACAGAGTGAGTTACCAGCACTGCAGCATGTGTTTGATATAGCAATGCAAAATCGTGTTTAAATACTGACAATACTGACAGGAAATCAAACCCAAACAACACATAAGTGTGTTGGTAGTATCACTGTTTTTCAGTTTTAGGAGACTGCTTTTCTATGACTCAACAGGAGTTTCACCTACACACACACACTCCAAGAGGAGGATGGATTTTTACACGCTCATAATGGCAATCTTAGTGCATATTAGAGCTGAAGAGCTGCAGCGATTAGTTGATTAATTGATTAGTCGATCAACAGAAAATTAATTAACTATTTTGATAAATGATAAATCGTTTAAGTCATTTTTTAAGCAAAAATGCCAAACATTCTCTGGTTCCAGCTTCTCAAATAAGAGGATTTGCTGCTTTCCTTTGTTTTATATCTTTGTGAACTGAATATCCTTGGGTTTTGGACTGTTGGTCGGACAAAACAAGACATCTGAAGATGTTGCCTTAGACTCTGAAAAAATATGACTGATGACATTTTACAGACCAAACAATTAATCAATTAAAAAAACAAATAACCACTAGTTGCAGCCCTAGTGCAGGCAAGATGAAAACCGGGATGGTATCATTATTATTTTATACTACTACTCTTACTAATACTTCTTATCAGTACTTTATTGATACTGTATGTAACAACGGGTCTCCATTAGACCTCTAGTTAATAGTAAGGAGGAGCTACCTTTTTATTCTATACCAGCGTCAGGGTACGGTTGAAGCCTTGGCTTTGCCACAGAGCCTTACATAGGAGGTCCCCTGGACCCCTTGTATCCCCTGGGCAGGCCACCTAGCATTCCAAAAACCCCTCAACAAGATTGCCAGCAGGTTTGTTGTTTGGGTGGAATGTAACGACGGGTCGCCGTTACTAGATTTCTAGTTAATAGTAAATATTATTACTAGATGAAAGGGGTGAATTAATGCACAGATTGGCATATATTAGTACACAGGTATATAAACACACATGTGGTATTTAAACAAACGTATATATTTATTGATTGATTGTTTGCATGTTGCAGTTTGCATGAGTCTGGTGTTTCACAATGAGGACGCTGGGCTATTCCACCTCGTCGTTCGCCTGTGAACGAGCAAATAATGCGCACTGATTTATGACTCAATAGTAGCAAAACATTTGTTAACGGAGGAGTATAATGTAAGACTCATGCTAAGCGAAATGATAACAGTAAATTGAAACTGCCTGTGTCATGCACAAACTTACCTCTGCCTGCTCTCTTCCTCACAGGGTGTTTACACAGAAGAATTCCCCTGGGGCTCGAACACCTATTATTAGTTCCGGGAGGGTAACAGCTCGTAGGAAGTGGGTAGAGGGGAGTCTGTTTGAATGTATTTATCTATGTAACATATTTATTAGTATTTATTAGGTCTATACTTGGGTATGTAAATATTTGTTAAGGTGGTATATATTTTTGATAATGGTTTATGTAAATATTGACTGTATATTTATGTGTGTGGATACCTGTGTTGAAGTGACTCTGTAAATGGTATGTGCCAGCCAATCATTAGAGCAGACACCCTTATATAAGAGGTCAGTCTGTGTGTGCGAGTGCTGGAAGGTGTTGGGCAGACAAGTAAAATAAATGCAAATGCTGAAACGTAAAGTGCTTCTCCTCATTTGCCTCCTTTAACTGCTCGTTCTAACACTGTAAAAGTACTGTACTTTTACCAGCTAATCTGCCATCAGCTTGTACACAAGTCTCATGTCTTCACATGTAGGAGGGAAAACCAGTATCTAAAAATGTTTAGGAGACATTTTTATTTTCTGAAAAGGAAGGCTGCTGTAAAAATGAACCGATGAAACAATAAGTGCGCCCCCAACAGTATACTGTATAATTATATAAGTTGTGACAAAATAATTTTGACTCAAGGTCAGTTTACTACAGTATATTGTTGTTAAGTGGACCTTTAGTTTAGATTTACATTTACATTTAGAGTGCAGTATACAGTGGGAGAAACGATTATCCTCCTCTGACAAAGGGGTTGATGAAAGGCCAAAATCTGCAACAGCTGATATATTATTAGGACGCTCTAAAATAATAAGGAAATGCACGAATTAAAAAAAACTGCAGCAGTAGTACAGTATCAGCTCCTCTTAGTTTTTACTTTGGAAGAAAACACAAGTGCAAACCACACCTTCTCACATCCATGTGACCAAAGGAGGAAACACAGTTTATCCTCTTAACTCACATTCACACATTATAAACAGGCACAGATCAAGAGCAGACTATAGAGAAGTNGTGTGTGTGTGTGTGTGTGTGTGTGTGTGTGTGTGTGTGAGTTTGTCTGTTTCAGTGTTTCTGGTAGCAGAGGGAAGATAAAGTCTCTTCCCCACATCCAGCCACAGAAACATGGAATGTGGGAGGAAAACTCAACCACTGGCTAGAAAACCACCAGATGCATGTCCTGAAAGAGAGATAATGACAGCAAGAAATAAGACGACAGAACAAGATACAGAGTTGGAGAAGTCCGAAAGTATAAAATAAGACTGAGGGAGAACAGGGGAAATGGAAGGAGGAGGATTAAATGTAGTGTCTAATCACAGCATAAGTAAGGGTAGAATAGCGTCTAACTGAACTTTTGATCTGATATGGCATTGTATTTGATTTCAAATTAGACTATGATCTTGTAAAATGGTGTCTAATAGTGTATTAGGCTCTTCTATTTCTAATTACAGTATAATGAGGCATAATAGTGTCTAAATATAGTATATTTTGGGTCTAACACTGCATTATATGCGGCCTCTAATTACAGCATAATTTAGGTGTATGGTGTCTAATTAGGGTATAACTGTGTTTGTTTACTCTAATAAAGAACATATTGTGTCTAGTTTTTGTCTAATTTGATACAAAGTACAGCTTGTTACGTCTTATTAGTGTACCATAAAATAAAGTGTGACCGAATTCTGTATGTACTCTGTATGTCATCTATAAAAATTCTGTAAAGAATTCCGTATAGATAATGTATAGGTTTAGATGGATGGATGGGAAATCTTAATGGAAAAGCATGAAATTATAATCTGACAGAAGCGTGCTTCCACCTTTGTGTCAACAGTCTTTGTGCATGGGGGCACTGTCATATTGAAACAAAGTCAGTAACAAGTTTTCCCAGTTTGGTGTAGAAGAACTTAACAAGCCCGCACAGAGCCCTGATCTCTCCCATGAACTAGAACACTGATTGCAAGCCGGGCCTTATCAGCCACATCAGCCTCATTTAGAGTGACTACGTGAAAAAACGCAGCCCCCTCATTCATTTAAAAAAAAAAAACGCAAAGCAAAATGTCAAGCAAAAAAGCTGGCTCAACTTTTGGCACAGCACAACATGTCATCCAGCAAAGTGCTGCGTGCAAGCGCATGTTCCTGGTGAATTACTTTTTTAACGAGAACTCCGTATTTATAATATTCACTCAGATAAAATAATTGCTGCCGTGATAACTTTCCACAGTTGTAACATCCTGTCTCATAGTTTTATAAACCACTATGCAGTGTTTTGGCGTCTGATATACCTTCAAACCCACTGCTCTATTACTCAAACTGGACTTCCTGAATCGTATTACATGTCTCACCAGTACCTGAAGCAACACGTGCCCACCAGCGCAGCCCTCTGTGTTGTCCTAACACACACTTTTGGCCATGTAGTGTTTTCACACTTGGTCAAATTATTCTGTGTAATGTGAAAGGATCACTAGTGCTGCAGAACCTACTGAAGATTACCACCAAGCTCGATAGCTCTGTACAGTGTTTAAACTGTTTCAGCTTCCTGTTTTGTTTTTTTCTCTTCTGGCACACACTGTATGGTTGAGTCTCAGCTCTCACCAACTGCAAGTATAATACATTACTGTGTGTGTGTGGAAAACCACTCACACTGTGTGAAGCATGAAAGGAGGTTGTAATTATTATTGACTGACTTGTTTATGAAAATAACGTGAGTTTGTTTGGCTGCACTGTAAACAGACATACCAGCTGCTCATCTGTTGTAATTCTCACAAAGTAGCTGCTTGGAGCCAGTATTTGCTGAGGTGTTAAACCACACTTGTAACTTCAGGTGTCGCCAAATCAACCAAAAATGAAATCTTAAGGATTACAACTTTAAACAAAGAAAGAATATCGCACCATGATTTGTGCACTTCCTGCACTTTCAGCGCCCTCTTTGGGCGCTTTTCCTCGACCTTCTTTAGTGGAATCTTAACTAACGTTAGCTCACTAATCTTTATTTTGCTAATCTTCCTTTATGCAGCTTTAAGACATTTCATGGATTTTTTTTTCAGGTAGAGCAGACAGCTTGTTCAAAACCCCCATACCCCCAACGAAGGGCAATGTACCAGCAGAGGATGCAGAGGAAGATCATCTCCAATCTACCCACCTCCACCTTCCCTCCTTCCCTGCCTTCACATCCTATTCTGTGGTGGCTCTAGATTGGTTATTTAAGCTGTGTGTGTGTGTGTGTGTGTGTGTGTGTGTGTGTGTGTGTACGAGTGTCTCCTGTCGACCTGTGGTTTTTTTTAGATCTTGAAGAAGAAACTATTTCTGGCCCTTACACAACAAAAAGGTCTCTGTTTTACATTTTACATAATACAACTGTCTCACTCTCTGTATTATTACCACAGTGTCTTTTTTGATAGTACCACCCAAGACAGAAACTAAAAAATCCAACACACTTTGTTTTGAACAAAACCTCCATCATACTTTAGTATTAGTTGCCAGGAGCACATATTGTAGGAAAACAACGTGTTTTTCATTGCGTTGATAAAATAATAGTCCAACATGTTTGCCAATGCAAATTAGTCTAATGAATTAGCTGAATGCAGAATACATTGATGTAATATGCAGGACACATGGTTGGTTTAAGACTGAAAACCATACATTCTAGGCACTTTCATTACAACATGACAACTGAGCATTCACTGATGAAAGTCATGAGATATGGTTCTGGGAAAAGGTCGTAAATCAACCTTGAGTTCATATTATTTTGTCAAACATCCTTTTTTGGCTTGCATCCAAACATACCTATGCTTACAGATTTTCTTTTTAAAATGAACAATCAACAGCCATTTCAAAAGGGAACACCATGAATCCACTCGTTCCCCTGGCAGAGATGGTCCTATCCTGCCTAGTGTGCTGTTTACAGGTTACAGTGTGCAAACAATGGAGGTAAGAAAATCAGTTGGCTACCTATGCACCATCAACACTGGCACTGGGGTAGAATGCAAGATTTATTACGTATTTCTTATTAATTAAGATCTATTTTTGTTACTTTTTGCAACTTTCAGTATTTTCTTTAAACTTGATTTTTTTGGTGGCAGCGGAAACAAGTTGTGAAAAAAAACCTGACATATAAGAAGAGTGTGTGTGTGTGTGTGTGTGTGTGTGCGCAGTGGGGGGTATATATAGTGTCTGCAGTGCAGGGCAGGCTCTCATCTCCTGGCAGTAAATCCTGTTGAAGAGCAGAGGATCGCCTCCAGGCCAGCCAGAGCTAACACTGTCTCTTCAAAACACAAACACACACACACACACACACACACACACACACACACACACACACCCTCTCTCTCACCCACATATCTCCTCTATCTTTCAGGTTTCTCAAGCTGCAGTTCCTCTAACAACCACTATAAAATCCTCAGTGTGCTTCAAACAAGTTAGTTCATATGAGGTGTCTTCTAACCACTTCTAAAGACCTGTTTCAGACAGCCACAGTCGAAGGCAGGGCGAAAAGCCTGTCATATCTTTGTAGTCTCAACCTGATGGATCTCACAAATTATGAACGCACGTTTTCAGACAGGGACAGGATGAGTTATACTGGTTAACGTGTGCCTTTATTTAACATGCAAAAGGCAAGATGCAAGATGACACATTTTGCATCACTGTATGAGTCAATAAGTGTTCGGTAAATCAAAGGCAAAGGTTGAGCTCACTGTAAAAACTCCCTGCTCTGACACCCTGTCCATCAGTCCTCCATTTATCTTCATGGGACAACGTTAATATTCTCCAGATACGTATGAGCCCACAGTATATTCCCCGGAATCCCCCCCATGGAATCAGAGGTTGTGGTCATCACTGATTGATCATCATCAATGAAAATATTTTAGATCCCACTTATATAATAATTAAACTTAACATAATAAAATATGTTAAGTATATTATATAAGTATATATATCCATGTATTTTGTTAACTTATCATTAAAACAGAAACTTTGACCTTATTTGCCTAATATGCAGATAACATCCTATTCTAGAACCAAATGAGAAACTGAAGGGCAGAATGTGCAGGAAAAGAGGCCATAGGCTGGAGTGGACAGAAAGGTGAACTCAAAGGGAAACCTTTTAAAGAGGGCATGTGTTTGAGTTGAGCGGGCTGAACAGTTGAGCAGACAGCTTCATGCTGGTTTGATGCCAGTCCTCTGTCTGCCGGCTGGTTGAGAATATAGTGTGTATGTGTTTGTGTCCCTCACACAACGATGTGACTGACTGCAGTACGGTGCAGCGTGTATTTGTGTATATGAGTGAGTATATGCAGCTTATGATTGCAGGCCGCACCTATTTTCTAAAACACAATGGTGCAGGAGCAGTAATTATTTTTGGTCTCGAATGGCTAATATACTTTTAATTGCTTGCCACTTCCCAAGGAAGGATTTTTATCGCTCCTGACATGATGCCAGAAAAGTGTTAATCATTTGACCAATGTGAAAATGCCAAGGGGATTTTACAGTGAAATACAAGTAACCAACCCTGATGAGGTCCTCAATAATGTAAATCCATCATCTTCATCATCATAGACTGAGAAGAATTGCGGCTTATATTATGTTATCTAGTAATGTTGAATACCGTTTTCCTCCTAATTAAAGCTGCTGATCTGAAAATCCTCAAGATACCCAGATAGTTTGTACAATTTCATTCAAATTAAGTTGACTTTTGGAACTAATATTTGTGGATTCTTAGTCAAAGCATATTTCAAAATTATCCAATAGGTAAATCTAAAAAGCAATCAATCCATCAATCTATCTAAGTAGAGCCTAACATTTTTACCTTATCACAGGTATTTAACAGTATCTGCATATACAGAAATGCCAAAGATATGTTTGAGGTCATTCAGAAACCATGTCAATGATGTTGTGTTTTCAAAATTTTCATTTTGTTTTCCGAACTGTCACTGTGTTTTCTGTTATGTGTTACTGTACACTGAAAAAATTGACAAACTCTTATAATCAAACTCATAAATATCGATCTCGCGATTAGCCTCGGATTTATGCTCGCTTTGATATCCTCAAAAAAGAGTCAGCTGTCAAGTCTACTCCGCCTCCAGAGGACCGGTCACTGGTCACCGGTCGCTGTATCCACAGCGGATGTGAGAAGAACCCTGCTGAAAGTGAATATGAGTAAAGCTGCTGGGTCTGATAACATCCCTGGCCATGTACTGAGAACATGTGTCAACCAGCTAGTTGATGTCATCTCTGACATGTTTAATACCTCACTGTCAGAGGACACTGTTCCCACCTGCTTCAAGATAGTCACCATTGTCCCTGTACCTAAAAAGTGTGCAGTGTCTAGTCTAAATGACTACAGCCTGTGGCACTCAACCTCCAGTTGGAACCAGTTCCAAATTGTCTGATCCATCATAATAGTATGCCTCTGAACTTTCAATTCTTTTTATCAATGCTGGCATGTTTTGCTGACAGTTGCGCATTGCAAAACAATGATGTCAAACTCGTCAACTCTACGCTGCTGGACACTTGCAACAAGAAGGAGTCATGGCGGAGAGGAAGAACTGGTCCAAAGCACGGCTTCCTTTCATAAAGAAAGATGACAACAGTGCCAGTTGTAATGTTTGTAAAATGATAATTGCGAGTAAGGGTGGTGTTAGCTTTTCCTACTTTGGCTTTTAGACGTAGTCGGGAACCACAGGGGATACGTGTCTCCAGGGCCAAAGTTCATTACATTACTCACTTCAGAGATAACCCCCTTCGCTCCACCCAGCAGTTGGGAAAAGGGAACAGGAAACTTCTGTTGGTCTTGAGTAGCTGCAGCATTTATTTATGCACAAACCGTATCCCCCAGTGTACATTCACTAGCTCCTGATAACTTCACCGCTAAACTTTCCTCTCCTCTGCTCGTTCACTCGTCCTCTCACACTGCATTCACTGGCACTCTCTCTCTCTCTCTCTGTCCCTCACTCGACTACGCACTGACTATTCTCCAAATGAGCTACGCTACTTTTACAACAGTGGAAACATCGAGCAGCACATCTATTACCGAGGGTAAATATCCTCTGTTATAATAACATTAGCGCCACGCAGGCAGGCTTAGCAGATTTTTTCTTTGACTAAGAAAACCTAAATGAAAATGAATGCTGTATAAATACATGGTGTCCAGACTCAGAGATAATAAAACAGTTGATGTGACGCTGAAAACCTGTGTAGGCGTACTTTTTTATGAATCATCAATAAGAATCTATACGGGAATCGATAAAGAATCGGACCGATAAGTAGAATCAATAATGGCAATCAATAAAATCTTAGCAATTCCCATCCATACAGAGGATGCCATCTCTACTGCCGTCCACTCAGTCTTCACACACCTTGAAAATAACAACACCTACATCAGAATGTTCGTTGATTTCAGCTCAGCATTCCATTCAGTCTCCCCATGAAACTGATTGGCAAACTGATTAGCACTCTGGGCTTGAGTACCACACTCTGTAACTGGATATTGGACTTCCTCACAAACAGACCCCAGACAGTTCGGATTGGTGGTGGAGCTGAGGTGGAGCAGGTGTTTCAGGTTCCTGGAAATCAGCATCACAGAGAACCTGTCATGGACATCACACATCTCCACGCTGATAAAGAAAGCTAAGAAAGTGCTGTATTTCTTAAGGAAACTTAAAAATTTCCGGGCTAAGTTCTTGTTAACTATTACAGAAGAGCAATAGAGAGCATCCTGACTGGAAGCATTACAAACTGGCATGGTTTGTGCTTGGCCCAGGACCAGAGGGCTCTGCAGCAGGTGATTTAAACCGCCCAGAACATCATTGGTACCTATCAACTGAGCATAATTGATATTAGTGAGGTTAGGCGCCTATGCAGAGCCCAATGGATACTAAAAGAAAACACCCACCCCTGTCACAGCCTGTTCAACCTGCTGCCCTTTGGCAAGCGATACAGAAGTACCCCCTGCCGTACCACCAGACTACAGAGCAGCTTCTTTCCTCAGGCTGTGAGACTTCTCAACTCCACCTCAGCTTCCGCACTCCACCATAATTAATAGTTTGTTTTTGGGGTTTTTTTTTGTTTGTAGCATGAAGGGGCTACAGCTTTAATTTCATTATACAACCCTTAAATGAACCCTTGAACCCTGATCCATTATTGGTCATAAGTTTTGGAAGAAGTCTGACATTTTTTCTAAATGATTATCAGGGGCAGTACTGTACTGGCAAGCATTGCTGTCTACCACAATGTCTTTTCTGATAGTACCACCAAAGTAAGAAATTAAACGATCCAACACACTTTTAGTGTTTTGAGTTGCCTCAAAATAACCTAACAAAACCTTTCGTTAGCTTAGAATGAGCTCCGATGCGAAGGTTTCTACATAGGGAGCGGGTCTTCTTCCACGCAGTCCACCATGTTGCACCGCCATGTTTCTATAGTAGCCCAGAACGGACAAACTGGCTTTGCATTTTTATGTTGAAGTGGCAGCTTCAATTTGGTAGTGAAGGGTTGGGTGATCGTTTTTAATTTCAGGACGGGGTATTCAGCTGGTTGCAATCTGCAACCTTATAGCTAGATGCCACTAAATCCTACATACTGCACCTTTAAAATACATTTCTGAAATGTCCACTTAAAAATGAGAAAGCTCCCTGGGCCCATTAGCATGTACCTTTGAGATGGTGCCTAACTTCAGCTCCTCAGTTTCCTGCCTTCTCTCAAGTTGTACACAGTGCCAGGCTGCAATACTGGATCCCTAAAAATAACACCTGTGGAACATCGGTCAAGCTTTATTCTGCACTGCACTACTAATTTTATGAAAAGTTGATAAGGATGAGCATGACTGAATGTCTAAGTATTAAACTTAAATCTCAGTACACCTCTGTGTTGGTAGCCTGTAGCCTATTTGTTTACATTCTTGCATGTCTGTATCATGAAAAGTCTTGTTGATTTGACTGAGACTCTAAGTAGAAGGGCTGTTACTTTTGGGGTAAATTTAGTCAATTAGAAGAGACAGGTCAAATTTGGATGTTTTTTTAATCTGTTCAGAACACATTATCTGTGCATATCCCAAGAGAGAGAAACAAGATGGCGCCACGGATGGCAGCCTCAGTGTTGTGTTGTACTTTTTCTGAGAGGATGTACATCCTCAGCCAGCTCAGGAAGTTCAATCTGCCTCAGGAGCTACTGATCCAATTCTACACCGCAATCATCCAGTCTGTTCTCTGCACATCTATCACTGTCTGGTTCGACTCAGCCACCAAACAGGACAGGAACAGACTACAACGGACAGTCAGGACTGCAGAAAAAATAATTGGTGTCAACCTGCCCTCCATTCATGACATACGCATCTCCAGAGTCAGGAAATGGGCAGGAAACATCACTGCAGACCCATCACACCCTGGACAAAAGCTGATCCAACTTCTCCCCTCTGGTAGGTGCTACGGAACACTGTACACCAAAAAAACCAGACACAACACACAACAGTTTCTTCCCACACACCTTCACTCTGATTAACAGTTAAGATCAGTTACAGTGTCAGACTCCATCCCTGTGCAATAACCCTGTTATACTAAACATACACTGTTTAAAAACACACCATCTTTTTAACATGCACATATTATCATGAAATATAAATCCAAGAACACTGTATAAAATGTAATATACTAACCCTATTGTCATGTATATAAGCAACCTGTTAGAAATAATCATTCCATATTCATTCCAGGACCCTTTGCACTCTGTACCATTGCACTATTGTCTTAATGTTTAACAAATGCATTGGGTTTTTTTTTATATATATATACTTATATATATATATATAGATATATATTATATAGATATATCTTCTGTATACATTAGTTATTCAGAATCAGCTTTATCAGAATCTGAATCAGAATCAGCTTTATTAGCCAAGGATATGTACACATACAAGGAATTTGACTCTTCATTGTTCTCAATGTACGTACAATGAAATAGACAACAAGGACAACAAAGCTGGACAATGGTAAAACATAAACATATAATGTATGCGTATTTCGAGTATACCCTTACTAGACTGCCTCATTTTCTATTTTCTACTGCCATTTATATCCTTTATATGAGTTTAGCTTCTCACAAAACAACTTATTAGAACCATGTACCTCAATTTATCAAATAATAAAACATGACGTGTATTTGAAGCCCACCTCCAAAAAAAGAAAAAAGTAAGTCTCAGCTGAGTCTAAATACAAGCTGTGTAACTGTTAATGGTCCGTGAAGAAATGAAAAATAAAAGAAAACTTCAGTCAATGACATTAGTCCCAGTCAGACCCTGATTCTGACATACAGTTCAACATGAACATGAAAATACAAACATAAAATAACAGCATCAGGATTTTCCTCCACCCAGTACCTGTCCAGTAACATCCTTACATCCAGGCAGCTGCTCTGTGGTGAAGGAGTTTGTTGGGAAGAGAGTGTGTATGCTACCTGGTCATTTCTTCAGATGGGAAACAGCACCCTGCCACCGCGCCATCTATCAGGCCCAAATGAGATGTCAAGGGTCAACTGCGACGCAGCGCATTGCATCGCCTCGCCCTTTCTCCACAGGCTGCCTATTTGTCACCACAAATGAGAAAAACAGCGTTCTCTGGGGGTCCATGACACACACACACAGACAAACAAAGACACACACACATTAATTAGGCAGCCCACACACGGCTGAGCATCTGCTGTGGGGGCTGACACACACACACCAAGCTATATGGAATGTGGGGAAGACAAAAAAATAAAACAAACAAACAAAAACAGTAATGTGTGTTCCAACTCCCAGCTCTCCCAGCTCCATGTGTTTTTGTGTCACACTGGCATTAGTGTGCTGGTATTAGCTTGTTTTTGGCCACTGTTCCGTTCATGAACACATTCATACAAATGTGCCCATTAGCAAACCTTGTCAATACATGATTCTGCTTCCTGATGAGGCTCCACTGAGCAGGCCAGCCTCACACCAGCATGATGAGGTCTAGCATTTGTGGCCAGGCCTTTTCTATCTCAAAGCAGACACAGAGGCAAATCAGAGTCTCAAAGTCCCACATCACTTAGCTAACTTACTTTGCTACTGTTATCCAAGGCCACTTCTTCAAGTCGCCCTTCCATCCCTCGGTAATAGATGGCAGAAGTATGATCACATTATCCTGTTTAAACAAAATGTTTGAAAATTTGGGAAATATAGAGTTAGATGAGAAGATTGTGTAAAACATGCTCATTAGTGAGCTATTAGCACCTTTATAGCTGGGCGGACTTTGTTACCTTCAGACAGAGCCAGGCTAGCTGTTACCACCTGATTCCAATTTTTGTTCTAAGCAGCTGCTGGTGCTGGCTTCATATTTGCCATACAAACATGAGAGTGGTATCAATCTTCTCACCAGTGTTGCCAACTACGTTTCAGGGGAGGTTGCTACAGGCAGCACGATTTGTTGCTAAAAGTTGCTACTGTAAATGACGTTGTGATGTCATTACGTAATGACGTAAAACATATCAAATAAGTTTAGCAAACAAACCACCAGAGAAAAACATATAGCTTTAAATCAAATGTTGTTTTTCAGGACTAGCTTTATTTTTGTCTACAGTGAGTGCACTAGCATGTTACTGTAGGCTTCGCCCTTTTCAGATTGTTAACGCTACTTTGCAGAGGAAAATCTTCTTTTTTAATAGTGATTTCCTAACCAAACAATTCTACTCTTAACTTAAAGTGTTTGAATGATTTGACCAAAAAAATTAAGTTTGTCTCGTCAAACGCATGCTACCACCGCTGCAGTCAGCCAGCAATGAGTGCTGCTGCTGCCTGTGCCTGGCTGTTGACCTGAGCTGTCACTGCTGACGTCACTCATTGTGCACTTTTGCAGCCTGGCAGACAGACTGTGTGTTGTGACTGAGAAAATCGTTTTTGTGTCATTTAGCGGGAAAGTGCGTGCGTTTTAGCATTTGACTTTTCAAAAGTTGCCAAAAGTTTCCAAATAAATTTTAAAAGAAGCTAACTTTGTTTCTAGGTGCTTTTTGAAAAACAATTGCCTGGGTAGTCTGAGAAGTTACTAAATCTTGCAACAAAATTGCTAAATTGGCATCACTACTTCTCTCTCTGCAAGAAAGCGAATTAGCATATTCCTAACGTTTGTTTGAGATGTGACAGGCTGTGTTCCCACATCATTTACTTCCCAAAAATCTTTAAGAAAAAGATTCGTGAAGCATACCACTAACTCTAACTGATACTATCTTAGTGAAAGGTATCATGGGACGAGGAATAAGGTGGATAGATTAAGAAATGGCACCTTTATAAATGTTTAAAGAATTAGTATCCTCCTGTGGCTGCAGTAAAATAATATAACATACTGGGAAATATGACAATAGTAACCTAACTGATAACAATATTCTGCAAGGTAACATATCTAAAACCATAAATTCTCAAATAGAATCTAGTCCTCAAATAAGGTGAAAAGGTAAAGAAAAATATTAAGGAGGGGTGGAATTACCTGTACTACAATTGTTCACTGGTAGGTTCAGCATAATGTACATTTTCACAGCACTTTGAGCGCTAAAAGTCTACAAAAAAACCCAAGAAAGATTTAAAGATTTTGAGCCGCTTTTAATGAGCTTTTAATGTGAAACAACTGTGCAGGAAAGGTGGAGTTTCATTCATGGTAGCTTAACAGCAATAAACAAAAACACAAAATGGAAGCAAAATTGGTGAATGAAAACAGTATTCCTGTTAAAAAAAAGTGAGAGCAGCAAAGTGGTGTGTATGACATGCTTCTGTTGTTGTACTGATGAAATGAATACTGTGAAAATGTTATACTATAATAAAAGTTATTCCGAATTTATCAAGACAACAGATAAACATTGGGAGCATATCAGAAAATAGGGAAGCTTCAGTTAAAAACACATCATAGTAAACCACAATATATATAATAAATAACACAAACATGCTCACTACAGACAACAATAACGGACATGGTTCCAGGGTGAATGGTGTTTACAAATTTAGCAAAGTTATTGCATTTGGTATGAAAGACCTTTTGTAAATGCTTTTGGTTGCTGCAGAGGCTCTGTAGCATCTTCCCGAGGGCAGAAGTCAGCAAGAAAGTAGCTCCTATGAAAACTGGTAAACCTGAGGTCAGTGGATCATCAAGAGTAACAGGAAGACATTGTCCTGTGTGTTGATGTAAACTATGTAACCTATATAGCTACAGTATATTCTCCATCAAGAATTAGCTTTGCCACTTCCTCATTCTTGGAATGGAAGTGGGTTAAATTGCTTGGCTAACAAGTTTCAGCCCCAGAAATGTCTAGCAAGTCCAGTTTAATCTACATGAGTTACTTTTCTCTGCGAAGGAAGAAATATATCCCTAACAAATGTAAAGCATTTCCCAACTTCCTAGTCACATATTTATATTTTTTTCCTAAATTTCACTCAGACCCCATTTGTCCAGCCGAGTAAATTGGAATTGAATTATGCCATCTATCACCAATTCAAAATGATCAAAAGTGAGTAGAATGTCGTCTTGTTCCACTAGTACAGTGTTTTGTATAAGTACAAGAATACTGGATTATTCATTGTGTTTATATTACCATGGGCTTCATTTCTCTCTGATGAAACGTTGCTTATACAGATAAGTGCGGAAAAGGCTGCATCTAGACCCCTGGAGAAGGCGGTGGAGAGCAATTATCCCTGAAAACCATCCTCATGTGTTGTTCGTAAAAAACGTCCTTGCTGTGCTCAGGGGGACAGATGTGAAAGCTGCTTTTCCTCACCCTTCTCTCCACAGTGAAGTAGACGGCTATGTAAAGTAATAAGCTTCTGGCTCATACTTGGTAAAGATAAACAGAAGCAGTACAGGGCATTAAGTAGTCATAGTAAGCCACGGAGTGCACATGCACATACAGCTTGTGCAACACACAAGTGAAAGCTCAGAGTGCTGCAGTCCAAAGTGACTCATACTTTAGTCACCCAGTTTAGCACCAATTGCTAATTGGTTGGCACAACAGTGATAATGTCAGCGAGGCTCATGTTTGGCCTTTACCACACAGCAGTCAAGACATCCAAAACAGTCAGTTAGTTTGCAAAATAGACTCAGTCGAGGCTTCATACAATAGTCCAGTGATGATGTACTTTTGTTGACCAGCCCCAAATTTATGGAAGTAAATAAACAACTAAAGAATTGAGTGAGCACTAAACAAAGTCAGGTCAAATCTGCAAGTCAACATTTAAGAGCATGCATTTACATGATTTATAATAGCAGAATTAGGTTTGTGCAAAAGTGAGTCCAGGTTTGTAAGTGCAACAGATGTTTTGTGCCTTTAAGAGAAATAGTGTAACTACATTTCTTACAATGACAGCAGAGCGTAATCTGTTTGGTTTGACATGGAAGCGAAGTCTCATCCTGTTAGACCGCGCCATCCTTCAAAAAAAAAATGGTGAGACAGGCACTTTTATACACTAGATGAGCAAGAGCAATACTTAGTGTCTGCATTATCTTAACAAGACTAACGGCTTGATCCCACCGGGCAAGTCTGCATCGCGTTCCGGCTGCGACGCAGCGCGTTTCAGAAGCGTCCCAGAAGCGGCTCTCCAATCTGCTCGGCTTCAAATACGCGCCTAGTCTATTTCTGACGGAAGGGTCTACAGCCATGCTAGCGACTCTGTGACGCTGTACTTTGAGTATGTAGTACGTAGTACGTTAGTATGCAATTTCGAACACACTCTATCAGTACATACTGCATACTGCGTACTAAATTAATGACTAAGTATGCCATTACCCGCCGACTGTTCACACTGAAGTATACTCAAGCAATATGTCTTCTCTGCATCACATGAATCACAACACTCATGGCAATCCATCAAGATATTTCACTCTGAACCACAAATGTCAACCTTATTGTGGCTCTATAGGAAAAGACAGTAGGATTCATACTTTGGGAACATGAATGCCTGTACAAAATATATCAGCAATCCATCCTATAGTTGTGGACCGTCCCACCGACTTTGCCATCCCTAGAGCCACAGCGCTTCAGAGAACAGAGAGAGCAGACACATGTATATGCACGTGTATGCTCAAAAATGCCCACACAAAACTGATTCTGCTCTTATGAAACTGTGCCTGCACACTCTGAAATGTTAACTCACCGACTGAATAGTCCTCAAATTTGTTTAGCACTCAGTTCGTTTGCCGCCTGTCCTACAAATTTAACTCAGCTCAGGGTTATGCCTAGCAGATTTCTTATAGAAGTCCTGCACCAAGTTTTTACAGAAAATAAGCTCTGTACTAAACATTGTCAGGATTTTTTCCTCAACACACTTTTCACCACCCACAAAATTAATATTAGAAGAGTAACATTGAAGGCCTTCGAAATTCATGATTTAATTTGAATTTAGGATGAGAGAGAGGAGGAACGCACACCAGTGTTGGAGAGGTGCTGACCACGGTGAAGGTACAGGTGTGAAGGAAGATAGTCAAATACTCATAGCCACGATGCAATTCTTTGTGTGTGTTGTGGCTACAAGTGTACTGTCTTCCTTCACACCTTCATTTGAATTTAGACCATTCTTGATCCTCGCCATGATTGCAGTAACAGCTCCCCAAAATCACAGAATGCCCACAGATTAATTGATTTTGTGATCGTCTGACGTTGATAATCACAACTACAAAAAAAAATCAAACAATGCAAACACATTTTATACCCTGGTAATTAAATAAATGGTAAAAAAATGTTTTTCCTTCGCACGTTGCCCCTGCCAAATCAACAAAAATGTTCACTGCACATTTCCTCACTAGACAGATGGCCACACACACAGACACACCTGAGCTATGGGGACAGAATTTGTAGTACAGTGTAACAGTAGACAAGCTGTGCTCTGGATGTTGGTTAACCAGCTAAGTAAAAGATTATTAAGTTGTCACAGTTGTGCTGTTGGTGTCCAAATTGGTACACAGGGTGTGATGTCCCCTGGGATCCTCCATTATTCTAAAAGAAAAACTGAAAATTGTAGCGGATGCTCATGAGTATCCTGCATGGCTTCCCTTGACTGGAGACACACCATATTTGTTTACAAGTCTGTCAGATCCACCCACCTAATTTGCAAATACAAAGGCCTGTGATCAGATGTTATTATTCAGATAACATATCCAAAGGCTTTACTTTACACTGACTAAAACCCAGTTCTGATCCTGCTTTTGTTCCAGGTAGAGAGGTGGTTCAGTGCTGGATAATCCAGTCAGGAAACTGCATGTCAGCTTTACACAGAATCTTAACCAGTACACATCCTGCCTTATGCCACTGTCATTGCCATGTACAAATGGCTGAAAATAAGTGTGTGTGTACGGCGTAGTAACGGTCCTATCCTTCCGTGGCAATATGGCTGGCAGAGACAGCTGTGGCAGTTCCAGTTATTGAGTCGATGGGTAATTGGTCTCACAGGAGATAAATGAGACAGTGTGTGTGTGCTGGCACTCTTGTGCGTATGTGTATCTGACATGTTTACGTATATGTACCATATACTGTATGTGTGTCAGCACCAGTCAGCACCAGGAGGAAGCACCATCTTGAGGATTACCAAACAGGAGACAATCACAACTGAACACTTGGATGCTTGAGCACCGTTTGTCATCCATCTAAGAGACACACGATTCTTTTGCTGCCTATAAAGAGCCTTTCTGCTCAGTGATAATTTCCCATAAAAGCTAGAAGAATTAAAGCCAGAGGATAGTGGTGGAGGGTTCCTATACCATGTTAAACTTAAACTGTAAACAATAATAAAATCAACACACACATGAAGTTCATAAGTGAACAGGAAGAGGATGGTATGCTGCCATTCCTAGACACCTGTGTTTATGTGAAGGCTGACAGGAGCATAAAGAGCACAGTGTACAGGACATCCACTCACAGACCAAAATCTGAATTAGAGCTTTAACCACCACTGGTCAAAGGTCAATGATCTTATCAGTGAGGCGGAGGATAGAGAGGAGGGCACAGCAGGTCCTTGGACACATAGTGTGGTCGTGTTAACATGCTATATTTTTACGTTAACATGTCAGGTAGATTTTCTATCCCTTAAGACATCTCATTTTGGCGTGTTAACATGCCAAATACATGTCACATGGGTTGTCCCATTCTTGTCTTGTAAGGTGTTAGAAACAAAGGCTGAGGCACAGCATATCTGGTTATTGCTGTTCGCAGCCGAATAGTTCATGGAGCACACAAACCAAAATATTAGTCTACACTATAGCTCACCTTGAGTGCTATAACTTCATCATAATGATGCCCTGTTTATCCAATTCAATTTCAATATCAGTATCAATAATTTCCAAATCTGTCTGCTTGTAATGTTACCAGTCCTACCACTAAGTGTCACTATGCACATTCACATGTTTGTGCCATCAATGAATAAAGATGAGTGACCAGCAAGTATGAGCAACCATGTAGAATACTGTATTTGATCTTTACGATGGATTCCCACTTTATATTGATCCTGTGATGTTTTGGTATTTACTTAGCAGTGAGCTTTGGAATTTGACATAAAATTCTGCTGTGCCACCAAAAAGTTAGCTTTCTTTTCAATCTTCACCATAACCTCCCCCCGAAAGTTTAAATTGGGTTCTTCTAGACCACAACTCTTACTTATGTTTCATACACGTCATTTCCTTTGTGGTGTATGTAGATGCCTGTAACGACTGCATAGATGGCCACATCAGTAATTTATGGGTTGTTGTTCAACATCATTGGTGCAACCCTCCTCATGAATATGTATGCCTTGATTCAAGGTCCCTCATTGGCCACAACAAGAAAAGGCATGTTAATGCGTCAATTTTTGTTCGTAAAAATATTGCGTTAACACATCCAAACTTTACGTGTTGTGTGTTTTTAATGTCGTCTAAACACGAAATCTCCAAGACGTTATTTGCGTAAATGGCGCCCCATACATGTGCTGTCTGTGCATACCAGACTTAAAACCTTTCACAGCATCCACTGGGAAGAGGTCAACAAATTGAGAAAATTTCTATTTCTAAACAAGAAAAGTCACGTCCGATGGTTGAAGTTACGTGTCAAGCGATGAAAACATGTTAAAATCTTGGTCAATACAGCAGAAAGCTGGCATATTGGACCTGTCAACCAATGAGCTTTTGTAATAGCTACTGAAAACCACTTCAGATATTTGTGAACTGGTTGACATTACCAAGCAAGATGTGGGATTCCCTAACCTCAGAGGAGAAGCATGACACTTGTACTCAAGAGATCTGTACATACTGTGTGTGAGTGTGTTTAAGCATGCATAGTACTGTATAAAGTCTGGGTGTATCCCATGGATGAAGTAGAGCCCAGAACTAAACGGATGTCTGCTTAAAGATGGCTCAGTAATTTACTGGATGGTTTTCAAGGTGTCAGCCTTCAGGCTAGCTGAGCAAGAGTCTTAGGGAGATCAGGCACTCAAACGCAAACACACGTGCATGCACATGCACACACACACACACACACACAGCCTTGCATTAGCTATGGCTGGCAGGGACACTGAGCTTCTGTTTTTATCACAACAGAGCCCTTTGATGTGCAGTAGCATTTTGCATGCTGCTGTTCCTGTCCCCTTTCTCTCTTCTCTCCACACACGCACAGAGCCAGTCGAGGGAGATGTCCAAGTTATCTAATGTGTTCAGTGCATGTTGTGCTACCAGACTCCATCTGGACAAAGCCAATTCCTAACCAAGGACCAGACAGGATGCAACATCAAATGGCATGTAAAACCCTCTAACTGGATGCCCAGCTTAATTTGTGTGTGTGTGTGTGTGTGTGTGTGTGTGTGTGTGTGTGTCTGTGTTTGGAGAAAACATATGTACAGAGATTTGCAAGTCATACTCGGTAGTTAATTCAGAATGACAGAAGAATGTGTTGGAAATAGCACATTTCAGCCACAAAAAGAAGTAT
Organism: Oplegnathus fasciatus; assembly: GCA_003416845.1. Taxonomy (NCBI): domain Eukaryota; kingdom Metazoa; phylum Chordata; class Actinopteri; order Centrarchiformes; family Oplegnathidae; genus Oplegnathus; species Oplegnathus fasciatus. The sequence goes on along the minus strand of NTHP01000136.1, from coordinate 240,884 downwards.
AGCTAGTGGCAGGTATATAATCCTGAAAGGATTGAATGATAGTTTGGCACAGGTTTATTAGTTGTTGTTGTTTTTTAAATAAACGCATAATATAAACAAACATTTTGATGTTTCACTTAAATTTGGTTATTAAAGATTTGTTATCAAAATATATACTCAGTGGGACATTTTACATTTATCAGTGCGGTCTGGTGCACAAACTATGCAACATTGAAATCATTTCTTAAACATATCTTTGGTATTTCTGTACTACAATTTCTAAATCTGTAATAAATCTACATTTAGACTAGTTTAACTTTTAACTAACTTTGTTGGGAGAAGAGAGCTGGTTAACCGCAGGCACTTGATATACAGTACAGTTTGGATGAACCTCAAACACACTGAGTCAAGGACATGACATGTTGTTCTTCACTACTATGTTCAGTCAGGGTAAACTTACCTATGCTTTTGAGGCCTCAGTTCACTTTGCCACTTATAAATGACATCCCATCAAACCATATTTACGCCATCACTGCAGAACTTATTTCCAGATTGAAATGTGGTTCTTGAAAACATATGACTAGCATACATATCAAGTCAATTTTCACAAAGAGCACCTGCCAGCTGTCAGCAACCACATCCCTTATCCCAACGACCATCAAATCCAAAAACACAACCAGCTACTCGTGTTTCCACTCCTTGTTCTCGATGTGCATTTCCCATTCGTTTTCTTTAAAGCTCTTACTTACAATGATTGAGGATGCAAAGCAATTTTCACTGGGCTCCAATGTCCCTCACCACCAACAACAGCGCCTGCATTGGAATGAAGAATGTGCCAAACACTGCACCTGAGCATCTGGCAATCCTGAAGGGAGATAGTGCCACTTTTACATGATGAAACAGGCGGATGTTTAATAATGCACTTTTTTTCCAACCTCCTTAACTCAGGAAGACTAATGTTTGCTTTCAAATGCATTAGCATTTTGATAAGCCCAGATGAAGACCACTCTCCATCTCCCTCTCCTGCTGGAAAGATAAGGAGGTGCAGTCTGACTTTATGACAGCATGGAGTAATTGGAACGCAGCATGGGAGAAGTCAGTGTTTAGAGAGGAGGAGGGAGGGAGAGAGAAAAAGCTCTTTGGAAATTAAGAGAGAGTGAATGAAAGAGTCAGACAGACTTTCTGTATGACACTGTAGGTGAAAGAGTTGCAGAATGAGAGATGTAGAAAAAATAGGTAGATGATTCAGTCACTTGCTGATGTAGGGAGTTTGTTGGAGGTGGCATTCAAGCCCTCAAGCTCAGTTCATCTGCACACAGCTTTCTGCCCATTGAAGGTGGCTCTGCACTAATTATGTAAAGATGGCGAGCATCAGCACTAGCTTTTTTTCCTCTGGTGTCAGGTTGCCTGTAATCCCCACAGCAAAAAAATGTTATTTCCCTCTGCTAAGCTTTCCTGTAAGTACTGCGAGGCACAGCGCACAGACATCACACCTGACCAGGCTGCATAGATCAGTGACCCAAACATCAATGGTGCCACAGGTCTTTTTTTACTGCCAAAATATTTAATATGAATTATGAGGTCATACAACTACTGAATCTTTTGTGGCAAACGTAGTTATCCCCGCCCTATCACTCACACACGGGCACCTGACACACACACACACATAAACATACACAGTGTTGCCAACTTGGCGACTTTCTCACTAGACTGAGCGACTTTTTCGACCGTCTTAGCGATTTTATTTCCAAAAAGCGACTAGCGAAAAATCTAGTGAGTTATTCAGATCATCGTGGGGAAATCGAGAAATATACACAGACCTATTGTATTGTAATTTATCCCCACGCATGCTGCCCAGAGTAATCTCAGACAGCGGCTCTTCTGGCAGCAGCACAGCATCTCTCCCTCTCCACTCGCACCATGCACACGCAGGCAGGAGAGACTGTCGCTCTGAAACTTTCTCACAGCAACACAGGAGGAGAACCTGGAGGTAGACGACACAGGACGAAAATAAACAGACAATACAGGAGAACAGGCAGACAACACAGGACGAAAACAGACGTACAACACAGGACAAGAACAGGCAGCCACCACAAGAGGAGAACAGACAGGCAGTGGCATCAAGCCCATTCAAGATTTTTGATATCTGGATTTTTTATATTTTTATTTAATTTATTACTATTATTTTTTACAAAATGCAGTTATGATCATTTTATATTATGAGTCAAACGTATTCTTCTAATTATGTCATGGATCATACCTAAAAAAGTCACACACCCCCTTTCCCTATGGTATTGGTTTCTTCCAAAAGTTGCAGGTATGCTCGCACACAGCACTCTGTTGCACATCAATGCTGGAGATGTAGGCAGCTTACCGGTGGGCTGCTGAAGTGGTTAGTAGAGCATCAATCCCGTTTTCAAATGTGTGAAAATGAAATGCAATTAGTTACACACTCAATTGCATTTGAGAAATATAGGCATAGTTTGCTTCGTACGATAGTTGGCTAGTACCAGCTAAAATTAGTAGCCATCCCTCAGTCAGGTGGTTTAGCCTTTTGACTCGCTATCTAAGTTAGTCGTGACTTGTGATAGCACAGCATCCTTTTGAATATTGGTAAAGAAGAGCTGTGTGAATCTTCTGGCAGTGAGCTGATTTTTACCACCACTATCACAGGTTCTAGCTAGCAAAACACTAAACTCCATTTGATATCTTCAGGTCAAGATGCAGGAAAATCTCATCATTCTTTAAAAAAACGACAGAAAGCCCTGTCCTCAGTCAGGAGGTTGATAGTGCAAGAGGTAGGTTATCTTAGGTGAGATTTTTAGTGATGGGCTATTTTTCCTTCATGGAAATGTATGTAGATTTAATTGAAAGATTTGTTCCCTCTTTCATATGACCATTCCCCCCTTTCTCTCTGTAGTTACAGTATGTCAGTGTAGGTGTGGTTACAGGTTATACTGTATGTACTGTATGTACTGTATGTATAGACTAGTGGTGATGATGGATCTTTCAAGGAGGCTGAGCAGTTTGAAAAATAGGTTACTGCTGCTCAGTCTGAGCTTTTACTGGCAATGAAGCAGACACTGCTATGTGATGTGAGCACAGTCTCCTCTGTACTCATGCTGCTTCATGTACACTGTGTTTGAAAATACAGCTGTTACCACGTTGGCAGGTTCCTTTCATCTGTGGCTTTATTATCTGTGTTCTCTAAATTCATTTACATTGTGGATATAGTCTTTTTATGTGAATGTATGCCCCTTATATTTTTTGGGTGAAGCAGACAAGATTTAGCTCTTTTTCAACGTAAAGTGGCAGCAGTGTAGAAGCTAGTATAGAAGTGAGTGTCATTTTCAATAACCACAACAGCACAAGTAACTGACATGAAAATCTTGAAACAAATTTACATTTACCCTAATATAAAGTGGGAGACTACTGAGCTACACGAACTGATTGAGATTTAGTGAAGTTTTAAAATAATCCCCCCAAAGTCTTTGAATATATACAGTATGTCAAATTGCAGAATTATGCGTGATTATTATTTTTTCCTGGTGAAGGACCCCCATGACCCCCACTCTAATTGTGCCCCCCCAGAATTTTGGCTTGTATGACGCCCCTGCAGACAGGTACACAACAGAGGAGGAGAACAGACAGACAACACAAGAGGTGAACCGACAGATAGACAACACAGGAGGAGAACAGGCAGATAACACAGGAGGTGAACAAGGTAGTAGAGAACATAGTTGCCGCAGACTTGGGGACAAGGAAGGTGATCCTAGCTGACCACTGGTGAATTTTGCTTTGCATTATGCTGGCAAGTTGGCAAGGTCTCAAATGGGTCTAATATAGTTGGCTTATTAAGTTCACGTTGGATAATAAACTGGACGACCTCCGTGCCCGCATCAGTTTCGAACGGGATATCAGGAACTGCAATGCCCTTTGTTTCACCGAAATCTGGCTAAATTCTGGAATACTGGGCATTCAACCAGGTGACTCTTTTTCTGTTTACCGATCTGACAGAACAGAGGATTCCGGCAAGAAAAAAGGAGGAGGCGTGTGCTTTGTGGTGAATTAGGACTGGTGTGACAGTGGGAATAATAAAATGCTATCCTGTTCCTGCTCACCTGATCTGGAGTTATAGACAATCGAATGCAGACCCCATTATCTACCAAGAGAATTTACATCGGTCATTATCACAGCAGTTTATATACCTCCACAGGCGAATACAGAGGCTGCCCTGTTGGATTTTTGCAAAGACTTGAACTGCTCACAGACTAGTAATCCTGATGCGGCGCTCATTGTTGCTAGAGACTTTAATCAGGCTAACCTGAAGAAAGTTATGCCTGAGTTTCATCAACACACTGACTGGGCCACAAGGGAAATAAACACTCTGGATCACTGCTACACGGCATTCAAAAACAGCTACAGAGCGGAATCTCTACCCGCATTCAGGAAGAGCGACCATGGGTCCATCTTGCTGAGGTCAAATTATGCAAACTGCGCTATTGACAAGCCAACCGCAGGGGACTGCAAACAACCGCTACAACCGCCATGTTCACGTCACATCACATCATGTTCAGTCTTTTTTTTTTTGAGACAGAAACAAAGGCAGCTGCTCTGGTTGCAAAACCAAAAGTAACTTCGCCAGTTTCGGGAACATTTCGGCTTTCAACCGAATGAAAAGGGAGAGCCGAGGCAATATGCAAAGCAAGTCGTTCATGAGTACACACCGCCTGAGCTGAACAAAGCACAAAGCACACACCCACGAGTCCTTCACAACTACAAACCCACACTGACACCGTGTCCTAACAGCAAGCGAACGTCCGATATCACGTCGCATCGCGTAACATCAGACGCTCTCTGTCCACACTGAATCAATTAAATATGTATATGTATATATCTGTTATGTCACGTAAACAAAGCATGTACCTATCAGCTGATCGTTCATCATCAGACTGGAGACGTAACTCAAGTCAAAGATGGGTGAGTATGTCACTTGCTATCTTCCTAAGTTTGTACTTTTTAAACAGAAAACACACGTTTTATATAGGGGGGTGGGTGGGGGGGTATTAAAAGATACAGAACCGTGTGCTAATACCGCATACCGCGCTGTTGAGCCTCCCTTAATTACCGCAAGGGAAATTCCTTCACTGCGACAGCCCTAATTCATTAGGCTGAACACATCATAAGCAGCACTCTACCCTGCATAAAAGGAATTTACACCAGGCAGTGTAAGACTAAGGCTAGGAGAATCATTCAGGATCCCAAACACCCGGATAACAGCCTTTTCTCCCTGCTGCGGTGGAGAAGAAGATACCGTATACACGGTATCCAGCACTGAGAGGCTCAGGAAGAGCTTCTATCCTCAGGCCACTAGGATCCTGAATGAGGACACTGCCTAAGGATTGCCCTAAGACTGTTTTTCATCAATTATTAATGTGGGGGAATGTTACTATAGTTAACATTACTATCTATTAGTTATTTTATTCTTATTCTATTTTACACTTATTTTTTATTGCATATTTAAAGGAGCTAATGGTCACACATTTCACTATGATTATACCCAGTATGATTATATGTGACAAATAAAACTAACTTGATGCTTTCACACCTGTAGTTCGGTGACTCAGTGCGATTTGGGGGTGAAGTTACAACATTGTTGCATTTTATATTTGGTTCGGTTAGTGTTCACACTGTACTTTGTCAAGCGCACCAAACATTGTAAACAAATGTCACGATGTCGAAACAGTCGCTCGTCTATTGGACACTATAGCTTTAATGACTACAGTGATGCATTCTTGCATTTAAAACCTCTAAACAACTGTTTCAACCACCTGCCTCAACAAGAAGAAAACTAAAATAACAAGCCTTGTGAATATTTACAAGCACACTCCATCCATCATAACATGATGGCAGTGTTAGATGTTGCTTTTCCAGCACCGTGAAGCCTGTGAAGATTAGTCTAACTGTTTATCACTGCAAACTGTATTTGGATTCAAAAGCCTAGATCTGAGAGCAAATCCATCATCGCTTGAAAGGCTGCTCCACCTCTGCTGTAGATACTGATACCAGCACATCTCTCTCCCTCTCCAACTCACTCTCTCTTTCTCACACACAGACACATTCTTGTTAGCATTCTCTTCTGTATCCCACCTACCGACATTGCTATTGATTACAGTTGGGGACCTTAATGACCCTGCACAATGAGAAACCACCATAAATGCACAATTTCTTCTTCCCCAACCCTATGGTAGACTGTCTGGCCCAGTGGGAGAATGTCAGAGACTGGAGAACGCCATTTTTCAAGGTTCGCACATTATGAAAGTAGATATGTTGCAGCTATGTTTTTGCCAATGTAAAACCCTGTTTACCCAGCATAGGAACCAGCACAGGGACAATACAAGACCATCAAATCTGTCCATAAAGTTAAATGCAAAGACAAAGTGTGTACACAAAGTTAAATGCAAAGTTCAATGCAGCAAACAAAGTCTAAAACCAATTTAAACTCCATAACAAAAAACATGTACATGAAGTATTAAGTTGGGTGTAATTTTCTGTAACTTGGTTACAGAAACAGGTTGTGAACATGAATTATGGTGCTAAAAACTTTTTCTGCTCTCTTATATTGAATACAGTTTTTGAGTCTTAGTTATTTATCACTTTAGTTTCTTGCAAAAGTTAATTCAATTTTATTTGACTCCTCTCTGTCAAGCCGGTGATGTTTAACTCACAATTAGAGTGAACCACAGGACATACTGTTGAGTATGTTTTTAGTTATATGCATTATTACAAATGTCGATGTGATTTTGAACGGGGTTTTTTTGCTTCTGAAGCAGATCCATTTGTTTCATTTCAGCTTCATATTTGCTACTAATTTTCTATCATGAACACACGGAAAATAGTGAGTCACAGCCTCACACTAAAGTAAACAAACCGCTGTGCACAAAAGAATACGGCAGGTAGGTCAGCCAGCCAAAAGCAGGCACATTCTCTCACCACCAATTGTCTTTATACTGTATGTCCAAGAAAGCGGATACCTTGAATTGTATGCTAGGTAATAATTTTTTGGAATGCAATTCTCAGTTTTTTATTATTCCAAAGGAGAGGCTATATTTATACCCAGATATTTCATTCCATTTAATTTCCATATGAAAGGAGTGCCTGACAGATTACTCTTAAAAGTGTGAGGGGTGAGAGGAATAGCTACTCTCTTACTCCAGTTAATTTTATAGCCAGATATCTTATCAATAGAATCTGCTGTATACAGCCCGTACAGATGATGCGGGGTTGCTGAGGGTTAACAATATATCATGCATTCACATTTAATTTGAAATTATGTCCATAAAGGTTCGAATCTTCAATATCTTATATTTCTTATGACAAGCTAAAAGTTCTATTGCCAAGGTGAACAATAAAAGACTCGCCAGGCAGCCCTGCCTTACACCATGCTTGAGAGATATAGGAGAGGGGACCAGGCCGTTTGTTTTAACAGAAGGGAAGGGGTCTTATATAAAGCTCTGAACCAGGGGCAAATCATAGGGCTAAAGCCAAACCTATGCAATGTGTGAAACAAATAAGGCCATTTAATACTGTCAAAAGGCTTTTTCCACATCTAATGATGCTACAATTACTGGGTGAGTAAGCGAGTTAGCAACTTGGTCTATAAGAATAATCCACAGCACTACCTTCTCAAGGTGTGTCGCCAGAATTTTAGCGAATACCTTATAGTCACAATTCAGCAGACTGAGAGGGCGATCCATATCCAGAAGATCTTTATCCAGTTTCAGCTGAAGAGTTATAACAGCCCTGTTCATGGATGGGGCATGCGGTCAGATTCTAAAATTTCATCAAACAATTTATGTAAGATAGGGGTAAGTTGTTCTTTGAAGCATTTATAGAATTCAATAACCAGTACGTCGTCTCCAGGGCTTTCAGTTAGAGTTCAAGGGGACTCTACATCCACCTCATCAACTACGTTAATCAAGGGGAGATCAAGGCCCCTAAAATGCTCCTTTATACTTACTGTACTATCAGTAGTATACAAAATTATCTGAAACAGTAATTTATACTGGCTGCATCATACTGAAGTGACCCATTCTCACCACAAACTGCTTGGATACACTGTCTGTTCTCAATCTGCCTTATCCTGTGTGCCAACATCTTGCCTGCCTTATCGCCTGTTTCAAAATGTTGGCCTCTGAGTCTGAGAAGTGAAAAAGCAGTTTCCTCGTGTACAAGCTTCTGAAGATCTGATCTAATTGTGAGGAGAGAATTATTCAAGGCAGTATTGAAGCGGTTCTGCTGCCTCTTAAGCTCTTTACTAAGTTTAGATTTCTTTTCTCCTGTATGTTTGCATTTCTCTGCTGAAGCAAAAGTGATTATCCATCCTCTACAGGTGACTTTAAAGGCTTCCCAGAGGGTGGATACCAAAGAAACATAGCCAGTGTTCAATTCAAAATACTCAGTAATTTTCCCACTTATAAAGGAAACAAATTCATTGTTTTTGAGAGGAGAAGTATTCATCAGTGACTATGTCGAACAGCATCTGCATAGGGGAAAAAACAACAGATACTGGAGTGTGATCACTCAGCAAAATACTATGTATTCTACCCTCTAATACATTCTGAACCAGGTTTGAAGACATCAAAATACAATCTCCTCAAAGAAGAATTATGGACACTGCAATAAAAAGTGTATTCACGTCTATCCAAATTAAGAACCGCAGCAGGCCCTTCCACCACAGAAGGCCCAGAAAAGCAGAAAGAAGAACCAGAGCTGGTCATCAATTATTGGACCTGCATGTCTCCAATACCTGACCGGCCATCAACAAAAGAAGATCCGAGGCTCGGCGAAAGGGAGGAACAACATCAAGGAAACCGCAGTAAGAGGACATGGAAGTTAGATAGAAAAAGAAATTTAAAATGCTAAAAGAGAGAGGTGAGGTGAGAAAAGTGTGATCATGGTCACTGAATCAGTATGAATAGAAATGTGTGATTTAGTCTTGTTTTAGGATTAGATTGTATTATGATGACAAATTCATTGAATAGAGTTTAGTATGCTTGAACTATTAATGAATTTTAAGAAGAAATAATTAAAAATTCTGAGTAACACTTTAGGGAGCACATACTCACCATCAACTAGCTGCTTATTAGCATGCATATTAGTAGCATATTGGCTCTTTATTAGTCATTATAAAGCACTTATGCCTTATTCTGCATGACCATGTTCTACAACTACTAGGCCATTAACTTAGAGTTTTCCCTCAATAACCTCCTAATTACTGCTTATTGATAGTAAGTAAAGAAGCTGTTGTACATGAATTAATATGCTTTGCTCAGTATGGGCCTTATAAGGTGGTAGTACCACAAGAATAGTCATTCAGCCATTCATCAAAATCTACATTGAATAATTAGTTAGCATTAACACAGTTCACATGTCAACAAATAAAATAAATTTGAAAAACAGATATCATAATGGTAACATTCAATCATTTATGTCTAATACCCAATACGTGAAGTAATTCTTGTTAGTATCACTAACTTCCTGTAACACAGCAGAGTACATTTAAATTTTGTTTAAACTTAAACATGTATACATTGGAAAGCAAATCAGAGGTAAAAAACTTCTGACACATTAGAAGAAAAAATACAGCTTACTTAGAAACCTTCACAGTTCCTACACAACACTCATTCTGGAAAAGGAGGAATGGAGGTGAAGGACTGTGGGTGGATTTCAGGCTGGACGCTGCAACAGTCCAACACGGTGCTCCAGCTGGTGGGAGACATCTCCTCCTCACATGGTCCAAGGAGAGTTCCCTGGTCCTCTCTGTCTCCTTAGTCACTTTAATCAACCACCAGCTCATAAACCATATCATACTGGGGTAGTTTTAGCTTCAGGTCTTAGCTAACGACACCAAACACACTACATTATGGTAACGTGGACTGCTACCACACTGAAAGCTTGTCGATTAGCTAATTGCGATTAGCAGGATTTTGAGAGATTTTGACTAAATGGCTAAAACACATGCGCTTTGCACCACGCCGCAGAACATAACACATATCATGACAATGACACTACATCGTCAGATACATTGTGTCCAATACAGATACATAAACTGACTACGCCACACCCACAATGAGGGATGAGAGAACCCTTGTTCTTAAAGAAAGCAGAGGAAGGCTCCACGCTATTCAATTACATGAAACATATGGAAGCTGATGTTTAGAAAAAAAAAGCAAACCTGAGACGTCTACCAGACGTGCAGATCATGTCTTATGTCGGTCGGTCCAGGACAATAGCTGTATGTCTGCATGACGTGCAAGTCAGGTTCAGTATCTGGGCGTCTGATTACGACCCCTCTTGGATGTAGACCATAGACTGTATATAAAGATGGACGACATGACAGCTCCCCAAAAGTGAAGCCAAAACGTCTCGATCGCCCCCCTGGTGGCTGGCTCCAGTAAAGGTCATAAGTCCCGCCCCCTCCATGTTAACAGATGGGACATGAGCCAAACTAAAAAATCAAAGTACACTCCAAATAAATTTTTCCCAAAGATGGTTTCTGTCATTTTAGCTAGTTCTTATCACGCTGGTGTTTGTTCAAGTGTTCGTTTTTCTGATAAGTTTGGTTTTAATTAGTTATTTGACGCTATAAAAACGGGGTAAAACGTCATGATTGACAGCTGTCAATCATGACAGCTGTCAATCATGACAGTGAAATAGTTGCGGAGGCTCCTGCAGACGTCTTTTCGGGAATTGTACGTCGGCAGGAACGTCGAGTGAAGATGTAACTGTAACTTTAGCAGGTGATCGTTAGCTAGCAGTTACGAATTATTGATTACAGATTGAGTCGGGCGGATGTATGGGCGGGACCTCAATACGGCAGCTCCTTACCCGATCACTTCTGCACAGACTCTGGCTCCAAATGACGTCACCAGCACAAGATGGCAGCGCCCGTATCCGGGATATTTTGGCTTCACTTTTGTACAGTGGGAGGAAGTGGAGACGCGTCGTCCATCTTTATATACAGTCTATGATGTAGACATGCAGTGCAATATTTGAATGTCTGGCTTGGAGATTTTTTGGACGTCTGTGGACGTGCAAGACAGGTGCAGGAAATCGACGTGATTCATGAAATATTTTTTATTTGTGATTAAACAAATAAATAATGTTAATTTATTAACAACTTATTTATTGTTATCATTGGAGAGAGAGAGCACACGACAGAGATTGAGAGTGTGTTTTATGTGCGAAAGGCATTACATCATCATTACATTAATTGTCCCCTCGTGGTAACTAGCTAACCTTAGCTATACGGTGGTTTCAGTCATAGTGCTAGGAGCTAACCCAGCATTACCTTTGAAAACTGCTAAACCAAATGAAAATATTCACAATTGTAGCAGAAGCGACTGAAAAAGCACTGTCTAAATAACTAAGGTAAGCTAGCGAACTAACACATCAATCTAACATTAGCTAGGGTTTTAATGTTATCGAGCTACAAATGTTGGTGCCAGGTTAGCTAGCTAGTATGTTAGCCGTCCTATCGGAAAGGCATGTTAAGTCAACCAGAAACGAGCTAATGTTAACGTTACATTATCTTTATAAAAATCACATCTCTTTGACTTCTTAGCTGATCACTGCAGTTACCCTCTAACATCAGAGCCTTCAGGTAAGATTCTTCCAGAGCAATGTTCTTAATTTGATAAATAATTTCACCATCAAAAGCATTTAGGTTAAAGTATTGTTGGCCAATTCTGTAACATTTTAAATGCACGTTGTCCCTGTCAAAAAAACAACAACTGGAAACTAAACTTGCGTAGATGTCTGTGTTTTACAGATGGCTTACTTGAGAGCAGGGTGAAAAAGAAAAATGGAAATGGATCATCTTCTGCAAGATTCAGAAAGTAATGACAACTGGCCGGGCACTGCAAATACTTTTGACAGTGACAATGTGCCTGAGACTAGAAACAATTTTGACAGTTTTGACTTCAACACTGATGTGGACCACGGGTCTACATACTCAGAAAAATAACTCAATGATGAAGCTGAAGTGAATGTGAACTTTGAAGAGGACTTGAGACAGTGGGCCACAGACACAGGTCTGTGAATGAGTTATTGTCCATATTAAGAAAGCAAGGGCACCTGTTGCCTGTGGATGCCAGGACACTCCTTGCTACACCACAAGATAAAGCATTTGAGGCTAAATGTGTCCGACAACACATGTGCTATGGCTTAGAAAAGGGAATCTGCCGGTTTTTAAGTCAGATAGAGAGTAATGCAGTACACCTCTGTAAACATTGATGGCATCCCGTTTTTCAAAAGTACTAGCCCCTTCATTGCTGCAGGAATTCCTTGTGTAAGCTCATTTGTGTTAGATTACATGCATATGATCAGCTTGGGAGTAGTTAGACGCCTGTTAATATTCTTGACTCATGGCCCAAAACTTTGTCGTTTATCTGTAAGGCAAAAGGATGAAATATCACAAAAACTAAATGCACTGAGAGGGAAGATGCTGAATGAATTTGCTCGCCAACCCCGGGGTTTATGTGAACTTGACAGGTGGAAGGACACCAAACTACGGCAGTTTTTGCTATACACGGGACCTGTGGTACTAAAAAATGTGTTGTCCCCTGAAAGATACAAACATTGGAGTCAGATGAGAGGACTCGGAATGCTTACCTCCAATTTGCTCATGAACTAATGAAACACTTTGTCAGCTGTGCTGACCTGTGTGACAAGTGTTTTCCTGTGTACACAATGTACATGGACTAACCCATTTTCATGAAGATGTCAGCCACTTCAACTGTTCATTACATGACATTTCCTGTTTTCCTTTTGAAAACTATCTGCAACAAATCAAGAAACACATGAGGAGCGGGAAAAGTCCCCTGGAGCAGGTCACCAGGCGTTTGTCAGAAATGGAACATGCACAAGTGAATGAGAGCAAAACACAACCTGACACACAGCCTAAAGTGTTTGTTTCTGTTAAAGAAAAAGACTGCTGTTTTCTCTTGAGAAATGACAGATTTACAGACTTTCATTCGAGAAGAAAATGCAGACAGCAGTTTTGCGTGCGAAATTATGCACCAGCACCATACTTCAACATTATTTCAACAACCGTGCAGCTCCAAATTTCTAAATATAGTGCACACAGGAAATGGGCTGGGCAGGATGAAAAGAGGACTACTGTGTCAAACGGATCTGTTCTGCAAGGTGGCCTGCCTCCCGCAAGAAACTGGTGGTTATGTCCTCATACCCCTTCGCCATGGCGTGGAACACATATCTTGAAGGTTGAATTCTGCCTAATCTCCATTTCAATTAACTGTAGAAGACTCCATTATTACACATATGTGTTCCTGTAGCCTAACTGGTAGAACAAGGTACTAGCAATGCCAATGGTCATGGGTTTGATTCATACATTCTTAAAAATAAGGATTCCAAAAGGGTTCTTCCTGAAGGGCTGAGGTTCTCCCCAGAACCATTTGCTTCCGAAGAACCCTTTTTATGAAGAAAGGGTTCTTCAAGGGTTCTTTGTCCTCACCCTCTAATATTAAAATGTTTACCCATGTTTCAAATGGTATTTCAAAAAGTAGATGTGGATGGAATCCACTTAATCAATTAATTTTACTTCTGCCATAGCTGATATCTTTACCATCATTTCATGCCACACAATAGTTAATTGCGAACCTCGCTGTAAGCTAGGAGGAAGTTGAATTTACTTTAAAAAAACTGAGGTAACTGGTTGCCTTAAAAAAATGAAATAATGTGTAATGAAAACTTGAGTGAATTTAACTTAAAGATATAATCTTGAAGATTTTCATTTAAATAAATGTCTGTTAAGTCACTATCTATCGCCGAATGATGCAACACAATGGTGATTGAGCCTATGGCCCACTGATGAAAGCCCTTGCATTTGCAGTATTACGACCCGGGTGTTGGGAACTACTTTCTCGAAAAAATCACAAGCGACGCACAGTTAGGCTTTTAAAAAGGCTTTTAACGCAACAGACTCGCTCTTAAACTCACCTGTGTGTGAAGCAACATACTGTTTGTTTGTTTTTTCNGAGTAAACAGTTACTATTGCCGAACAAACAAAGAAAAGGTTGATGACTACAGACGAGGAAACTTGAAACTTAAGCGAGGTCCAAAAACACACCTGCAATTACGATTATCGTCATAGGTGCCACGAAAGACAACGAAATGAAAATCTTCGAGATTACAAGTTTAAATGCTTGAAGGGCTGGAATTGTTATTTGAAGTTTCATACACTAAATGCCCATTTGATTTAACTTAAAATCTTTTGTAATATCAATTGCTCTGCCCACTCCACTAAAGTAAAGTCAGCTTAATTTATTGAAGTTTCTTTTACTCACATTTTCTAATGAGCAACTGAGTATTTCTTAAATTATACTGAAAATCCACTGAAAGTCCACTTGTCCCCTTAGGGGGAAGGGTCGATGAAAATCAATAGTTAATAGTTATAATACGCAATGGCCTTTGTAGTCACCAGATTTCAACCCAATTGAACACCTATGGGAGATTTTGGACCGACGGGAATATCTTTTGGAAGAATGGTGTTCATCCCTCCAGTAGAGTTCAGAGACTTGTAGAATCAATGCCAAGGCGCACTGAAGCTGTTCTGGCAGCACGTGGTGGCCCAACACCTTACTAAGACACTTAATTGGTTTTTCCTTTAATTTGTCATGTCTTAACCACTACAATAATAACCCACCCCAAAAGAGAGTGTTTCCAAGAGCAACACTCAGGTCATCACATGCCTTCCTCTACAAAACAGGTGTGACATGTGAATGGTGATTACTTCGGTGTCTCTTTAATTACAGTACCTACCCTTGATTACGAGTTTGTTCACACCCCTTCACTCTGTTCACACATTGTGTGATCACCTGTGTATCTGTGTATGAATAGATACTAGAAGCTGGTTGAAGTGACAGAAGATCAGAAACTTCAGAGAATCAAGGTAAGCTCAATCTAATATCTTATTTCAGTAAGTTTAAGTCTAGCTAAGGACTTTTAAAAGATTGGAGATTACATGAATTCACCTGCTTAGGACTGCCTGATGTGCCTGGCTTGTGTCCCATCTGTCATGTTGCTGATTCCACTGGTCCCATGCTTTTGACCTGTTCCTCCGGGTCCTACACAGCCTCTCCCGTTCTGTTGGCTTATCCTCAGAGAGTCTCCCCTCCTTATCCAACAATGTTCCAAGATTTTTAAATAAATGTTTTACTCATTAAAAATTGTTTGAATGTTTTCTCAATTTAAACATAGTTGTAACAGAGATTGTTAAAATGATGAATGACCACAATATACAATAAATGGGATTATACAACAATTAATTCCGACCAAGTAATTTGATTGGACAAGAGGCATTACATGAGTGCTGATATAGAGTATAACAGCACTGGGACTTTAACTATACATGTATCACTCCGCTTTACAGATGTTCTAATAACCGTTAATTACATTAACGGTCGTTAGGTTATCTGTCTCAGACTGTAACAAACTTTGTACCATAAAGATAAACATATTTCCACAAATAACATTTGACTTAAATTATGAATGGTCGTCAGAAGAGGATGAAGGGAAGGAAAGAAGCCTGGATACTACAGTGCAACCCTCCAGGTGTGCTCATATGACATCAGCCGATCTAGACAAATTAGCAAAAATGAAGCTAACACCGTAAGGCAAACAACATGGGCTTTGAACTGCTGTCAGACTTGGCTAAGTCTCAAAAATATAAACATCAACATTCAGTCCATTGAGAAGACCGAGCTGAGTACAGTCTTGAGGCAGTTTTATGGATCCATCCGGACAACTAAAGGGGAGCTCTACAGCATCAGCAGCTACCTTGGGCTTCGGGCAGGTTTAAACCGTTATATCAACGAACCTCCGGTTAGCCGTTCATGGAATTTAATGCAGGACCCGGAATTCATATCAGCTAACAATGTTTTCAAAGGTGTTGTAAAAGAGATTACAAGGGCAGGGAAAGACAAAACAACACACCACCCCCCGATTTCACCTGAAGACCAGCGCATCTTAAAATATTCTGCATCATTAAGTCCACTATGACTATGACTATGACTATGATGTGAACTGTGATTTATAACGATCAGTCGCGGAACATAAAAAATATAAACAAAAAACTTGTTTGTCTTGATGGTCTGAAAGCTCGCTAAAAAGTTACTGGAGACCATCCATGGAGCAGAGCAGGAAACGATGGAGCAATGTACTGTCTGATCAAGCTCTTAACTCATCCGAATCACACGACTGTCAACAGACTCTTATTTCACTGGTTGCACTATAAATGGAAACATACAGATAAATGTACAAGATACAAAGTAGCTGCTGCAGTAACATAGGCCTACCTAGCTTACACAAAGTAGCAAGCTACAGTAGTGTGGAGGGAAATGTTTACGTGTTGCTTGGCAACAGTCAAGTCCCAATCCAGTTGCAGAACTATTAGTGTTGGCGGAGTCAAATAAATGATTTAATAAACAAACAAATCATAATTTGTTGTCGCTTGTTATTGTTAACTAATAAATGGCGCTTGTGGAACTGCTGTATAAAAGCAATATCGCACTCGAGGTCGTGTGAGGCCTGCGGCCTCGTGCCTACGACCGAATCACAGCCGTGCTGATATTCAGTACAACAGCACTCCCTCTCGTGTGTTATTACTTAATTCAATCATTTTTTGCCTCATCTGTAGATTACAAAATGCTTCTTTGTAGAACCCTCAGAAGAAAAAAGGGTTCTCGGTAGAATCCCCTGGGTGGGTTCTTGTTAGCACCCTTAGAAGGTGGAAAGGTCCTGGATTAGAACCCCAGAGAGGGTTCTGGGTGGAACCTTTCACAGATAGATCTAAGTATAATCCTTTATGTTGGGTTCTAGGTAGAACCCTCTGAAAGGATTCCAGGTAGTAAAGGTTCTACCTGGACGTTTGGGAAAAAGGGGTGGGGAAGACTGCCAGGTAGTGCGTTTTTGACGCGGTTTGTTACTCACATCCACATTCTGCCATTCGGGTCAGGACGCTGGGAACGTGTAAACACACCATTCCAAAGCATGTCAAATGTCCCAGTCTTGGGATCGGCCAAGTGGGACATTTGGGCAACTTTCTGACATTTGCAGAACATTTGGGAAACTTTTGGACGTTCAAGGAACAGCTTTTGAGGTCCCTCCCAAATGTCAGATTGTCTGTCCAACCGGAACATTAGAAGTGTTCCTGTTCGTCCCGCATCCTCTGCCCCCTGGTGACCAAACAGGGAACTAGGGACAAATGGTAACACTCGGCAAAAACTTTGAAAAATCGCAGCTCGGGGGCCGTCGGCCCAATCGGGACGCCGGTTAGACGTTCCGGCTTTGGGGCGGGACTGGTGAATCCTGCGTGTTCGTCACATTTTTAACGCTCTTTCTGAAGTCAGGAAGGGAAAGGACGAAATGGCCTCATTTTTCCCTAACGCATGGATTAGAGAGGTTTCCCTTGGTCCCTACCTTACTATCAGGGAAAACTCTTAGTTAATGGCCTGGTAGTTGTAGAATATGGTTATGCAGAATAAGGCATTAACAAGTGCTTTATAATGACTAATAAAGAGCAAATATGCTACTAATATCCATGCTAATAAGCAGCTAGTTAATGGTGGATATGTGTTCCCTAATCTAAAGTGTTACCAAAATCTGAACTACATGGCTATTAGGCCTGCACGATATGAGGAAAATCTGCGATGTGCAATAACATTGTTCAATATTGTAATGACGATATGACTTGTGATAAATAAACAAATACTGAAGTGTGCATTAACATTAAAATAAATACAACATAAACAGGGATGGACTGGGAATGAAAAATGGCCCTGGACTTTTTGACTCAGACTGGCCCACCAAACCCCCCCCCCCAGTACCCACACAACCCACGCCACACTTTATGTAAACAAGATTATTGAACAATATTTATAACAATAACTTCAGTAAAATAGATGTAAAATAAAACAAGGGGAACGTGTTGCTCTGAGGAGGAGGGCAGATGCACTATCTTCAACATGGATGACTAATTAGTATAATGAGTTCATCAGTATAATATTATAACATTAAATAAAAAGTATAAGGTCCTCCCCTAAGAAAAGGGCGATTTCACATCATTTTGGACCATTATTATTACTGTAGATAACGCCCAAAAAGCTTAAAGACAAAACTTGCTGTAGTTAATAATAATAGCCTATAGACTAGACCCTGGTTTCCCAACTCCAGACCTCCAGGCACCCCTACCTGCCCATTTTCCAGTTCTCTCTGCTCTAGTACACCTGAACCAGCTGATGCTCAAGCCATGATGAGTTGGTGCATCAGGTGTGCTCAAAACCTTCAAAAACACGATGAGCATGTTACTAATTACTATTGCTGTATTATTGATTTAACGTTATTTTCCACTGCTCGGGGCCAATAAACTGATGACGATGCATGCAAAAACGTGCATGTTATGGATTCACAGTGTATAGAAAATTAACACTTATAACACAGGCACTTAAGCAATAGTCTTCTTGTATTTATTTGCTAACTATCGAGCTGTTTGGCACTCAGTTAGCGTGATGAACATCGTTTTATCAGTGCTTATCATTGCACATTAGTAAACAACGTAGGGCGAGTTTACTTTCTTGTCCACTAATTTATTTCCCATTCAGTGAGATAGACCGTTTTACCAGCGCTTACAGTTTAACTTAACTGGCTAGTTGACAAAAGTTCACTTGTCGAGAGGGCTTGGCTGCTTCACTGTGGTGAATTATGCCAGCTAGCTAGATCGATAGCTAACAGTCACAATTATTACAATGATAGATTAATATGCCCTTTGTTTTGTTAGACGGCGTACATTGACTGGCAAAAGGTGAGAGAGGGAGGAAGATAGCGTAGACGACAATGTGTGTTACATTACACTACTGACCAACTTCAGCAATTCCAGCCCGCAGTGACAGGTATCAGACGGACCGTCTCCACATTGTTTTTACGTTCATTAAGCGGCTTGCAACAACACTGTGAATGCATGGCGCGTGTAGATAAAAAGACTTTTCTTATTCATCGCGTTTCAGGCAGTGTTTCGCGATGTGTTTATCTCGCATGTTCATATCGTGATGACGATGAAAATACGATTTATCAGTCAGCATGGCTATAAAACTTGATTTAGAACAAATGTAATGTCTAATCACCTTGTGACCTTATAAGAGTGTGTGCAATGAGTGTACGAGGAAATGAAAGAGCTGACGGAAAGATTAATAATCAGCAAAACATTGGTTCGTGACCTGAGATGGTTGTCATGTAGCCTCTTATTTGTGTTACAAAGTTGACCAGGCCATCTATAGTAGGGCTGGGCGATATGGCTTATACATATGTCGATATTTTTAGGATATGCCGCAATATAAGATATATATCTCGATATACACATTTTCTCGAAAATAACATACCGTAAATTCTCAAACAGTGGCCGAGGCCTTTATTTAGCTCACCTGCAGAGGATAGAGGGTACCAGTCCTTTATTTTAAGCAGGCTTATATTGGAGACAGGTCTTAATTTCTAATTCCTCTGTTTCATAAGTATATTTATATATATTTTGTTGTTTTCTGATCTTACTGTGCAGTTAAACAGTGTTGACAGACGCCCTGTAGCCTGCATAATAATCATATCGGCATTATTAGAGCAGAAATACTCTCTCATGTAGTCATGCAATAATTATCTTATAGGTATTCAATTACTAATGAAGCTGCTTTGACAACCGTGGCCACTAGATGACGCTGTACGACGTGAGCATGTCCAATCAAAGAGTCAATCAGGGGAACAAGAGAGTCTACTCCTATACTACCCGAGGCCTGTACTACGGAGCAAGTTCGACATATCCAGGATATCGTTTCGTTATCTGGCTTCACTAAATCTAATAACCGCACTCTCGCTAAGCAGTCACACAAAGGTGGTTATCAACACAGTACGTCAACCCAGGATTTCCCAATCTTCACATGTTCACATAAAAGGCCTGGTGTTTGCAGCATATGACCAATTGCAAACATGGACAAGTCTACTGGCAGCAGAGTGGCAATGAAGAGCAAACTATAATATTAGGCAAATACGATTAAGTTAAATGCATAATCCAGGCTAAAAGCAACACAGTTGCAGCTGCCAAATGCAGCAAGAAATCGCAGACTGTGTGAATGTTAATAGGCTTATAATATCACTGCTCCATCATTAGGGCGCACGTAGATCTGACTATAATTATGCTATATTTGTGTATTCCATTAAATTAATGCGTTGCTTAGATGTATTCTTATGGCGTGTATGACAATTTTAGCCTTATTCTTTCAGCTGCAAGCCCGGCTGTGTCAAACGGACTTGGGAGCAAATAAAAAATAAATATAAATCTAAAAATATAAATATAAATATATCTTATAAGTACAACACGTACAAGGCTTTAGTGCTTCAGTCAGTCTCTGTTGTAGGATGATATCGGTATACAAAAGCACACTAACATTAACATTTCCCTAGCAGCAAAAGTATACTTGCAGCTTAAACCATTTCCAGCAACTATAACAACTGTTGCAATTAAGGAGGGAGCTGTCGTTCGCTAAAGTGTTCTCGAATAGTATCTTTAAATCCCTGTCCAACGTGGGAAGGGAGCTTGTGCAGTTACCAACAAGTGAATTCTGTCATCGGGAGCTCAGACCAAGTGCCTGAGAAGCTGTCTGTCTGAAGAAGTAGGCTCCTCCGTTGGAAGCTTGAGACTCAAGCCGGAGAGGGGTTACAATGACGCCTGATCCAGAAGCAGGGAAGGCTTCCCTGGAAGTGGCCTGGTACGACATTTGGCTCACTTTAAGACCCTGATCAGTTGACAAATCTAAGCAAAACCAGCGCATATTACACAGAAAAAACTGTTCATATTGTCCAATGCCCACATCAGTGTCCAACATAATCTTATTTAATCCTTTAATCCTAGGTGATCAAGCTTATAATGCTACTAATATATATATATATATATATATATATATATATATATATATATANCTGGTGTGAATTGGTGGCATCATGGCGGTCTAAAGTGTACTTTACAGTCCTTGTACTGCATCTCAAGTCCTTGCCTATGCGGCGGTAACTCCAGCCAGCATCAAAAAGGGCCTTTATTCGAACCCGTTGCTCACTCGTTAGCTCCTTCTTCACCTTAGCCATGTTCAAAGAGCAGCATGTTCTTCAAGACTACTTCTAGAGGCTTTG
>NTHP01000136.1:207893-218545 GCA_003416845.1 Oplegnathus fasciatus | reverse complement strand
ATATATATATATATATACATATATATATACATATATATATATATATATATATATATATATATATATACTGTATATATACTATATACATACTAAAGATTACCAGAGAAGTCAAAAACGTTCAGGGAGACAGTGCTTCAGATCTGTGGTAGCTTCCATGCGTGACGAGTAAGTAAACTTTTCCCTGTTGATGGTAACGATAAACCTCACGGGATATATAACACCAAACCGTAAGCCTGATTTGCAAAGGGTCTTCTTCAGCTGTGCCTGCTGGTTTCTTGAGACACTGTGAAGTCTTGGAAAACATGAAAATGTTGTCCTTCAGTCATCAGCTCTTTCTTCTTAGAAACTGCTCTGATGATATCTTGTTTGTCCTGCCACCTTAGTAGCCACACTAACACTTGTCTGGGAGGTTTATCTGGGTCCAGCTGTGGTTGAAGGATGCACTCCATCAATTTCAGTGGGATGAGCAGGTTGCCGGTCTAAGATATAATAGAAAATCTTCTCCAACATGGAGATGGTTTCCCCACTCTCTAGGCCCTTCAGCCCCACAAGTCTTAGGTTGTTCCAGCGACTACTATTCTCAAAAACATCAAGTCTTATCAGCACTCTTTCATTATCTTAGGAGGACTTCTTAGTTTTCTCCAGTGCTGTTTTCATGTTGTCCTCCAACTCTGCAATACGCTTCTCAGTGTTCCTCAGTCTCATAAGCATTGAGACTGGATAGCTTCATTCATCTGATCCAGTCGATAGTCAAGATCCATTCTGATCAATTTTATTTCAGAAGATAACTGCATGGCCCATTTAGGAGGAATTTCTTCATGGGGATCCTCATAATCCAAATTGGCTTTATCTGCATGGCTAACCGCCATGCCAGGTGTACTTGACTTCTCGTTTTTTGCTTTTGCATGTGCGGTTTGACCTGGCTGGAGCAGCAGTCATTCCATTGTATCCAAAAAGGTCAGTGTATCAACCTTTTTGAGCAAATTCAGAACTTTAAGCAAAAGTTTAAACCAGGCTTTCTGGAGCTAGCATTCAGTGTGCCATTCCACTAATGAAAATCACTGACGCCTTGCATTAACATTCAATCTGCATTTGCATATCATATCTGGATCAGGAAAAACACACGTTAATGTAAATAATAGTAGCTTAGTTGGCAAGGCTACAGGAAAGTTGCATATGAATGCCTTGAGATGTCTCCATTTGTCATGTTACCCTGCACATCTTAGTGGTCCATCAAGAGTATCCTGCATCACTTCCATCAACCTAAGACCTACTATGTTTGTTAACAAGTCAGCCAGCTGCACCTACCTAATTTGTGTATTGAGAACCGAACAAAATGTGGACAGAATTTAGGTAACAAGAAGTGTTCGGAAGTAACACTGCATATGTGAAAAAAATGTTTTATCAAGCCTTTTGTGGCTCTAGCGGGAGCTGTGTGAAGTCTGATAAATGACCTTATGTGATGTCAACTGAGTAAGCGTCTGGTTGCGTCTAAAACACTATGATATTCTTTAGGTAATGGTCCAGAGAAATGAAAATTAGACCTGATTTGTAGCAACTGCAAAGCAACTGTTATGGTACTTTATATATATTCTATGAATGGAAATATGTTTGAACATAATACAGACATTTTAATTAAGAGTTAAAATGAGTCTGAATAAGGGCCTTCCTGCTGACCCATAGATGAGCACAGAATAACTGATTTCCACATTGATTTGTAAAAATGGATCAAGTGTTTCAGTGCCAGCAGGTGGACATGTTTTGCCTCAGCTCCTCCAATATTAACTCAAACCTTATAAACAGTTTCAGTAGCTTGTACATCCTCTCCCCAGGACTCACTTTGTGCTGCTCAATTATAGCCTCCACAGTCTGTCAGCATGTGATAGTTCTTTCGACAGCAATACAGTTTCATGAGGCAATCAATACATGGTCCCTTCCTACATGACAGCCAGCTTGTTGCAAGCCAAACAGCAGATGCTTCTCTCCCTCATTTTGCATATTCACCACATTAAAGATATCTGCAAAGCAAGAGAGCTTTCTCTCAACAGGGTTCAAATGGGTAAGACCTAGTGAGAGTGGAAAACACTTCGATTATAATCATAAACATAAGCCCATATAGCAATGTTATAGGCATGAAGAAACATGTCCAATACTATGGTCCAGAACACCATATCTCAACAACTTCTGGCAGGATTGTTATGTCTTTTGGGATATATTGGATTTGATATATATGAATCTATGAATATATATGAATAATTAGGCTACAGTCCCCAGAGGATGATTCTTATTTATTCAGGTGATGACCTGACCTTTTGTGTAGCACCACAATCAGACCAAAAATTCCACATGCACTCTACAAATATCAAGCCAAAATGTAAAATTTGCACACAGTAATATCTTATAATAGGCAGAATTCCTTCAAATTTGATGAACAAATTAATGGATGAACTGATTTCAAAGATCTTATGATCTTTTCTCTAGCATCACCTTCAGGGCTTACGAATAAAAGCATGCATTTTTAAGTCCACCACAAGCTCTAAACATAGCTAAATTGTGACTGTGTTGTTTGTTCCATTCAACATTTTTAGTGTAAAGCATATTGCAGCCTCTAGTGGCTGCTAGTGGGGATTTGGACTTTTAAGGCTGATGCACACTGGGTCCAAACCTGAAATTCCGATGCAAAAATGTGGAAGATGCAAAAATAAATTGTTTGCATAAATCAGCAGTGTAGCCAGGAATATTGTGAGGATGTGGGTCTTGCACATAATTGGATGGCAAAAGGATAATTTAAATGTACACATCTGAAATCAGCCTGGAAGAGGCCAAACCTCAGTTCTGTCACTATTCATCACCTAGACTGGGTCCTACCTCCGAGGCACCCAGGGCTTGGGAAGCATTAGAGGCAGCCTCAGCATGCTGTCAGCAGGGCTGGCGAGATGCTTCATTTACTGTGTAGCCTGGCTGTCAGTTTGGAGATTGGGGGCACCTCTAAGTCACCCAAGACCTGGCCGGCTTTGAGAATGTTCCTCACTTTCAGTCTTTTAAAAAAATCAAACTAAGATCTTATGTAAGAGTTCATCACCATTATTTTTTGTCCGTTGTTTCCCCCTACCAAATGCACCCTCTAAGCCAATACTTCATGTAATTCAAAAATTGTAGTAATTCATCCATCTTTAAAATGGTTGGCACTTGCACAAAATTGGACAGCACAGGCCCACTCGCCTCTATGACATAAAAATTGGAGGAAATAACAAAACTTAAAGTTTTTTCTGTTCCAGTTCCAATTCTTTGTGGTGTACTTTTAGTCTGTATTTTACATGAAAGCACTTAAAACAAAAGTGAACCCTCTGTAACTACTGAGTAATTATGTGCTGGTGGATTTATACAAGCAGGTCTGGATAGTAACATTTGGTCTTTAGATTGTAAACTGGCAACAGTGTCACAACCAAGCACAGGTTTGTCAATCTATTCATCCCGTCCATCATATACAGTAGAACAAAAATGTGGCCAACAGGCGGTACCTTATAACAAAAATCACTAGCCAACACAAAGATGAAGTTCATAACATCAAACCACATTATCCTTTACACAGTTGTTAATGTCACTGACAAAGACAAATTGTCATTCATGCCAGAAGGCCTTGAAGGATAAATCTGGTGTTGTTATTCTATATTTTTCTTATTGTCAGCAAATCCTATGAAAAGACAAAACCCAACAACGTGTTAGTCCATCTCTTCTGATTGCTCTAACCTGTACCCTGACCTCTATGGCACAGAGGAATAAGATATATCAGGCTTTGGATACTCATACAATACTTGTTAGTAGCATCAATTCATTGTTGGTTTGGTCTTTTCATGGGATTTGTTTACAATAAGAAAACTATAAAATATTGAGATTTATACTTATATATACCAAGGTAATGGATCCAAAAGCAATCACTCTGTGGTAACATTTTCATGATTCCTTCCCCTACAGGACGGAGACCTTCAGCTGCTTCAAAATGATAGCAAACATTAGGCCTATTTGTTACATTATCTTCAAATAAGTGTTTATGAACTGGTTTGAAAAATTCTCATTCACATGTTGGGCTTATTTTCCAGTTTAGAAAACATTTTTTTGAGAAAATACTACATCTAGCAGCTCTTGGGTAAAAAGCAGTGCACCACAGTAAAGGTCACTTTCATGAGCTTGTGAACTGTTTTCATCTGACAGAGACACAATACCTTATTACTGTATGTGGCACAACAGAAGTCCATGAGCCCCACATTCATAGTTAAAAGCAGTCAAATACACATTTCTATACAAAGAAGAAATTAACAAATAGGGGGCCACCAGATGGCGATCACTGAAAGCACACTAAAAACTCAGCAGGTACATATCCAGTCACATCTTCCGCAGTTGTACAAAAGATGGTCATTTATCTCAAGTACCCAAGAGAGAGGATAATAGTGGTTTCACAATTTATCCAGCCAAAATAATCTAGGTGGGTTATTAAGAAAACACTGGAGCCTTCCCTTCATGACTATATCTGGCTTCACCTTCCCGGAACCATCATTTACTCTAGTCAACTTCAACTTCAACACCATTTATCACGGTGAAGACACTGGTAGCCAGCCACCACAGCTAATGCACACGAGCTTACAAAGTAACATTTCGTTTTTCTCCAGGTGACTGTAACCAGACAGTTAGAGAGGTGAAAGCAACCTGCGCCCACCAGCACCTCACCTTCCTACTACATCTCAATGAGAAGATGCAGGCTCGCAAAAGTGGATGAATTGGAAAGCAGCAGCAGAAGCAGAGTAACACCGCAGGTATTCTCCCCGGCTTTAAAACCTCGGTCGCCGCTTTTACTCACCTGCCCGCGTGCTGCTTGACACTCCGCGGTGAGACACTGACAGCTGCTGACACCCGCCTCTCTCTCTCCCTCTCCTTTCCTCTGCTGCTCCCAGCATCAGCGGCACCGTCACGTTGAGCTCCACAGACCGGAAACTGAGAGGTCTTCAGAATAAAAGCGGGATTTTGAAAGTATGAATGGCTGAAATCCAGAGGATATTACTGTTTCTTATTTTGGGGGCAACGCTTTATTTAACGGGTCAAATCTAGATTCCTAATTTATAATAATAATTTCCTAGAAACTAATATTGTTTATTTCTCTGGAAAAGAACATGAAATTTGGTAGGCTACTATAGCCTACCAAATTGTGGGCGTGGTCGAAATTGCCACTGTGTGAACCATAGACTGTATATAAAGATGGACGACATGACAGCTCCCCAAAAGTGAAGCCAAAACACCTCGGTCGCCCCCTGGTAGCTGGCTGGTAGGTAGTTCTTATCACGCTGCTGTTTGTTCAAGTGTTGGTTTTTCTGATAAGTTTGGTTTTAATTAGTTATTTGACGCTATAAAAACTGGGTGAAACGTCATGATTGACAGCTGTCAATCACAGTGAAGTCGTAGCAGGATGCTGACTGCAGTTGACTTAACGGCCACAGGTGTCATTGTTAACAAGCATTTTCTTAATGTCACATACAGATCTTTTAACCATAAAAACTGAAAGAGGTAAAAAGGGGGTCTTGTTGGGTTTGAGAGTCTACAACTTTTAAACAGTGATCAAATTCCTTCAAAACTTAACACGAGTATGTTAAGAAGGGTTGTACCATACACAAAAACATGATTGGTGTGAGTGAATATTTGTTACTGTTGTGCCATACGCATTTGCTAAAAAGTGGCATATGTGATGCCACCCATAGGTTTCCATGCTTAAAAATGCCAGGATGTAGACAGACACTCGACTTCTAAATGTGGTGTTGACCGACACTATTGTCCCAGAATGTAATGCACCAGAGAAATGACGAGCTGCTCACTGCTAATTAGCAACAAACAATTTAATTTTAAGACTTACACTCAGTTGCCAGTTTATCAGGTACACCCAGCTAAAATTAATGCAGTCTAATACAACAGTCCTGCAATAAATCCTACCTTCATGAAAATTAAAATGTTGAAACTGTTTTAGAGAGTTGTTGATGCAACTGTACTGTATGATCATTTGGAGACTGTAGTTTGTGGTGCTGTTGATCTCTATTGTATCAGACAGAGCAGTGTTCCTGTTGTTTAGCTTGCCCTCATTTTACTGTGAATGCAAAGAATCTCTGTCTTTCTGTCTGTCTGTCTGTCCTTCGATTATCTCGACAACCGTTCATCTGATCAACTTCTCATTTGGCGGGTGCATTGCTGAGGACCCAAGGAAGTACAGTGTCGAGTGTGAAGTTGTTTGTGTGAGCGGTTCTCGTAAAACCTGCACGCAGCAATACTGGAGGCCACGCAATCGGCCCATTCCAAACAGACACATTTTCAACAGGCACTGCACTAGAGTCTCTGTCTGTCTGTCTGTCTGTCCTTTGATTATCTCATCAACCATTCGTCAGATTGACCTCAAACTTGGCAGGTGTGTTGCTGAGGACCCAAGGAAGTGCAGTGTCGAGTGTGAAGTTGTTTGGATGAGCAGTTCTTGAGAAAGCTGCGAGCAGCAATACCAGAAGCCAAGCTATCGGCCCATTCTGAACAGGCACTGCACTAGTTGATATATAGGGTCAAATCTGATGTGTAAAATGTGAACAGTGAAGTAAGCCACAAGGGATTGACAGTCTCCTCAAAAATCTGACTACATGCTGTGGCAGCTACAGAGATACCACGTGGCAGTCAGGGAGAAACTATGTGATTGTTACCTGAACAACAGGAGAACAACAGGAGGAGAAAATCTTTCAATCAATTTTAATTGACATCTTAATGAGGACCAATGGAATCGAATGGAAAGGCTGCATGGGAATGTGCGCTGACAGGGCAAAACCGATGACAGAGAAGCACACAGGGCTTATAGCTCACATCAGGAAAGTCTGTCCATCAATTCTCTGGTTACATTGCAGTGTTCACAGAGAGGCCCTTGCAGCCAAAAACATGATCTACTTTCAGTCCTCAATCATGTGGTGAAACTGGTGAACTTCATTTGAGCTGGTCTGCTAAAGTCAAGGCTGTTCACACTGTTGTCTTCCCCCTTTGATAGCTTCCTCCTCCACACCCTTACATCATAAACATCTTTGAGGTTTGTAGTTCGCATGCATACGTCCTCATGTTTTCCAGTACATTGAGGTGTTCATCACTTAACAGTAACGTTGGTGTAGATAAATGAACACAAGTACACATTAGGCATATAGCAGAGAAATACTGTAGATATGGTTGCCAAAGCAGCTCCACAGGAAAATGCCTGCCACTTGTCTAGAATTTCAGACGGGTAACGGGCCTCCCTTCCATACATGAGAAAATAAGGAGAATAATTAGTAGTTATTTGTTTTTTTGTGCGTAGTCCAAACACAGTAAGTTTGATATAACCCACTGAGCAGGTGACGTCTGTGGACGTACAAAACAGGTTGATATCACGTCTGGATGGCCACGCCATAATCTGGACGTCCAGTGACAACCAGAATTAGTTGATAAATAACATAGAAGAAAGACGTTCAGCGAGGCCAACTTCTGGAAGTCCATTGACAAACAGAGCTAGTTGAGAATAGATGTTCTGACAGGCAATCTGGAGATTCACTGACAACAAGAATCACTTGATAAATGACACTGACAAAAGACGTTCGGCCAGGCCAAATTCTGGACATATACTGACGAATAGAGTTAGTGGAGAATAGATGTTACGACAGGCCACAGTCTGGATGTCTGCTGACGACCAGAAATAGTTGATAAATTAGGTTGAAAAAATACCAAAGACAGCATATGCCCAACCAGGGGTGGAGAGACAAGCTGACTGACTAAATAAGGTTATGTGTCAACTGATTCTGTATGTCACTGGACGCTGAGAAAAAACCTTATTTGGCCTCTAACACTAAAAAAAAAGTGTGAATTTAGAAATGAGTATGAGGCTTACTCCTGTAACTCCACGAAGCACTTGCTACTAATTTCTTTATCCCTGGTGTTGTTGTTTTTTTTTATTCTATTGACTTTTATTTATTTATTTTCAACATTTCATCGTTTTATTGTTATATTTTTTTTTGTCTGTGTTGTTTTAATTTTGCTATGTGAAGCACTTTGGGCTGCATGTTTGTATGAAAGGTGCTATATAAATAAAGTTGAGTTGAGTTGACCAGTCATGTTCTTGTTTGTTACCAGGTAGATTCTGATATCCCTTTATCCATTCTGATAACTTTTGTGACATGATACTGAGCTTTTTATTGATCGAACATGCTAGGAGTGAACATTTTTTCTCCAGTTCTGTGGCGGACGGATATGTTGTCCGCATCAACGAAGGCTGTTTGCATGCAGTTAGCCTTGCACTCGCCCTCCTCATCAAGGACTTTCTAAGTTAAGAAATGGTGTAATAAGTGATTCCATGAAACTTTATCATTCGTTAGTCTTTTGTAAAACACATGTGATCCAGCGAAACCATTATTCAAATGTTGTTTGCTCAAAACGAAAAAAATTTGTAACGCTAGCTTGTTATTTAGCACCAGCCAGCCTCACACAGGACCTTTTCCGGTACGTTACAGTGATAGGCAACGTCTACAATGCCAATTTGTTTCCACGTCAAGCTGGCGAAGATTAAGCTCAATACCTATTGTCATGGGGTTATACCATGCCTTTTGCTAAGTGGGTTGCACACAGCTTACACGCAGCCAAGGGGCTTACAATTCTATTTTTAATTACATCTTGCTGGCTGAGAGGATTGCTACTACTTGTGTTATGCTATGCTAACACCATTGTTGCACTACTTACCCAGTGTTCAAGTATCATTGTCTCATTGTCTGTAAG
Source organism: Oplegnathus fasciatus (assembly GCA_003416845.1). Classification (NCBI taxonomy): domain Eukaryota; kingdom Metazoa; phylum Chordata; class Actinopteri; order Centrarchiformes; family Oplegnathidae; genus Oplegnathus; species Oplegnathus fasciatus. The sequence goes on along the minus strand of NTHP01000136.1, from coordinate 209,740 downwards.
GTTAGCATTAGCATTAACAATTGTGTTAGCATGGTTAGCTAGCGCTAGATAACATTTCAGCTTGCTGTGCTCTGCATATTAACAGAAATCACATCCAGTGGTAACAAAAACCATCAAGAAACACACAGTTTAAGTCCAAGGTCCTTTATTGAAATATTCTTGGGTTGCCAAGTCTGTTTTCATCCATCTGTTATCACCTTCCTGTAGAGTTTCCTGGTCTGACTGTCAAACTGGAAGTGGGAGAGTCCATAGTCATTAGTAGACAGGGGGGACCCAGAATGTGCCTTGTGTGAGCCAGTACAGAGGGTGTTTCTATTAATGTTGCAGAAATGCTCTTTAGGGGCCCTAAATAATTATGTAATCATGCCATTTGTGTGTCAGGATAGACTGAGTGATGTGTTGATGTGTGCAGAAATGATTTTATACATAAATATTACGTATGTCGATTGATTGATTTCAATTAACTGTGGTTTGTCTCGTAGGAGGGGCTTCCAGTATGAAACCAGGGAGTAGAGGCTCACCACGGCAGTACAGCTTGGGCCTGTAAAGACAGGAAGTGCTAGAGCCCTATAGTCTGGGGCCTAGTGTTGGTTGTGTTCGTTTGACATAAGTTTCCTTATTTTAATAATTTGTTTTGTATTTTTCTCATTTTTGTCAATTTTGTCTACAATTCACATTTGCACAACTGCACCTTACACCTGACACGTGACAGCAATAAAACAAAGTGGGTAAAGATTTTTGAATCCACGTCTCCTTCTTCCACCACTGAGCCAAATACCAGACCTAGTTTGATATTTGATATTTGGTATTTTCATTGGCGTCTATACAACAGCCAGAACAGATGTATAAAGAACGTTCTTTTTGGCTCTTCTGACAACTTCTTATGGATGTCCAAAAATTACATCTTGAACACGTATTTTCATTGACGTCTATACAACCACCAGAACAGACGAATAAAAAACGTTAATTTTGGCTCTTCTGAAGACATATTATGGATGTCCAAAAATGACATCTTTAACACATATTTTCATTGACATCTATAAAACACCAAGAAAAGACGTACAAAAAACTTTAATTCTGGCTCCCCTGAGGACATCTTCTGGATGTCCGCAAATCACGTATTTATGACGTGTTTTAGACGACTTTTTGTTCACTGGGAATCATCCTACAAAACAAGGGGAAGCCCAAAGCTTGCGCTCTTCAGTCTCTTGGCTTTTCCCGAAAACTGGTTGCTGTTCTTCTCTTCCCTCTGTCTTTTGCCTCGTCCCGCGCAAATGTGCTAGCTGCCTGCTCAGAGATCACCAGAACTCAGCTGAAGCCCCAAGCCACACTCAAGGCTGGCACCCAGTAAACTTTGAAAGGAAGAAGTCTTCTGAGAGAAACCTGCTCTAGTCTGGCCTGCGTTTCTAACATGACAAATGTTAGAAAAGTCAGAACTGTGACAAACTCTGGCAAACGCTGCCACCGCATGTCCAGCACACCCAAGTAATGGTGTGTGAAGATGTTATCACCGTGCCACCTGCTGAGAGATACAGCTTACTAAAGCTGAGTCACGTGGGATTGAGAATGTCCGAGAGCTCCAGGGAGCTCCACACAAGAGAGAGAAGGAGACATATCAGCCAGGCACTTCTTCTCCTCCCCCTTCCAGAGCAACTGCCCCCCTGGCAATCTGAAACACCAGGTGAAACTTTACTTTTGCTGTGATATTGTGGTTGATGCTATAGATTACTAAAAGTAAGTAAGAAGCGTTAGGTCATAAGTAGGATCTCCCATCAATATAGTATTGATATGTAATTGCTTAAAGCAGGGGTTTTCAAAGTCTGAGACTGTGGGCCTCCCCTCAGACC
>NTHP01000136.1:185558-204408 GCA_003416845.1 Oplegnathus fasciatus | reverse complement strand
CCCCCCCATCTGTTGATAATAACATGCTTATGTGGATATTGGGATGTGTCTGCAGCTATTTCTACTGCTTTCTTAAATAAACCAACATGAGATGACATGTAGGTCTTGTTCCTATGACGGTCAAATGTACAGACAAAAGCGACCACCACATGAGAAAAATGTATTTATGAGCTGACATTTGCTGTCCCTCTCTTATAATAATGTTGGAGGCCAGGAGGTGTTAGAGGGCTTCAGAATGGGTTAGTACCACAGGGAAACCCTTTCCAAATACACTTATTCATAGAGAGAGCTTCATTGGCAAGCTGCCTGATAACTCAGTCTGTCTCAAAGCAATTTAATGCTTGAATGATTATTGCCAGACTGCTGTAAGTCAAAAGACAACACTAATCTTAATATTCCCTGAAAGATGAAATAAGCAAAAAAGAGGTACATGTGAGTATACAGCATAAGAGGTTAACACATGTGACTGCACATTGGTTGTAACCTTGGAGAATGGAAACAGTGGTGTAAGAATAATGAACGGATATACTGAACTATTCTGAGAGATAGGTGATAGGTGTGGTGCATTCTTGCATCCACACAAACACAAATCCTTACAGCGGGGAGGGGAGGTGGTACAGTAGTGACACAGCACAGCACAGCCTCCTTCTTAGGAATAACGTGTGTATTGGATATACTGTATGTTGCAGTTAGTTAGTTAGTGTTGTGAATGTAGCAGTGCACTTGACTTGACCTCACAGGGTTTACTCCATAGGCATTAAACTGAAATATAATTAATTTTACCTTTTGTGCTTAACTGTTTGTGAAGAAAGGAACACAGTCATTTGCAGCCCTTGTGAGTCACATTTGACAATGCAATCAGGGAAATATCTTCAACTACTCATTTTTAGCCACACTGGTAGCATGGCTCTAGGGATGGCGATCGGTCTGTCGGTCCAACCACTTTTTTTCCAAACTGATAAAATTTAACGATTGGATCCTTGTCAGATCGGACTTTAAGGTGCTTCTGATCAGTAACAAAATTCTAAATGGGCATGCTCCTTCTTACCTGCTGATCTCCTTAAACCTTATATTCCATCCTGTGCTCTGACTCTGCTGAGGCCTTTGAATCCCAACTTAAAACTCATCTTTTCAATTAGATCAGATTTAGATTTATTGTCCCAGAGGGAGATTTGTTTTCACAGCCAGTACAACATAGAAACATACAGATATACACACCGCAACATACAGATATAAGAAAGAAGAAGTACTTGATTTTATTAATCCCCCCATTGTGGAAATTCAATATTTACACTCTGTTGTTATTATTCATTACACACACATGAGGCCCAAAATACACATGCATGCATACACAGGACCTATAGATATGCATTAGTTGAAGAGATGTCAGAAGGACAGTGCTCCAAGGAGTTAGGCAAGAGAGGTGAACTTGCAACTCTCCAGCTTCATGTCTACATTCATACGTCCCAGCTCACAACAGTGTCAGTGAGGCAGTTTGTTCAGGGCTGCTATGGCAGAAGGGACAAAACTCCTGCTGAAGCGAGCTCTTCTCCATTTTAAAGTCCTGTATCTCCAACCAGATGGAAGTCTTGATTGAGGGGGTGATCAGTGTCATCTGCTATTGTGAGTGCTAGGCGTGTGATGGCTCTGCGGTTCATGTCTGAGAGACTGGGTGTGAGAAGGCAGATGGTTTTAGAGGCAGTATGTGTGGTGCTGGTTTTTGTTAGAGATGGTAAAGAAGCAGGGGAACAGTACAGCAGGATGGGTTGAATTATGCTTTTGTAAAGCAACGACAGGAGGTGGGGTCAACAGACAGTGCTCTGAGTTTACGGATAACATGGATAGAAGTGATGTGTTGATCAAAACTCAGTTTACTGTCTATGATGAGTCCAAGATATTTGAAGCTGGCCACCTGCTCAACTGTCTTGCCATGGATGGAGGTGGGGTTCAGTCCAGTATGGAGTGTGTTTGATATGCTAATGACCACTTCTTTTGTTTTGGCAATGTTCAGCTGTAGGTAGTTATCAGTGCACCATTGTGTGAAGTGAGAAATATAATTTCTGATAGGTTGTAACAGAGTTATTACCATTGAGTAGTCCAAGTATGTCATCAGAGTATTTGAAGTATGTCAGAATCAGAATCAAATTTATTGCCAAGTAGGTCTGCACATACAAGGAATTTGACTTGATACATGGTGATGGGTGAAGGGCTGGTACAGTCATTTGTGCAGAAGGTGTAGAGGAAGGGACTGAGGACACAGCCCTGAGGGACTTGCGTTTTGGTGATGATATTACTGAGCCTATTCTAACAGCCTGTGGTCTGTTGCCGAGGAAATTGTGAACCCAGTGGATGAGGAGTGGAGGGATGTTGAGGTGGTGAAGTTTCTTGATCATCTGGTGGCGCTGAATTGTGTCAAAGGTGGAGCTGAAGTCAACAAAAAGGATTGCAGCAAAGTTGCCTCGTGATTCCAGATGTAGATAGATAGATAGATGCTTTATTTGTTGAAGGGGGGAGTGGAGGAGATATGCCACAGCATCCTCTGTCTCTCATCTGGCCCTATCCACTTGTTAAGTCGTGACGTATCGACTACTGTTTCCGGGTCCAAGCCTCTATTACTTCCAGGTTCAAGACAATATGTCGCAGTGCTGTGTCCCTTGTTGTCTGAACAGATCTGAGACTAAAAAAAACTCTTTTTAATATTGGAGGGGTTTTTTTTTGTTTGTTTGTTTGTTTTTTTGGTTTCCAGTCATAGTGGCAGGCTGGACTGTCCAATTTGCAAATGTAAAGACTTTGTGAGACTGGACAAACACCTGGAAAATGTACATAAACAAATCAAGGTTAGTATCTTTTTTTATACTTAAAGCACAGCACTAAGCACATACATTTGCTATCTACTTCCTCAGTGAATTTTTAAGATCCTTGTCCTGAAATGTTCATGTTATTCCAGAAAGATCACTTCACTGAAACTCTCCAGAAAGCCAAGCAGAGGGCCAAATTAAAAGCCTTGAGGGTGCTGAGATGAACAAATCCCAAGCCAGCGATGGCCAGCACACTGGACCTGGAGCAGCTGAGCTGCAGCAGTGAGGAGGAGGAGGAGGAAGAGGAGGAGGCGGGGAGCGCTGGGGTGAAGATGCTTTTATCAAAAAGTGCCCTACTGTCCGGACATACATTTTGATCAGTTAGTGTTCTTCCTGGGTATGGAATCCATGACTTTGTTACCACCTCCCAATTTCTCTACTAGTTGAACTACAGCAATATTCTATAACACAGTCACCAATATATAAATATGCCATTAATTGTCACTGCTTTGCTTCTTTACCTTTACAGAGAAGGTGCTCAAGACATGGTATCAGCACATCACACACACCCTGGGAAGAGACAGAAGATGCTAAACAGCGAGTGACCCAAGTCCAAAAATCACACCAAAAATCACAACACTTTTTTTTTTTGCCCTTTTTCGGCAGGTATCTCTGGCTCTGGAGCTGCATGATGTAGCTGATTAAATGCATAACTGAGGAATGTGAAACACTTGTGTTTTTCAGGCATGCTAGTCAACCCTGCCCACATCGCTGCCTTCCTGCAGAAGGCACAGAAGGAGATCCCAGCAGCTCTCCGTAAGTATGTAGGGAGTGTGTTTTATGAAGTCCATTAGTGGGAGCAGAGCCGTGTGTCAATTACCTTGTAACAATATCTTTGTACTTCACAGTGACCCTTGAGAAAAAATCCACCAGGGAGAACCTCAAGTGGTTCTTGCTTGTCGGATTCATTGTTTGCACCACTGGCCACATGAAGGGGGTCGTCACTAACATGACGCTGGAGGAGGTGACCTCTGTGCAGTTTGGCAGTTCAGAGCGGCGGATAATCAGGGTGAGAACAACCCTTCAAATCTGATCACTAGTCCTTCCAAGTAGATCATCCAAACTAATTCCAAATATTGAACTGAGGTTTTCCTTGTGGCGATTCCGAACCTCTCTTCTCAAACAGCAATGGGGGCCCATTCAATGACGTACTCGTTGCCTTTCAGAACTGCTGGACGAAGTTTGGCCAGCCAGGGACACCGACCTTCTGCCTCATTTGGAGCAGCATCAGCGTGTAAGTTTTTTTTTTTTTCTATTTTACTTTTTTATTATTAATCATTTATTAGTATTAATCAATAGTGTGCAGTGTAGTAGATTTTTCAACCACATTCCATGTTTTGTATTTTCGTAGATTGGAAGATCATTAGAGCAACACAAGAAAGCAAATGTTCGTCGCATGATGTGCTACTCAAATGCAACTGCGGAGAAGTTCTATGAGGCTGACTTAGACTTCAGTGAGGCTTTTGAGAGATGGAAGGACACTGCTTTTGCCATTGCTGAGAGCTGTAACCAAAGCAGGCATGGACAACAGACAGACAGTGACATGGACATTGACCCCTCAAACAGAAGCACAGACGAAGAGGAACAAGGAGATGACGACAATGAGCAGGCTTTGAAGGGGAGGGGAAAGAGGGGAAAGAGGAGAGGAAAGGGTACAGGAGTGCAGCAGGACAGCAAAATGAAAAGGAAGAAGGGCCAACAAAAAGAAAAGAAGAGGAAGCGGGAAAAAAGCGGCACGTCAGGAAGTGGTGAGCCCAGTAAGAGAAGAAAGTCAAAGACGATTGAAAGTGACAAGGAAAGTGCTGGAAAGTCAAAAGTGGCCAGTGACGAAGACAAGGGAGAAGACATTTCAATTAACCTCTGTGATTCTGAGGATGACACAGGACCAACAATGACACCAAACAGGACACAGAATCTGGACAACTTCACCATCGATTCTGTCAGTCTCTTTTCTGTCATCCTCTGATGATGACACAGAACCAACAATGACACCAGACAGGACACAGAAAGAGACTAACAGAACCAATGGTGAAGGTGACATGACAGTGACAACAGACATTACAGAAAACCTAGACGACGACCCAGACAAAGACTAGACAGAGAAGCCAGTGGAGCAGGGGGAGTCAGAGAAGCCAGAGGAGCAGAGGGAGACATCTTCCAGCCTGCCAAATTCCTGCTTCGCCCTGCACCCCAGTGAAGGGCTGTAACAGTCCCTTGGCAAAGTCCCAGTACCTAAAAAAGAGGGGTCATAAGTCCATAGTTGCCCAAGTCTTCAGCCCAAGACGGCTTCGTGAGAGATAGATTTGCACTGATTTTGTGTTGCAAAGAATAAATCTGACAAATCACAGAATACTGATGTCTTTATTACTTTGTTGGAACATAATTCAATCCTGAACTTAATATTGTTTGTGCTAATGCAGTTATGAGTGGGAATATTCACCAGCCAAGCAGGTTTCAAGTATGCTCTTCCAGTGGTCACAGGGTCAGAGCCTTCCAATCAGAAGATGATATTCTTTAATTGGTCAACCTTGAAAAGCATTGACAGCCATTCCAAAATGTATTTGATTTGGTTACTCTAGGAGTTCATATACTGTTTTTTGAATACCTACCAAAACCAGGATCCAGGAAATGAGTGGTCATTCACACTAACATAATTACAAAATGTTATGAATCAGGATTGGTAACACATTTTCCACATAAGCTATGTTTTAGGTGTAAGTGTTTCCAAAAAGAGAATATGGTAATCACATTTGTGATAGGTTGCCAATGATCCAATGAGAAACGAGCTGGTTGACAGTATAAATACAGCTTCCAGGAAGTAACTTCACTACTGACAGGCATCTGGTGGATATCAGATGATGGTAAGATGCAAATACAAAGATAAAATCAAAATGACTAATCCTTCCAGTATGCATTTTAATCCATCCAAAGTTATATTACAAATATGGCATATAAATCACAAAGTTTGGCATTCCAAGTAATATATAAACCAAAAATTGAATATAAATCACTAATGCTTCCAAGGTTAGCATCCAAATTACTATGTATTCCACATACTGAATAATACACTAATGCTTCTAAGAAGGTGTATCTCTTGCCTGTTCAAATATGTCGCCTGTTTGTCTCTTTCAAGTTGGTTTCTTCAGGGTGGATGGCGCAGGAGCATCATGAAGCACACCTGAGAAGGAGGTTGAGAAGGTAAATAGAAATAATTTTGTGGTTTCTCACTGTGAAATGAATTTTGTGGTTAAGTGTGTGCAACAGGAAGTGTGTTGTTGGTACTTGTTGTATTAGTGTACTAGTTTTACACACAGTTGCATGATTCTATTTGTGCATAGTTGCATATGTAGACAATAGCACTGGTTGTAAAATGCCGTAATGTATTTCTTTTCTTTCTTGTAGAAAGCATGGATGATCTGAAGGAATTGGTTCTTCTAGAATAGTTCAAAGATATCCTCTCTGAACGTGTCACCACAAACCTAAATGAGCAGAAAGTTAAAAAGGTGATGGACGCTGCGGTGTTAGCTGATGAGTACACCTTAACACATAAGATTTATGCAGGTGGAAGAATTGACTGGGGGTGCAGAGAGAACTTGTCTAATGGCCGACAGGCTAAAGTGGGTGGCGAGGTGGAGAGTCCAGTGCCAAGGTCCTCGCATGGCTGGAGGGGTAAAGGGGATCTAAGTCGAACTTGTAACTTTTGTTTGGGTAAAGGTCACTGGAAAAATGAATGTCCAGTACTTAAAGCAAAACACAGGGCACCCCAAAATAGCTGGGGACCTAAGCCTGTGGCTCTTGCTGCTCCTGCCCACCAGGTTGCTAGAGATGAGGTTATAGCTGCTGTCAAACTCCATACGAATCCAAAACCCACTGCTGCTGCATTTTCTGACATAAGCCCAGATCAGCCGGAGGTGCAGCCTCAGCCCTCCCTGAGTTCAGAAGAATGGGATCCAGGTTACATACGTGAGGGGTATGTGTCTTTGTCGGGAAGCGAGGGTGAGGTGACCATGGGGGTCTGGCCTTCATTACCCGTTCCGGGAGTAGCAATCATCTTGGGGAATGATCTGGCAGGTGGCAGAGTATGGCCTGACATGCCTCCCTCACTGGTGGTTTCCTCCAAACACGTGGTGCGGGAACTTGCTGACCCGGAGCAGAACCTAACAGAGGTATTTCCAGCCTGTGCAGTAACCCGAGCCCAGACCTGTAAAGCACAGGAGGCCGAAGCTAATTTGGGGGACGTAGGTGTTTCGCTGCCTGTTTTTCCGTTGTCTGTCTCTCGTAGTGACTTGGCGTAGCAGCAGCAAGAGGATCCTTCCTTGCAGGAGCTCCTGTCTCAGGTTCGCCCTGCCAGTGAGATGATGAGTGAAGCCCATGGGTATTTCCTCCAAGAGGGGGTATTGGTAAGAAAACGGTTGCCTCAAGGTGAAAGTTTTGCTGGAGAGGCAATCTTTCAAATTATGATACCAGACAAGTTGAGAGATGGTGTTTTGCAAACAGCTCATGATGATGTCACAGGTCATTTAGGAGTACAGAAGACTTGCAACAGAGTGCTGCGGTATTTCTATTGGCCCCGGTTGAAAAGGGATATTTCTGCATACAGTAAAACTTGTCATACTTGTCAGTTAACGGGTAAACCTAACCAAACTATTAAACCTGTTCCTTTGTCTCCTGTTCCTGCAGTGTCTTCCCCTTTTGAGCATTTGCCGATCGATTGTGTCGGCCCCTTGCCCAAGTCTAAGTCTGGAAGTTCTTATCTGTTGACAGTGATGTGTCAATCCACACTGTATCCTGCCGCATATCCTTTGCGGAACATCATGACTAAATCTGTGGTGAAGGCTTTGAGTCAGTTTATTTCTATGTTCTGCATTCCTAAAGTTATTCAAACTGACCGGGGTACAAATTTCACTTTGAAACAACTCCATGTGAAACATGCCACCTCTAGTGCTTACCACCCACAAAGCCAAGGGGCTCTTGAGAGGTTTCATCAAACCCTAAAATCCTTGTTACGGTCATACTGCAGTGAGTTGAATCGTGACTGGGAGGAAGGGTTATTTTGGTTGTTGTTGGCTGCCAGGGAAGTCGTTCAATCCAGTACCGGTTTCAGCCCAAATGATCTGGTTTTTGGACACCATGTCAGAGGCCCTCTGGCAGTACTACAGGAAGATTGGGAGCTACCTGATCCCCCAATCAACCTGCTGGATTATGTTAATGGTTTCAAGCGGCGGCTCTTTGAAGCTGTTAGACTGGCCAGGGAAAAATTGGAGGCTACGCAAAAGACGATGAAAAGGTTATGTGACAAGCAAACAGAAACACGCATTTTTAGCCCTGGTGATCAAGTGGTAGCCTTATTGCCTTTGGTTACGTCACCTTTTCAGGCTAAATTTGTGGGACCCTATTCGGTGATACGTCAAGTGTCAGATCAGAATTATGTAATCTCTACCCCAGACAGGAAGAAGTCTACCCAGTTGTGTCACATTAACCTGTTAAAGCCCTACTTTTCTCGTATTTCTTCTTCAGGAACTGGAGCAGGGGTTAAACCAGCGGCTGTGGCGGTTCCTCTTGGGGTTGTAGTATCTCCCCAGTCCCCGATGGAACACAAGGTTGATGAACTTGAAGTCACTGACTGTATGACACAAGGTGAGAATCTTGGGTAAACTTGACTTCTTGCTAGGACACTTGTCACGGTCCAGACTAGATGAGCTGTGCTCTCTAATCAGGTCATACCCCACCCTTTTTCAGATTCCTTCACAGACGCATCTTGTGGAACATGACATTGATGTGGGAGATACTGCGCCTATAAAGCAGCGCTTCTACAGAACCTCTACTGAAAAACGTGAGCAGTTAGAGTCAGAGGTCAAATACATGTTAGAAAATGGAATTGCTGAACCCTCACATTCTAGCTGGGCCTCACCATGTTTGTTAGTTGTAAAGCCGGATAGGACTTTTAGACCTTGTACTGACTTTCGCGAAGTGAATGCCATAACCAAGCCAGACAGCTATCCCCTTCCTCGGATAGAGGACTGCGTGGATCAAGTTGGCTCTGCAAAGTTTGTAAGTGAATTTGATCTCCTCAAAGGTTACTAACAAGTACCCCTGACACCACGGGCTAGAGAAATTCCATCATTTATCACACCTACAGGTGAAGTGCGTCCGGTAATGGCAAAAGTGGAGGCCATTGAGAAGTTTCCTTCTCCCACTACAAAGAGGGAGCTCACCCGATTTCTTGGAATGGTAGGTTATTACAGAGGGTTTTGTGAAAATTTCTCAGCCGTAGTTGCTCCTTTGACTGACCTGGTGAGCCCAAAGGTCAAGTTTCATTGGTCAGATCATTGTCAGAAAGCTTTTGATGATGTTAAAGCTCTTCTTACGTGTGCTCCAGTGCTTGCAGCCCCACATCTTGAGGAGCCATTTCAGCTCAAAGTGGATGCCAGCAACACGGGTGCCGGTGCTGTGTTGTTGCAACAGGATACATCTGGTATCGAGAGGCCAGTCAGTTACTTCTCACGTTCAACTCCTACCAGTTGAACTACTCAATTGTAGAGAAGGAGGCACTCGCATTGATTTAGGCTTTGCAGCACTTTGAGGTGTACATAGGTTGTGGTTGTAGGCCTTTAGTGGTGTACACTGATCACAATCCTCTCACATTTCTACATTTGTTACAGAACCCAAACCAGCGTTTGATGAGATGGTGCCTGTTTTTACAGCCTTTCCATCTGGATATCCGGCACCTTAAAGGTTCTGAAAATGTTATGGCTGATGCATTGTCTAGAGCATGTTTATGGTTCCTTTTCTCATCTGTTTCCAGTGTTTCCTTCTCCTATCTCTTAAAAGTGCTTCTTAGGTACCAAGTTGCTGAGTGGTAGTTCATGAGCAGGGAATTATACAGTGGTTGATGAGGTAACTTTAACACACGGGTAAGCCATTTTTATGGGATAAACGCCTGTATTGAAGGTAACTTGTACTTAATACTGAATGTCTGTAGCACTCCACCATTGGTAGGGCAGGATCCCTGTTCTGTCTTTTCTTTTTTGAAGTACTTCATAAAAAATCAGAATGAAGCAAGAATATTGAATAGAAATCAGTAGTGCTTCCAAGAAATGTGTCTATTGCCTGTTTAAATGTGTGGCCCTTTTTGTATTTCTAGGTGCCTGGTAAGGTGCCTGGGGACTGGCCAGCTGTCAAAACGCATGGTATGTAACATTCCCAAGATCCAGTTTTTCTTCCTAGTGATTTCAGAAATTGAGTCTTATATTTCACAAAGTCTCTCCGGCTCTCTAATCATTCCAAAAAGGAAATAGTAATGTCTAATTTTCAGTAGTTTTATTAAAACTCACCTAGAATACTGGGGAATAAATGTTGTGGGTAAGACACTTTGGAACATAGAGTGGGACTTGGAAGAGGATATTACATCACATCTTCTTTCTGTTTCTAATGCCACATGAGCAGGTGGAAGAGGATGCATATTTTTCATCTTCTATTATTTCATAAATTGTAGTTTGGATGTATAATTTTGGAAGGTGAAACAACATTTGGAAACAGTGACATAGACTCGATTTGGAAAGATGTCTGAACCTGTATGGGTTGATTTGACATTGCCAATTCAGGTATGAATGTTGTTTCTTTGCTTTTATTAAGACATTGAATGAATAATGCCACCGACGGGAAGGGAAAGGATCCTCGTCCGGGTTGCTTAAGGACATCTCGCCGCTTTCCCTCATTGCATTGTAAGACCAACATGTTAAGCTCTTTATTTTCTTGTTGAAGTGTGCTGTATTTATTAGACTCATTACATAATTTGAAAATTAAAAACTTTGTTTTCTACTCTAGCCCCTTGATGATGTGGCCCCTCCTCCTACTTGTCCTGGGTTTGAAGACAGGGTGGAGCAACCACAACCAGCTGTTGTTTTAATGACACGGGCAAGTACTATACTTAACAATGTTCATAACTATAGTTTGTCTGTAAGAATGGCCATAATGATGGATTGATGTTTTCTTCTTTTTAAAACTGCAGTGGAGATACAAGCCTGCGCATTGGTATCAGCATTGCTTTTTTGGTAGTGTCCCTCCTGGTGATTGCCTGCGTCTGCTACCTCCTCTCTACAAGCTGTTGCTTAATTGAGAGTTCATTAGTCTTTAGTAACACTAATTCCAAGAATGCAATGTAATTATAGTCTTAGTACATAGAACATTATAGTCTTATAGTCCAAGTACTGAATCCAAATTCCAAGTGTACGATCTAAATCCAAATACTGAATCCAGATTCCCAGAACACAATCTAATTTACTGTCTCCCAAGTATGGGATGCCGAAAAGGTTCACTACAAACATATACCAATCGACTCAAAATTGGCACAAACAAATTTGGACTCAACACTTAAGTAAAAAGTAAAATTTTATGTCTTAATTTGATAGTGATAGTGGAGAGAGACAGGAAATGTGAGGAAAAAAGAGAGTAGGGGAATGACATGCCGCAAACGGTCCAACCAGACAAGAATAGAACCAGGGACTCACTGCTCAGGGCATTTGCGCCCATGTCGCATGCACCCTAACCACTCGGCTATCAGATAGCTCCCTGTTAATTTGTTTTTGTTATAGATGTCATTTCAATATTCAAAGAACGACCTTCTGCTAAAAAGAGTAATAATTTACATATTCTCTTGTACTACTTCACAGTTTACACTGTTCTTTTTGCACTATTGTCACTTATATTGTCTTTGTCTTACTGTCCTGTCCCATAGTCTATATTGTTTTTGCACTAGTCTTTATCTCTTGCACTACGTTATGCACAGATTTGTTCAGTTTATTACGTTTCATGTCATGTGTTTTATGTTTTGCACTGTTTATTGTCTACTTGTTTAACTGCTGCACCATAGGCTCCAGGGAAATGACATTTCATCCCGAATGTATATGAATGGGTTGATAATAAAGATGTCTGATTCTGAGTCTGAGTTCAATAAAATAAATGGTTTGAAATAAACGAGTGATTATTTACACCATTCCTAATAAGTCCAATAAAACAATATGAATGAGTATGAGTATGAGTATTAATTGTTAATTACAGCAATTAACAAACTTCAAATGAGTGATAATTTATACTATCACAAATCCAATAATACAATATGCAAATGAGTATTAATTGTTAACTACATCAATTAATAACAAATTCCAAATGAGTGATATTTTACAATATCTCACATTTCCAAGAATACAATATGGAAATGATTATTGTTAATTACATTAATACTAACAAATTCAAAAAGAGTGACATTTTGTTCTATATATATTCCAAAGCTTAGATGCCAATAAGAAAAGATGAAGCACAAATGTCCGTATTAAACATTATATACAGGTGTACTCAAAGGAATCAAAAAAAGCTGAATTTAAAAAATATTATAAATTGCAAAAATCAATAGAAAATTTAATGGCACAAAAAAACCCACTTGTCGGCACACAGATGAGGACTTATTGAAACACTGGCAAAATAAACAGAGCATTTGTCACAACAGAGCTGAGGCTTATAAGTTTAGGTGTCTCAGAGAAAAGTGGGAGCAGTCTAAAGCACAGGCGAAGAGAAGGAGTATTGTCTCTCCTCTAAATGAATTAGGTGAGGAAATTGATGATCTGGATGGTTTAGTAGAAGTTGTCTCCTGCCATTATTCTAAGTTTTTTAGTGCAGAAACAGTAGATCGTATGAAGGGCACAATGTGCCTCATGCAAGAACATTTTTGTATTCTTATCTTAACTTTCTCTTACTTTTTTTTCGTGCGGTGGGCTCGTACAAGTGTGTCACGTGAGATTCAGCAAATGCTCCTAACTTCAGATAACTGTGTAAATGACCTGTGTAAACATGATGAATGCCACCTGTGCATAATTGAGCATGTGTTCATGAGAATTGTAAATTAGCATAATGAACGCCCCAATAATACCATATACCACCCCATCTGTCAGGAAGTGTTCATTCATGAAAATGGTGTCAAAGAGTAAAAAGAAGAACTTTACGAGTTTGGAGATTGAAGTCCTGCTTTCGGAGATCCATAAAGGAAAGTCTATCATTTTTAACAGCATCAGCAGTGGAATTAAGGGACCTGCTAAAGCCAAGGAATGGGAAAAAATAATGAGTGATGTTAATGCCGTGTCACCTGAGGGTTGTACTGTCACTGAAATAAAGGGGAAATGGTTTGATATGAAAATGGCTTAAAAAAAAAAACATCTGGCCACAGCAAGGCGATCGATGACTGCAACAGGAGGGGGTCAAGGGGAAGTCTCCATCACAGAGATGGATGACAGAATATGTGTCATAATAGGTGATGTTGCACTGTCAGGCATTGCAACTGAGGATGTTCCCCTGGACAGCGACTTGCATCAACCTGCATGTGAAGATATGGCCAATAGGCCTGACAGTAATAGTATGATGTAAAACTCTCATTTTAAAATTTATAAATGTAACCACATTAACATTATCTACTGGCATAAAATGAACATAGCTTAGAAATCACATTTATCTCCCTCTGATCCTACTCTTTTATTTTCCTTTGTCCAAATGTAAATGTAAGATATGTGGAACGAATTGTCAAACAATCGTGTTCGATATTTCCTTTTATTCAGAAGATCAATTAGACTCTGTACCACAGCTGGGACCATCTGATGCTCCGTATCACCGTCGTCTCCCATGCACACAAGTGGTGTCTGATGCAGTCCTGAAAAACCAGGATGAGATGTTGAAATGTCTTCAAACTATGTGTGCCACATTAGAAAAAATGTTGGACAGTCTAGCAAGTATAGCTGGTGTGTTAAAAAATGACTATGCCAATAAAATCTAATAATTGTTGTCTAAAGTTTTTGATTATTTTCAGTTAATTACAGCATGATAACTTACCCTAAAGCCGTGCAATTACTTGTTGCCTAATCATGATGGCATTTTGATGGTGTGGTCCATGAAGAGGGTCATCTGACATGTCCTCTGCAGATGCAGGATCCGGTAATGGAATGCCTCCATTCATTGCAATATTATGCAATATACAGCATGGTAAAATAATCTGACATGCTTTCTCTGGGGTGTAGAACAGCTTGCCACCAGCTGTGTCAAGGCACATCCAACTTGATGTGTTTAAGTGGTTTGGGGTCTAAGATCAATAAGGGGAAATCAAAAATGTAATATTTGGGAAATTGGAAGGAAAGGAGGGACACCCCACAAAACAATGGTGGTTCTGCAGCAGTTCTTTGGGGTGGTTGAGGTGCTATATAGCACCGCTGCCGTACAAAGAACCTGTTAAGCCCCTGTATGTATTCTTTAGAGGTTCTCTGACACATTAAAGCAGTGGTTCTCAACCTTTTTTCTCATGTTCATATTCAGCCTGTATTGTTATTAGGTCATCATACCATTAAGTAATAGCCTACCTATAATGAGAACTGTTGTATTAACCAGCTCTAAAATATTTATTTCACCAGTCATTTCATCAAATTAGCTGAAAATCATATTTTCAGAAATCAAAATGGCTTAAAGTTTATTGTGGAGGTGTAAACAATAGAAACTATATAAATGCAGCAATAGTGGTAGGTTAGTGTGTAGCCTAAGAAATTGTGTTCCTTGGTAAGCTATGTTTAGGCAGGTGAAAGACAAATGGAGGCATAAATGACCAACTAACAGTATTGGCATCTGCAGATATTTTTGTAAACAATCTGTTATTGGTATCAAGAATTTTCATATCAGTGCATCCCTCACTTTTGTCTTGTCTGACTGCTACATGCACTCAAATTATGTACAATAATTCATTATGCGAACAGCAGTGATTCGCATCTGATGCAATTAGGTCGCTGAAGTGCTACTCAAAAAATTTGTCCAGGGTTGACAGGTCTGATTTAGGCTATTTACCATTACTTATTAACATATATCTTGTCGTGAATATCTGTATGATAGTATTAATGAATCGGATTGAAGATCATTTTCAATGACCCAGTCTTTATTTTATCCAGCTAACAATTCAACATCACTAACTACAATAACTGTTGAACTCAAATGGTGTTTAAACTGAGGTGCCCACCTTGGTCGGATTTTGAACCAGGAAAAACCCTATATTCATATCCTATTTAACTAGAAATGCTCATTAGGTTTGGTATTACTATAATTGATTTTGCATAAGAATAAGCACTCTATGGTGTAGTGGTGCTCATCCATTTTGATGATTGGCCCCTAAAAACAGAGGAATGCCTTCTCGCGATTTTGATGTAGTTTACCAGAATAGCAATTTCTCTAGTGTAGCTATTGGTCTTTTTAGCTTTTATTTATATTATGTTTATTGTAAGTTATCAGATATGAGTAATTCAGGTTTCCATATGTAGGCATAACGTTAAAGTTTCAAGTTCAGGTGCAGGAGTGATGACTGTGAGGATGGCAGACTGAAAAAAGGTAACTGCATCAATTAAATCAATGTACTGATGTACTGACTGACTGACACTATTATTATTATTATTATTATTATTATTATTATTATTATGTATTAAGGCCTAGAGTTGGAAGCAACCATTCTATTCGTGCCTGCACTGTTCATGGAGGACCCGGGGTTGCTGTTTGAAGTTGAGGTGAGCCATCAGGAGTTGACAGTTAGTGAAGCACAATCTAATCAAAGCACTACACTTCTTGCACATTTTGTTATGCTATAAAACCATTTTCAAATGCAAGCATTTGTTTTGTTTGTTGGTCTACACAAACTATGCTGAAAAGAAAATTACTTTAATTTACAGTCAATGGCAAAAGTATTTGAGCAGTTGAACGAAAGTAGTTAAATTTTAATGTTAACTCATAAGATTTAAAATAAATGTGAGAGAAGATGGTTAATGCTATTATCCTCGACACCGAAGATGGTGCTTAAAGGCTGCAGGGAGGGTCATCCTATTCAGTATGACCACATTGTGCTTACATTAGATGGCCAGTTGATCACAGAAGAGAGCGAAGACATCTCGATGGCACTGGGCCTCCTCCTGTGCGTATATTTTGTGTTTGGAATCCAGTATCCGAAAGGACTGAAAAAGACACTGACCTTGGAGTGTGTTTTTTTTAAATTGAAGGATGCAGCCGGACTTCCTATCACAGTAAAACATCTCAATCTGTGAGTACACTGTAGGAGTCAATATTCTCTCTTTCTGGATGGCCAATTGAAGAGAGAATGGACTTTTCCACTGAACTGGGCCTTCTAGTTCTAATTCCAGAGTTTCTATTTTGTTTTTGAAATCATGAAGGACTTCCAACTATAGATTTTCCAAATAAAGAACAAATGTATGCCTAAGCCTGTAGGCCAAAAGGAGACCTGTTTACAGGGCTACAGAAAATGGCTACGGACCAGAATGTGAACCAGGACTATGTCTTTCGTAAAATTGGACATATTTAAACTTATTGTGATATTTTGTATTTCTGTATGTGAAGGGGAGTATATTGTGATGTTGTATATTTATATATATTTGTGTACTTGTCAGCACTGAATTTATTTGCTGAAAGAAAGAAAAAAAGGTTTTGAAAGGGTAATGTATTGTATTTCTCAGTAAGCATTAAGTACAGGATTCTGAAACTTTTAAGCCACAATTTGGCTTTCCTTTAAAGATAGGTGCTATGTAGCAAATTGACTGTTATTTCTTTTTTCAAATATTTGTACAATAATGATGTCACCACCCAAGCATAAATGTCTTTAATGAAATTTTGGCTTGCTCTTCATTTCAGACCCTTATTTGTAACATGGGACAATAGGTTTCCCAAAGCAGAGGTTATGCCTGGGTACTATAAAAGAATAATTGTTTGGGCAAAGAAGTACAAGGAGTGTTGGGCAAGACGCTTAGTCTTCAATCATACAGAGCTGTACAAGGAATTGATTGCCGGGTTTGACCCCTAGAGATGCAATTCATATTCCTACCGAAGTGTGGAAAAGAACACGATTTAAGCAGTTAAACAATAAATTAAAGGATTTTAATTGGCTAGTGCTTCATAAGAGATTGGTTGACGAAGCAATACAGCAATACAGAGGAGATTCCAAATGGACATTAATAAGTGGGGTATTGACTCGATTAAAAGATAGGTGGAAAATGATCAATGGAAATTTATAGTTAACTACTTTGTTACTTTGATGTGGGTTTTGGTTCCTTTGATGTTTAGGTGATTAGGTTTGGTGCTTTTTTCTCATGCATAAATGCTGATGTGAACTGGCTTTGTACCACATTGTGGGTACAAAGGTGGAGCTAGATGTTTGAAGTTAGACATGTTTTTTTTTGTTTGTTTGTTTTTGGGAATGGGAGTTAGGTGCTTGATAAGCCAAGTGAGGCTTACTGTGAGGGTGGTGACTGGGATGACTAGGGTCTTCAGCTGCTCTTAAGGAGAGGGCTGTACTTACTCAGGTTTTACTTCATAACGCATAAGTCTTTCGACTTTTATAAAGACTTCTGTGGAGAGGAACACCAATGAGTTAAACTTATTTTTGGCAGGCTTTGTTTTGCTGAGTGTGTGAAAAGAAAAAAAAAAAGCTGCTCTTAACAAGGTTTGGGACTGCACCATGGGCTGTTTGAGCGGAGGTGCTAAGCAGCAGCCATTTTTATGCACAATTAAAATTACTGCACTGAGATAAGTATGAACTGTTCCAGGAGGTGGCCTCGGCCAGCAAACAGTTAGCCAAAAGGCAGAGAAGCGATGAGCCCTAAGATCAAGTGGATAATACTGAGACAGATCTCACGAGGACAAGAACACACCCATTGGAGAGATGGCCACAAAGGCCCCCAACGAGCAGTCGATTCCAAAAAAATTCAGGCTGAGATACACACTGCGCTTCTAGGCAATTTCGGAGGAGGAACAAGTTCTTTGGAGAGCTTTTTTCTGCAAGAACGTCATCATGGGACAGCTGCACTTGAAGGTGGAATTTGTCTACTGCATACAGTGGAACCCAGCAGGAAATCTTTTGACATCTCCATGAGGAAGGAGAACGTGTACAGAAGAGTGGCTGAGGTCTGCAGAAAAGAAGCTGGGGTAAGGCATCTGGTGTCCTACCAGAGCCTCAACACTGACAGACCAGACTTCAGGACATTGACACTCCATGTGTTTAACCCTTTTGTAACTGACCTAGCATTAGCTGCATTTCTGGGGCAGTATGGAGAGGTTGTGACAGCACTGAGGTATGTGAAGAATCTGATGGGGTTTTGGACTAGAAGGAGGTAGTTCCAGGTACTGCTCAACCTGGACCCTGAAGGGCCTGGTGGCCTGAAGCACCCACCCACCTTTTTCAGCCTTGATGGGGACCGCGGTTTCCTGTACTACTCTTGTCAACCAGCCTTCTGCAGACGGTGTACACAGTCTGACCACACAAAGGCAGGCTATGCGGGAGTTTGCTGCCGCCTCTGTGGGCAGGGGGGCCATGAGGCCTGGATGTGGTGGACTGGACCACTTGTACCAGAGCTGTCCCAGTCGCAGGAGGACATTTGTAGAAGTTGCCAAAATGATTGAAGGACTGAAGGGAGCCAAAGAGCCAGGAAAAGGGCCCACACCTGCAGGAACTGTCCCAGGGAGGCAAGGGCAGGCAGAGGTGGATGCCTCTGAGAGTGGGGTGGAGGCAGCATCCCGGATGCAGGGATCAGCCAGTGCTGTCAGAGCTGACAGAAAGGCCCAGGCGCCCCCTGAACACAGGGAGGGAGGCTTTCCTATCTTTAGCCCTGGCCCAGTTTCCTCCAAGGTGAAGCCAAGGGAAAGGAGAGGTTTGCAAGTGTTCGGAGCAGAGCTTTTAACTGAAAGGGACGAGAGCAGGGAAGGGGGACATAGCAAGCAGACAAAGAGGGAGGGGAAAGGAGAGCAGGGTCAGTCCAAAGAAGAAGGGGTAGATGGGGAGAGGGGAGATGCAGCAGGACAGCAAAGGAAGTAGAAGGGGGAGCTACCCAGGAGCAGGGAGGTGGGGACACAAGAAAAGGTAAAAACAAGAAAAGTTAAGTGCATTTTTAACGTATTTTACTCTTCGACTTTTTTTTTTT
>NTHP01000136.1:136956-185529 GCA_003416845.1 Oplegnathus fasciatus | reverse complement strand
TTTTTTTAGCATTGTTTGTTGTTTTAGGTAATTTTAAGTGTTTTAGGTTCCTTTTATCCCCTTTGTTCGTGGTGCCTCCACCGTGTCGACCAACCATGCTGGCATGTGGAGGCACCACAGTGTCCGATTTACATTTAAAGAAAAAGATGGAAAGCTCCTGGGGATGTCGAGACTCGACTTCTCCAGGAAGCTAATCCAAAAAACCTTGAACTTCCGGCTTGAAAACATAAACTGCATTGTGACACTACCTTTTAATGAAGGATTTGATGTAAGCGTTTGTTCTGCTATTGTGCCAAGAGACTTTTGGACATGCTTTGAAAATGTGAAACCCCAGTTTTCTGCTTTTAATGTTGAGAAACTTACTGATAATGCGTCAGGCATTGTCAGAATGTTCAGTGAGACAGTGAATGTGGATGACATTTGTTTTTGGTTGGGTAGATATTGCACTGTGAAAGGCTACCAAAGTGAGAGATGAAGATGGCATTTGGAATTGCACTTGGAGGGTCCCCATCCAACAATGGCAGGACCCTCAGGGCTTCCAAGGCCTGAAACATCTGCCATCTTTGATAGTTCTGGGAAACAACAGGGGCTACATTCACTACCAGGGCCAGCCCAAGCTCTGCCGCAAGTGTGGAAAGCACGGACACAGCAGACAATGTGGAAAATGCAGAAAAATTGGGCATACACAGCAAAAAAGCCAGTGTTAAATCAACTCTGAGAGTGTTAAATTTAACACTGAAAAAGTGTATATATGCGTCCACTCTTTTCAGTGTTAATTTAACACTAACACTAGTGTTAATATTTTTACACTCAGCTATAGTTATTTCAACACTGTAGGGAGTTAAAAATTAACACTGGTCAACACTTGTTAAGTGTCAATAGTACTCTACACTAGTGTCATTTTAATAAAATGTTACACTATTGCGGTTGAAAATGCTACACTGACTACCAATGCATTCAGACCAATGGGTGTAAAATTTGACTACTAATAAACCCACCCACCCTTAACCAACACAGCCACCCACTAAACCCATCACAAAAATACACAAGGCAAACAATTCTTTAGAAAAATAGTCTTATTAAATGGCCAACACACCACTTTAACAATTAACATTCTGCATGGATTCACATATAATTACAATATGGAACAAGGTACACTTGGTCATCTGTGTCATATGAAAATTGCCTATCACAAGGTCTGTAATACACCAGATCATTTACAGAGATCACTGTGAAAATCTCATTTTTCTCCTCAATACCAAATGCATTTAAATGATCATCAAAAAAAATATTCGAGACTTTACAAATCAAAAGATAGGCATTTTCGTCTTTAACAATGATACTGTCAATCCTGTTGAACAAAGGCATCTCATTTTCAACTCCAGTAACCACATACATCCCAACTTGATACTCTGTGCCATAGTTTTTGACCCAGGAAGTGGTGGAAACTGACGACACATCAAAAGCTTCATTCAGCACCTCTCCACCCTCTATACTGCTGACCAGGACTTCAGATATAGGACCAAACTGTAATCTTTGGAAATAAAAGTTCTCAAAATGAAATGCTAACTGAGCCTGATGTTTCTTAACCAGTGTCTTAGCAATATTTTTGAAGTTTTTAACAGATTTCTTAAAGAAATTATGTTTTCCTTCAAATCGCATGCACCAAATGTGTATCAGTGGTCCAATTCTTCTAATAGAGCTAGGGTAGTGGATCATATGGTGATGTTTTGGAATGAGATTGTGCTCTGGGAAGATGGATTTAAAAAGTGTGTGATGTTCAAAAATTAAATGTTTCAAATAACAAGTCATACCATGAGTTACAGTTGGTGAAAACACGATGTTTACAATCTGAATTAAAAGGAGTAACAATCGCCAACAGGTATCCTCTCTTTCAACCAAATCTCCAAATATCAGCGGGGCATTGCGTAGGAGGCACCAAGACTGAATAGCATTAAGTCCAAGATCTTTGCTGTTGTCGTCGAGCTTAAGCCCACCTGGCCTGTTCTTTCTTTGTGTATATCCATAATTAAAGCTAACAATTCTTTCAGACAATGAACTAAGGGATATTGAATTCTTGATCAAATACTGAAACACAAGCTTTAACTCATATTGCACCACTCCTTCTAGCAGGTCATGCATTATGTCTACAGCGTAATTGTTTGACGAATGGAAAAACTGGAGGGAATTGAGTGGACAGTCTCGTTTGACACCAAATGTTGATTTCAAAGCAGGATTTTCCTGGATGACACGAACATGCTCAACATGAAGGTCTTTTGAACGTAGAGTTAAACCTGGGTGATCTTCACTGAAAACTGACTGATATTCACTTCTATCAGTTAAACATAACCTACAGCAGTATGTCGCGCTGAATGATTCAACAAAACCAAAAAGTGCATGTAGAGCTAAATTGTCTCCTGTAACCTGAATGACTGAACCCTTCACAGGTGTAGCTGAAAAGGGCAACTGTATTCCTTCTGTCTCCAAAATCTTGAGATCATCAATAAGTGGCTTCAGAATTGGCTCAAACCCATATTTCTTAAGATCCTCTGAGTGAAAAAGAGAGACAAGGTGAATATTCATTAACACAGAATTGAGCTTTGGTGATAAATTTCTCAAAACAAAATAAACACATCCAAGTTTGTGCACTCCCTTTTTTGAACCCAATGGATTAGCAGTTTCAAAATCGTCATAGTAGAGTTGGATCTGAAGAGCATGTTCTTGCTGAGAAAATAGACTATGATTTTTAAAGTAGGACCCATCACTTATATCTCTATAAAATCCCTCCTGGTGTGGTTTTACTTCTTGGAAACTGTTACAGAGTTCACTGTTACTAAACATAGATGAGAGAGACCCCCGGATAGGTACGTACATGAACTTATCATTGACCGGAACTTGCCTATATGTGCCTGTAATTCTATCTCTTCTTACATCAAAACGGACACCCAGAACATACTCTACAGGTTCTACTATATTCCATTTCTTTTCAAAATGCCTCATCCTTTTAGATTCTGTGTTCAGACACGAAAATGGGTTTTCTAGTTGATCAAAACAACTCTCAACTCTCTCCAAAGTTTCTCTAGATGCATCAGAAGACAAACAATTAACAACAGCTTCCTTTGTGTGAGCATGGATGTCATTAACCAGTTCCTCCATTGAGCCAACTAGACACTGCACAGTGCTCTCTGGAACACCTGAGGCTTGAACCTGAGCAATAACAGAGCTGCACATGTCCAATATATTCTTCTTTTCAACTGGAACATGTGTAGTGACGCTCACGGGACGATCCACATTCACTGGTGTGGAAGGTCCAGCCACAGCCTCAAATTCAAAACTGCTGACGGGATCTGGATCAAGACAGTCTTTATGCACTCGAGATAGGTGACGTTGGTAACCAGAATATGTACAAAAAGTGTACAAACAACCAGGCTCTCCACAGTTCAAGCGCAGAGACCTTGCGGGATACAATCCATGCTCAAACTTCAAATGTCTAAATAACATTGAACAACTGGTGTGGTGTCGTTTACAAATGTAACATGTGTACATTTCTGGTCAAAATGTACCAGTCTTCAAACCTCACTGTGAAGAAGCCTTGCTCGGATTTCTTTTACCCTGGGACTTTCTTTCACTTTGCCGACGTCAATGCCATACACAGTGGTTTGGATGAAGATGAAGAAGCTGGACAGAGCATCATCATACGACACGGCAAAAGCATAATGCGCCTTGAAGAGCTCATCAAAGGCAGCAACTGGGGTCTGCATCCTGCAGGGAATGGCCTTCTGGTCCAGGATGATGTAGAAGTCCTGGATGCAGTTGCGTCTTTCTCCAACACCGAGAAGAAAGGGCTGTTTGGGGCCAGTTTCTTTAAGGAAGGTCTCCATGCTTGACCCCATCTGTGAGTGAGAGTGAGAGAGTGAGTGAGTGAGTGAGAGATGAAATGTTTTATTTTAATCATTTTAATTCATGTGCGACTGCATGAATGGATGTGTGACCCCACCTGTGAGTGAGTCAGTGAGTGAGTGATGAAATGTTTTTACTCAAGTCATTTTAATTCATGTACGACTGACTGTATGAATGGATGTGCGCAATACACAACTTGATGAATTAATGATGAATTAATATTTCATAAATGTACACAAGTAATTCAGGGATGGATCTATGAATGTACACAACATTAATTTATTTTTGTGTGATGAATGGATGGAGTACTTTTTAAAAACTATTTAACTGCACCCCCACAATTACCCTGCCATATTGGCTCCAAACAACCTTGCATCAGCTGACATGAAAACCTTGCATCAGTGATGTACAGTCCTAAGAAAATACCTTCATGAACTTGATCAGGCGACTAGCAGCCTCCGATGCGCTCATCTTGCCACCCTTCTTTCCTTTAACTGTTGGAGGCAAGAGGTGAAGCAGCAGAAGGATGGCAGCCATCTCAGAATCCCACTCTTCAGAATGCCAGACTGCAGAAATAGAAGTGACACTAGTGACACATTGCAGCATCAGTTATAGTTAAGTTTTCTTAAATTACACCATGGATTGAATATGGTTAGCAGTAAGATGCAGTATGTAGTTTGTAGTAAAGGGGACAAAAACATGAAAGAACACAAAATGTCGTCTTTTGTTGTGTACACTGAAGGCATGTGCAATCTATCCACTATTCAATTAACACTTACCATCATCATCAGACTCCTGTTGTGCAGACAGAAGTAGCTCATCAACATGCGGACTCTGGGTTAGATTCTTGCAGCAATCTGCGATGACTCTCGGCTTGAAAAATGTTGGCCACTTGGAGAGGAATTTACCAGACACCTCCTCACCAAAGATCATTGAGAAGTCTTGGTCGATCTTAAACAGAAGACATTTGTATGTGTGAATGAGAACACTGTTGTCATGGCACTATGGGTGTCAATTAAGAAACAGTCAAGCAAGATAAGGCAACCACAAAGTCGTCAGCAATACATTTTATGCTTACCAAGCCAGGTGTATCCAAGAATCTGGGAAAGAGATCCAGGACAGTAGAGGCAGTATCTGGGTCTTGAACCATACTTTGCCTGTGCTGGAATGTGGCCTTCATCTTATTTTTGACAAGGGTCATATCACTTGAGTGTTTCATCACCGATATGGCTTCCCTGCATTCATCACCAGTCAACTGCTTCTCATCTGAACGGATACTGCGTGGAGTCTTGGGGCCCTCTTGGAAAGTGGTCCTGGATTTCTTGCGGTCTTGAGCAGAGTTCCGCTGAACAGTTTTCAGCCTCCACGCCAGGTAGCCGGAACCACTCTGGTGATCATAAAAATGTTCCTGTTGATAAAGAAAAACACAGACTCATATCACCTGAGAAAAAACTCCAGGAAAACCCTTTAACAGGGAAAAAAATTGGATAAACCAAAACAAAAACAGTTAACAACGAGGATGCATTACTGTTTATACTCACATAGCCATTCTTAGAATCGGGGTCCCTCAATTTAGGGAACAGCGTTGTAATCCCAAGTGCGTAGAGGATCCGCACATTTACCGGAGGTACCCTCCTGAGAAGAGACAGATTATTCCTCCAAAAATGGCAAATTTCATTTATGTGTACTTGGGTTATTATAAAAAAAACTTAGTAAAAAAAAATTAGTATACAACATTAACCCCCAACCACAACCTGTTATTGCAAGTGCATTCACTTACCCATGGCTCACCACCATATCAGCCACAAGAATGTTTACCATCTTTCTTCTTGTAACATCACTGATGGTGCTTGTTTTCTCGTACTCTTTGAATATTTCTTTTCCACCAGGCTTTGAATACAGAGCAACTCTAACATTCTGAAATGACAATTGCATAACAGTCACACTGCAGGTACAGTAGGTATTTCAGCCTGTGCCCCGGGCTGATGTAACAGTTGGTTGGCATGATAAATGAGAATTAGCTATCATAGCAGTGCTCTGGGTCTTCAGTCCAACACCTACTGAAGCTGCAGTACTACTTATTGTGAAACTTTAATGTAAGGTTTGACATCGGTCTAATTGACATCAGGGTCAGTATCAGGTGGTTAACTTACATCTCTTGCAACGTTGCTATCCAGGGGTCCTTCAACCAGCTGTCTTTTCCGAGCTTTTGTAGATTCCAGTATCAGTGTTGAGTCAGAACCTGATGATGACCCTTGGGATGCGCGTGATGATGATGGTGACCAGTCTGATAAAGATGAGCCCTCTGAGAACTGCACCTCAGTATTGCTACCTAAGAAAACACACAGCCTTGCATTGTAAATGACACAATTGACCACGAGAGGAAATGAGTTACAGCTCAATTTACCTTTTGTAGAAAACAGACTCAAATTCTTAAGAATTAAAAATATAAGCCTGCAATCCCTTACCATCACATTCTTCAGCCTTGAAAGACACCCCAGATGACTTCAAGAGTTCATCAAATATGTCCGAATCCACTTCCACTTTAGAGGAATCCTTCAGGCTCAGGGAAGCAGAACCCGGCAAATTGAATTTTGCCAGCACTGAAACATAAGATACTGTAGATAAGCAAGATTTGGAAAGGACAAACATGCATTCAACAGAGCTGATGGACTATACTGTAAATACACTGGAGTTAGCAGGAAATATAATTTTCATCTGTATTTTCTGAGAAAAACATTGTAAAACCCTAAAAGCACAAATAAACATAACAGTCAAATTAGCCTAACAGTTACCTGCTTGCAAAAACTGGGAGTAATTGTACTCATCCTCCACCTGTGGTACCCTGACCCATTTGCTGACTCCGTTATACTCTACAGGAACCAGCATGTCGCTTTAAAGACAAGAATGGCATAACTTAAGCTATTATTCCTAATTTCTTAAATTAGAGCAGAGTTCCGTGTGAAACTGAAAAAATACAACCCGAGACCGGACGCCGGGGGGAGAAGCAGGTCGGATGTGCACGGAAAAACAAGCGAGCCGCACCGAATGCGCGCCGCTACGGCGTCGCTTTGGCTTGTGAGCGCACATGACGCGCGTCTACTGATGTGAGCAAAAGACGCTACACCTGAACGGCCCCCATGTACACACGCTTTTTAATCAAGGCGGCGGCCAGAGACCCAAACGCCCATGTCTAGTTAATTAACGTTCATAGGAAACACTGTAAACCATACATTTAACAGTTAAGTTAACCCAACACTAAGTTACCAAACATAAATGTATACTTAACCTTACTTACAACGTGCCATGCACATGTGTAATGTTGTCATACTACACTCATATTGTGTGCAACCTTTTCAATACATTCATATTACTCAAAAAGCCTTCCTTTTATGGACACTTTAAATAATTTAAGATACTATTGTTAGCTAAACCCTGGTCCAGTGCAGTGTTGACCAGGGCTAGCGAGCTAAGCTAACGTTAGCTAGTTAGCCTAATTCGCTAGCCAGCTAGCAGCCAAAATCAACCACAAAAAAACGATAATATCAATCCCCAAGTGATAATTTTATCGACCGAAAGTTAACTTACCGTAGAGAGGAGAGATTTGGACGACGAAGTATGGCTGCAGTGTGAGTGCTGACTCTGTGCACCACCAGTGTCCCAGTCACTGCCGCAGCAGGTGATTCAAAGGGGGGGTGTGGCCAATTTAACGAGTCAAAGTGTAAATTCAGAGTGATTCTCAGAACGACAGATATCAACTCTGACACTATCAGGGACTGACTCTAGGGGGAGTTAATATTGATCAATTCTGAGTAAAATTAATAGTAACCCCTGTTAATTTACACCAACACTAAAAAAATAACACTGGCACATTTGCTGTGATGTTTTGAAACCACAGAAACCAACAACATGTTAGGCAGAGAGATAAAAATGGAGATAGACTGATACATCATATGACAGAGGAGTCCACTGTTAAANGTGGCCAATTTAACGAGTCAAAGTGTAAATTCAGAGTGATTCTCAGAACGACAGATATCAACTCTGACACTATCAGGGACTGACTCTAGGGGGAGTTAATATTGATCAATTCTGAGTAAAATTAATAGTAACCCCTGTTAATTTACACCAACACTAAAAAAATAACACTGGCACATTTGCTGTGTACCCTCAGGCCCTAGGATTCTAAATGTGGACACTGCTTAAGAATTGCCCTAAGACCATTTTTAATTACTTATTATTCAAAGTTACAATGACTATAATTAACATTATTATCTATTACTTATTTTATTCTTTATTCTTATTCTATTTTATACCACTGCACAATTGAGGGCTAATTTAATAGGTGGCTTACAGGCAGGTAGACAGGCAGGTTCAGGTACAGATTCAGGAACGGGGTCAGGTTCTGGTTTGAAAGCCAAGGTGTGAAGTCCATTGCAACTTTCATGATCTGACAGGGAGTGAATGGCAAAGGGCCGGTTAAATGACCGCAGGGATGATTAGGAAAGTGGGACCAGGTAAGAAGGTGGCTGAGGAAAGTCAGGTGAGGGAAATGAGGAGATTGCAGGGGAAATGGGAGTGGCTGCAGGAAGGGACTGAGATGCAAACTGTGACAAAACTCAAACTAATGTATGCCTGGAAGGCAAGAAAAACACATTGAAAATCTAAAAGTGTTTGGAAAATTGTCAGCAGTAATGTAAAGCATAAGAGTCACGGTTATATAAGTCACAGTTCTCTATATGAGTTCACTTTTGAAACAGTCTTCACACAGTCAGAATAGCAGAAATCGATGGGGCAAGTCAATTGCTTTTACAGAAAATGCATTCAATAACCACATCTGTCACATTTCATGAACTTTTTTTTCTCACTCCAACTCAATCACCACCAAACCTCTGTGTATTTACACACCATTTTATACGTTTACATACTATTGTCAAAACTGTTCAATTTACGTTCAAAACTTAAGAAATTAAAGAAATAAAAAATAAATAAATAAACTCCTTATTGGGACACTGAGCGCCTATTTTCATTCCTTGATGACATCTATGGAAGACTTGCACCAGGTGAGGAAAAGGGGGCAGGTGAGGCCAAATCCAGAGCGTTTTGTAATTGTATGGGACGATGTTTCACTGTTCTCTTCCAGTCACAGATGGTTTACAGGATGGTGTCACTTTTCCTTCCACCTTACTCTGCATTCTTCAACCCCACAGGGGAATTCTTTTCCTCACAGGGGTGGAAAGGTTGTGACCACCATCCACATGATCATATGTCCCTCTTGGGTGCAATGAATGCTGGATGTCTAAACATATCTGCAGAAGATTGCCAGGGATGGATCAGGCATCAAAACGATTCTTTCCCAGGTGGATTACAAGAAAGAACAGAAGGTGTGATGTGGATGAGAACTTGTGGCCAAATGCAGAAGACAGGGTTGACGAGCATTCTATATGTCGAATTTCTATATCTGTAGCTAGTCTATACATGTATGTATAGTTGATATGTAGAGTTTTGTATCGCATTACTGGAATTTCATTTTCATTTTCATTTTCATTCTATGAAAAATGGCAAAAAAAAGCCTATTGAAGCATATTACAGCATTTCTGATTCATTTCTGTGACATAAACTGTAAGGCAGCACAATCAATGAAATAAAGAAGTGACTTTATTTGCGTTGTAATGAAATCCTGTTTTAAGCTGAATAAATAAATAAAAGATACTTTTACAAAGACAATAGTGACACTAATTGTAATGCTACATGTTGTTAGTGATTTGCATGGTCAGTATAATGAATGACAAAGTTCCATAGCCCCCACTGTAGAGCCACATACTTATTTTCTATTTTCAATTCATATAGACTGCACACATTTCATATTGAGGTTGGTAGCTAAATGTTCACACTGCAGCCTGCAGGTGGCGTCAAACAAGCAAATTACAAACGAAGTTCTTTGTTATTCAAATCATATCATCTTTTTTTGTCAGCAACATCTCACATAGACAGATATCTTACATATCGCAGACGGGACATATCACACAATAAACGATACTCACAGTTTTCAAGGTCAAAGACAAAGCTGCATTTTCAGTAACACTTTGTGTCTCTATTTCAAATGCACAGTGTTAAAATTAACTAAAGATCATGACATGATCAAGATCAGACATGATTAGGCTCCATTTTAAAAAATTAAACATTCTATTGTATTGTCTCTCATTTTATTCTTATTTCATATTTTACAACAATCATTTTTCCCTACACTACTCTACCCTTTATATATATATATATATATATATACACACACACACACACACACACACAGACGGGTGACAAATTAAAGAAAAACTAACAAAGTGTGTTAGTAAGGTGTTGGGCCACCACGTGCCACCTGAAGTCAGTTCCTTTTTTATACTCATCAAACCATTCAGTGACCCCTCGTGCCCTATGGATGGGGGCATTGTCATCCTGGAAGAGACCACTCGTATACATATGTATGCATATTATATGTGTAATTATATATAATTACGTACATATATACATATATAAGAATGTAAATTTTGTGCGCCTCCATCTGATGCTGAAATGACATACTTTCTCTACGGGATCAATAATGGTTTAGTCACCCGGATTTATTTTGAAAGTAATGACCGGAAGACAACGTTTAAAAACATTAACTTGTCTGTAGGTAGGGGCTGGTTGCACCCACCCTGCTCCTCCACGTTCCGTCATCAGCGTGTCCTGCAGATCACAGAGCGGTCCTATAAGCGGCTCACCAGCCGACCTGCGGACAGTGAGCGTGTCGGCGCGCAGAGACATGGGCATGAAGATACACTGAGAGCAGAGGACTGAGCCGCGGACCATCAGTGCATTCCTATGAAAGACACAATTCGGAACTAACATCAAACACTCAGAGCTGACAGATTACCACTAATCCGCACGTTGAAGATCCACGGGAAACCAGTTTGCCAGTTGCCAGTGCGCGTTTGGGCACTCGTGGTAACGTGAGGACAGATGCAGTTTTTGATCACTTTGCACTGATTTCAGTCGTTATTGACTTGCTCCATGCCACAGAACAGGACAGGATTATAATTCCCTCTTGGATTTAATCGACTTTCCATTGATTTAACTACTCATCAACGCCAAACTTCTCTTTACACATCTGGAAATTGCGCACGGAGATGGCGCAAAGGGTAAGTCTAATTTGACAGATTATTTTGGAATTTTCAATATTAAAATGGTTTGCTCAAGATCATTTTACATCCTTAAAACGGATGCAAGTGATTAAATGTGGTAAAAACATGAATGAAAAATATGATGTGGCAAATCAAGGTAATTTAGCAACTGATTCTGTACTATAATCATATACACATTTCCCAGTCTAATGCCTTTATACTGAATACAATACACACCTTACAGGAATATAATGGCCTGACTCATTTAGATGGAAAAGTTCCTCCACTTGTCCTCCCGTCACATGTTCATGCTCTAATGTCATCTTCAACTTTCACCCCAGTATGATGAGTTGGCTCATTACGGAGGCGCTATGGACGGAGTCGGGGTCCCCACCTCCATGTACGGAGACCCACACGCCCCGCGGCCCCTACCCCAGGTCCACCACCTGAACCACGGGCCGCCCCCGCACCCAACGCAGCACTATGGAGCCCACGCGCCGCACAACATCATGCCCAGCAGCATGGGTAGCGCTGTGAACGACGCACTGAAGAGAGACAAGGACCAAATCTACGGGTGTGGATATAATAATAATAATAATAATAATAATAATAATAATAATAATAATAATGATATGATAATTATAATTATAATATTATTACTAATAATATTACTACTACTACTAATAATAATAATAATAATAACAATAGGAATAATAATAATAATAATAATAGTAATAATAATAATAATAATAATAATTCTCTTTTTTTTAATAGGAAATAGAGACAACCAACGTCTTTGGTTATTATTTAATAGGCACAAAAGCTCAGTTCATTTCAGCACTGAAGCTGTCAACTAATACATTCTGCTCATAAGATGAAGTAATTCCACTAATTTTCGATGCGGTTCCAATTGAATTTGATTTTTTTTGCTGCTTGAAATAAGACGAAATAATAATAATAATAATAATAAAAAATAATAATCTTATCCCTCAGTAGCATCGATAATTGCTTCAAATCTGTGAACAAGTTGTTTGCCTTTGAAACCGATGGAATGATCTCAGTGCAGCGGCACATTTGTTCCCTTGCATTAAGGAGGAATAAATCAATATTTGTGGCTATTCTTTTGTTAAACTCACCAAGCTTAATGTGAAATGTTATCTGCCGCTGCTTTGATATACTGTTGGCAGTAGTTCGTACAGGCCTAATGTCTTCGCCTGTGTTGCAGCCACCCTTTATTCCCTCTGCTGGCTCTGGTGTTCGAGAAGTGCGAGCTGGCGACCTGCACGCCGAGAGAGCCTGGGGTGGCGGGAGGAGACGTCTGCTCCTCCGACTCCTTCAATGAAGACATAGCTGTGTTTGCAAAACAGGTAGGAGGAGCACACACAGGTGTGCTGAATATAGATATATAATCTGTAAAATATGTATATATACTGGAAGTAAGGGAGCCATTTTAGATTCAGGAATGTGATCCTCGGCCAGATGCGGCCAGCAGCACATAATAAAAAATAAACACACTTCATTTTCTGGGACCAAATGAAGTCAAATGATGTAATAAAAAATCCCCATTTAAACATTTTGATTTCATTCAGTCAGTGTGATGAATGTTTCACGCGTTGTCTTCCTTCTTCAGATCCGCGCAGAGAAACCTTTATTTTCCTCCAACCCAGAGCTGGATAACTTGGTGAGCACGTCTCAGCTGTTTTCTGCAGTGACCTAACCGCATGCTTTAAGAAAAATAATATTTGTATTATGTTGGTAATTAGCAAATGCACACGTTCGTTATTATTGTGGCACCCTGGGCGTCTTTAAAATCACGTCTTGTTCTGTTATGTCATTTTGGGGGGGTTAACCTGTCCTATCTGGTTTTTAGATGATTCAAGCGATTCAAGTCCTACGATTTCATCTTCTGGAATTAGAGAAGGTAAATAATATTGGCCTATAACATTTGATTATTGTGGTGCCAAGCTAAAACTCGGAGAAACTAAATGAAAGACTGGATTTCGCAGGTTCATGAGCTCTGCGATAACTTCTGCCACCGGTACATCAGCTGCTTGAAAGGCAAAATGCCCATCGACTTGGTCATAGAGGAGCGAGACGTCTGCAAGTCGGACTTCGACGACCTCTCCGGATCCTCCACCAACCTCGCAGATCATGTGAGTTAACCTGTCTGCTCTAAATTCATCAGTAGGCCCCAGTGCGCCCTCTCTTCTCGCTAAACTTGAGTAGCCTATAGCAGCGGCTGGACTCCAAGGTGGGGTGAGAGCCGTGAGGCTTGCTTCTCATGATCAACTTCTATTATATTGAAACGTTAGCATACAGTTGTGGTTTACTCACGCAAGTGGCTTTAGCTGTTGTATGCCGCAGACCACTGGTCACCAAACTGGGGGTTGGGGCCCATCCAAGGGGTCACATTTTGCTACACAAAATAATATTCTGTTTTTTTCTGACTTTGCCCTAATCTTTGCACTTTTTAAAAATAACATACTGGAGAGTTTTACCTCTTCAGACCTCTAAAAACAATGAAACAGTTAAAACAATCTGAGAAGGGAAAATTCCTCACAACTTATTGACATGCAAGGTGTGAGTGGGGTTGTTTCATTTTAAGAGGTCATAAAGCCAAAAGGTTGAGAACCAGTACTGCAAACCAATGCATAATGTCATTTAAAAATATTGTTTTTACTGACTGCACAGAGTGAATCTGACATGTTACAGTTGAATTCATTTAGCCTGTTAACTGATTCAAAAATCTCATCAATCTCATAAAACAGGATGGAAGGTTACTGGATTTGGTGAGTTTTTGGCTGCTGTTATTTGCGGTTAGATGGTGTGTCAGTTGAAAGTTGTTTAAATCAGATTGTGTCTGTAGGTGAGACTTGGTAGCTTCATTTATCAACTGATTTATACAAGAAAGTCAGACATGATGGTGATGGTCAGCACAAAGTGCAGCTGCCAGTGTTGTGTTTGCTGTTGGGCTTCAGCCTGGTGTTTCTTCGCCAACAGGATTATTATAGCTGGAGTGGAGGGGGTCTTTGTCAGGCGCCCCCGCCCCCTGCTGTGTGCTTTACGCAGCCTCTTCCTATTTTTGGCACCTGTGTTCATTTACAGAAAAGCAGATGTTGAAGTGATTTAGAGTTACAGCGTAGCAGCAGCAGTGTTATACGGAAAACAGGTCAACTCGTTACTTTATTGATTTAGTATCATTCAATTTGAATATGACAAAAGTTCCTCCATGAACAGCCGTAGTGTTACAGTCTGTAATTCATTCATGTGTTTCAGTGCTGTCCCATGGATGACACACTTAACTTCTCAACATGTAGGAGCTCATAGCTGCTACAAAAGGGAAGATTTCTAAAATTAATAAATAGATTCTGAAGTAGATTTTTGATATGAGTATGAAGTATACAAGTCGAAAATAAATCCTAATTTCTTTATAATGAATTTTAAGGCTCCCTCCAGCCTCTTGAAAATAAAATACAAAAATATCCCTCATCTAAATGTACAGGGCAACTCATGGGGTCATGAGAAATTTGCGATGTAATAATTTGATCATGGACAAGAAAAGGCTTCGAAACCCTGAAATACTGTTTTAGTGTCATTTATACCATGCAAAGAGTCAATCTTTAATATTTCAGCCGGAAACTTTTCAAATATGAATACTGGCACAAAATATTGTCTAGGTACAGCTTCAGTGAAAAACATAATAATTGACTTCAGGAACATACAGTACATTCTCTTTGGTCTGAGTGCAATTGGTAATATGCATCAAGTGACAAAACACAGTTAATGCGTGTGTGAGGCCACCAGTTGATGTGACAGGACACTCTCCTGCTGTAATGCCTTCCTCCTGTCGGCTGCTGCAGAATGGATGTACTGCTCTCCTCTGGGTACAAAGACATGCACAGCTGTGTGATGTGAACCACTCAGTGTCCATGATCTCATTCAGAAGGGGTGAGTGTGAGTTTACAGTCATTTAATTCTATGTTGGGCTTGTTGGACTGGTTGTGTTTCTGCAGCGATCACCCCTGGGCCTCCACTGACGCTGCAAAGGCCCATAATGATGGTTTCGAATGAAGCTCCTGGTTGCTGATCTTTTGTTCTTTGTAAAAAATCAAAATTTTGTCCATTGAGTGCTGACATTTTATTTTCTCAAAGTGAGCGAAAATCTGGCAGTACAATTTTATTTAAATTTTACGATTTTAATAAACTTTTTTCAAGAATTTTAGTCAAAGTGTAATTTTATTCAAACCTGTATGCACGAGACACTGACACCAATTTCTAGATTCCAGAATGAACAAAGACCTACCTATATCTATTAGCTTCCCTTTTAAACTATTATTCATTTTTTTCCAGTGTTCTAATATTTGGTAAATTCATTTTTTTTCCTCATTCAAAAAAACAACACCCCTAATTACCAGTGTTTCCCAAAGTTTTTAGTCATTCTTACAGGATGAAAAAGCATCTGAAATAGCATTTAGACCCTCCCGTGACATATACGTTATCCATGTTGTATTGACACCCCTCACAAACCTTCACTATCAGCATCAGGCAATATGCATTAGAGAGTAGAAGGTTGAGAGTTGATGGGAGAGAGATGCCATGCAGCAAAGATCCTCGGTCTGAATCGAAACAGACGTTGCTATAGATGGTCTACGTTTTAACACATAGGCATGTAGACAGATCTCTAACCTCTTTAGTCTGTTTTGCAGGATGACTTTGACAGTCTTGTCTAATGTAGAGATGTATGTGACAGAGTGAAAGTTCTGTAGATCAACATGTACCTGAAAGTCAGTTGTCCTAAATCGTCCTTAAAGATGGAGTCTATGATTCTGGAGAGCTCTGATCGAGCCAAACTCCATTCACAAAACAAGCATTTTAAAAGTTGTTGAATTCAGACTTTTTACAAGTCGGCATCATGATGTAGTTATTTTGGCATCCTTTTGATCAATTTATTGCAATTAAATCACAGCAAAATATGTTTATTTTGGGATCATACCGCTGTAGTAAACCAGATTAATTCTGCTGACGTGTGACTTGCTAGATACAGTAAATATTTATTGATTTTGACACAACAATTATGAAACTGCCACTCACCAGAAACAGATGAGGCGAATATTCCCGGGTTGTGTTTAAATGCGAATAAACACAAATGATCCTGTGATCAAAGTCGTGCGAGTAATGCACAAAACTAGTGTTGTCCTGTGCACGAGCACAAGTTGTGTGGCTCGGTCCACTCTGTTTGTTTCCCATTTACAGAGCACAAGCTCTGTATGAACAGCAGACTTTTTTTCAGTGCACACACAGAATGGGCAGCTAGCAGGCAATGAGGAGATATTCGCTGAATTTGACAAAAAGTGAATTGAAGACTACACCTTTAAGCTTGACTGCTCTGGTTTCTGGAACAAATCCTCTGATCAAATGACATAAATTCAAGTATTCAAGCATGCAGTTTTCCTGATAACACAGTTATCGTTTGGTCCTTCCCTGATATATCTTTGTTACAATAGCATTACTGGCAGATTAATAATGGTGTAATAACACCCAGCTTGACCTGATTGTGCTGAACAAACATCCCTCCATTTTATATGATATGTCTGGGGAAAACATAAAGCTTGTGTACATTTTGATAGCTGTCTTTACCCAGTGTTGGGGAGTAGTGAACTACATGTAATTAAACTGGTAGTTTAACTACATTTTGCAGTAGCTTGCTGGTAGTTCAACTATATTCATATTTTCATAGTGATTCAAGCAGTTACATTACTTTATTGCCATTTTTGTGTAGTTAACTACTGAAACTACAAACAATTGTGGGCCATAAAAGGAAGGGAATTATTATTATTTTTTATTTTACCATTGCTTCTCTACTGTAATTGAACCCTTTTGACCAGCCCCGCCCCCTTTTTCTTTCATCCTGACCGCTGGCAAGGCATGTCCAGGCAATGCATTCGTCAGGCAGCCATCACCACACACTTGACCTTTGTGTAGTGCATAATCCTTGCACGTTGCCGTGAACAGTGGTGTATTTTATTTTTTTGATTTATATATGACCTGTGAACAAGTGGACACTTTTCAGTAGTGCCGACATCGAAGAGTGGCTGATGGTATGCCACTAGTGGTTCAGCGGCATATGCCAATGCCTAGAGTGGTATACAGTGTACTGTACAGTGGAATACAAGCAGCATACCACTCTAGGGATCGGCATATGCACTGAACCACTAGTGGCATACCAGTTTTTGATGTCAGCGTGGCATTTTTTGCTGGCATGTGACTTTTTTATATTATATTTTGTTATAATTTCGTATCACATGTATATTGTCAATTTGATCATTTTTTTTACAAAGTAGGTTGAACTACTTTTTCTAAGTAGCTTTAGTTAACCAAGCTAGATTTCTCCCTAGGGTAGCTTTGCTGTAGTTCAACTTCTTCCAGTGAAGTAATTGGCAGCTTGCAAAGCTATGCTTTCAAAGTAGCTTACCCAACACTGTCTTTACCTTATGTTTGTAGCTAGTGGGCATTTGGTGTAGGAATGTCAGCTGTCTTTACAGTGAGTCATCTGGATAACAGTGTGAGGCTAAGAGCTACTGTATGAGGTAAACATGAGCGTGAATGTGGGATACTCTTTATCTGTGTATGAATCTCATACGTATGACGGTCCTGGTACACTACCCTCAATTCCTGTTAATTGGGTTTTAACAGATGGGGTGTTAGGAAATAAGACCTTCATTAACTTGATAAGCGTGGAAACACATGGCGCCTCTCTGAGTAGCTGGGTGTACTGAGGATTTGTAATTATTGTGTGGCTGAATAAGAAAAGAGGGGCCATCATTGAAAGGCCTCATTCACACTGCGCCATTGTCCCTGCGCTTCTTGTTGTCATCTGCCGAGCTCTTCATCTGATCACCATCCGGCAAACAGCTGACGCAGAGAGGCTGAAGAGGGAGGTCTGCTGTTTGGTTTGGGCTTATGGCTGTCTGAGTGGCCAGGCCAATTGGCCCAATAAATACAGGGTTTCTCCCCAACACTGGTCATAGAAACAGCCGGGACACAGGAGGGTCCACATGCTGCAGGGTTACTAAACAGCCCTCTAAACTCTTGCTCCTCTTTCTGCAACTGTATTTAAACCTCTCTCTTGGACAGTATGGTAATGTTGTTCTTGTCTCACATTTTTGACAACTTGGTTGCTGCTTTACTATGCTAATCATGCCACGCAGCTGTCTTTGTGTCTGGGAAACTGCATAATGGACCACATACTGGACCTACTGGACCTTCCTCATCTATTTTTTCCCCTCTCATGTCTTCTCCTCCTCTATTTCCTTATATCCTGTCCCCTGGTGTGTGGACCTCTCCCTGACCTTTCAGAACCCAGCGTCCTGGAGAGACATGGATGACGCCCACTCCACACCCTCTGTGGGCACCCCAGGACCGTCCAGCGGGGGACACGTCTCTCAGAGTGGAGACAACACCAGTGAACTCGGTAAGAGCGCCCACAGGCCTCCTGTGTCCTCTTTCATATCAAAGCTTTGACTTTCCTGTGACCTCTTTCTGAGGCCTGGGCACTGCTGCCTGGTGATTCATAGGGATCCTTTCAAGAAAGTTCATGCATTTGATCTAATCACTTTATCCTATCACTTACATTATCTAGAAACAAATACTCTAAGATTAGTGAGGACTGCTCTTGCAGGTATGTACCCTAACTGTAACCCTATTTTTTAATTAAACTATATATTTGTGATTCATTTTTCATAATGAACCAATGGGCCACAGACACGTTCAGAAAGTATTGACAGAAGGACGGTAGCTACCACTGAGAACAGTGAGGTCATGTCCTGTCATGTATATTTTTTTTGGAAATGTGAGTTTTATCAACCTGGGGTTCTCCAATATTTATGCACATGGTGCATCCTGGATTGGGTGATTCCAATTATTTCAGATTCAGTATATGTACGTGACTACTTTTTACACCAACAAAATGAATAAATAAGAAAAGATTCACTATTTCCCCGCCAGGATTTAGTCCTGGCAGTGTAGAGAATGTTTTGAAACAGCATTTAGACTTTTGTGATGGTAAAATTGTATCTACAGAAAATATAATTGGTCAGAATTTGATCTATGACCTCAGTATTTCTAAAATCCTAGCTACAGACTTGATTAAGAGACAAACTAACACATTTTTGTTTGGGCCTTTAATTGGATTTGTTGACGGAAAGAAAAATAATATAAAAAACCCCACAAAATACAATATTTGTATCGTTTAAATTCATGCTTTTAAAAGGCCAATTCTCCGTAAATAGTGGTGCTTGTTTGCACATTGATGCCTCTGCATTTTGAAAATTACACAGTAGGGTTTTGACAGATGCAAAGCATCTAACTTTGACCTCAAGTAAGAAAAACATCAAAAGGGCAATTAATGTTGATTTTCCCATGTGATTGTGGCTCCCTTACTTTTAAAGTCAGCGTGTGTTCTCCACTTCAGGTCAGTTAGTGCTGATAAAGGGATCTTCTGAGTTTACTCTAGTTGTCTTCTGTTATTGTCTGATGCTATCCAGCCATTCTAGTGTCGCCCTGGTGCTCCTGCACTTAATGTGATTTCTGATGTGCTAATTGGAGGCTATAACGGTTTTATGGCTTGTTTTTGTTTCTCTCCCCTTTGGGTGCAGTAAAAATAGAATGGACTTTAAAGCAACTTTCCACCCTCTGCCCATCAGGCATCAAGGAGCAGAGCATTGACGAGAACAATAGGAGGATGCTTTGCAAGACAAGAGAAACTCAGAGGATTGAGAGACAGTCAGAAACAGATCAAGACTCTTCCTTTGATTCCTTTTGTTTTTCAAAATCATCTTAGCTTCTCAACTTCACCTAAGATACACTGAGCGTGTGGCATGTTTGTTTTTACAAATCTTAATTTACCCATTCAGAAGTTGTTTGTTGCAGCGAGCTGAGAAAGGCTACAGTGTGAATAGCTTCTTTCCTTTAGGCTTTTTTTAAACAACAGTGGGGGGAAAACCCAAGGTCCACGCCCTTTTGACCTGGGAGAGAATGCATGGAGGATGGGGGTGCAGAATGCCCCCCCGTGGGGATGTAAGGACAGAGCACTTTATGTATGAGGAACAAAGGAAAAGAAGAGGGCAGAATGATCAGAGCTGTGATTGCTGGTGCAGGATCTGCTGCATGCAACCTGCTGCTTCTCCGCGGGCCTCTCTGCCTTGTTTCCAGGCTATTCACATGCCAGGGAAGAGTCAAACACACAACTTGAAAGGATAGAAAGGACTGTTAGAGGCGTATCATGCTAATCTAATTTGGAGCAGGTAGATGGCCTCCATAGAGTTGTAATAATGCTGTCATACAGGTATCATCACATGCTTATAATGAGTTCAGTACTTGGAGAGGACAGTCACCTTTTTCTTGAGGTGCCCTGATGTGAGCATGAATGCAGGGAAAGCCATCATCATTTATTGATTTCATCTTAAAATCTGGAGTCTCCTTTAGATCATCACTGGCAATGTTTTCTTCCAATCCAGGAAATGTGACGCTGTTATACCACACACAAGTCATGGGGCTGTGGTCGAGGAGGATGGTTGGGCATACAAAGCTCCAGACTGTGACAGTGGAGACCATGGTCTACATTCTGTGTCCCACATGTCCCTGTGTTTAGGTTAAAGTTACGGAAAGATGGTGATTTAGGTCAGATATTTTAAAAAGTCAGTGTGTTCCATCTCATGCTTCAAGTCAGTGGTGACTTTGTCCCTAGGTATTACACTCATTTGGCACCAAATTGCAGCACACAAATCAGGTCCAAAACCAACATTCAGTGCCAGCGCTAGAAGTAGTGTGCCCACTATGTAAATGGAAAGCAAAGGTGGTGGATGGGTATGTAGCGCATCCAACTTTAATGCCCAAGACCAGATCTGCATGTCCCATCACGGACCTGCAGATTCTTTTGAACCATAACCACAATTGTTCCCTAACCTCAGCCACCGTGTTTTCTCATTAATGACAATCCAACAGAAGACAGGGCGTGATTGTGCTGTCCTCACTGTAGTGGGATGTCATTAGTCATGCCTCCATGGTCTGACAAAACCTTTTATAATCCACTGTCATTTGGGAACACTAAAGTCGTGGCGATGTGGCTTCCAGCCCTTGCTAACCACAGGTAGATGATCCACTGTGCGGCTGGTGGTTTGGCTCATGGCTACCTGCATCGCTGTAAGCTCCCAGGTTTTGGTTGTTGCCTTGTAAGCTGTGTGATATGCAGAGAGGGCTGTCGTTGATAGCTCAGTCCCCCGGGTGAATGTTGTTGACCACAGCTAAAGGGGCTGAGCTCTCCCAGGAATGTTTGGAAGAGGTCTGGGGGAGGACAAGGAGGAGGCTTGAAATGTCCATCACAAAGACCCAAATAAAACAAAAGGCAGTGGGAGTGACTCAGAAAGATCCTGCACACTCATGTTAAGAATTGAAATGTGAGGAACAGGATGTGTTGCATCTTTTTGTCACATCCAGAGCCTGGAGTTTGGAGGAAGGAATGTGGCAAGGTGGAGATGCTACATGCCATTGACATCACAGCTTCAGTCAGACCGCGGGCTAGTGTCCCTTTAGCATCTGTCATGCTGTGGATGTCAGAAATGTTTCCCTTTAAAAAAGGGAGGGAAAAGACATCGATAGTGTGTGAGCGGGAGCATACTTAATAAACTTAAAGGCTCAGTTCACCCAGATTATAAAAAAATCACTTTTTCTTATGTACCTCTAGAGGCATCTATGCTAAGATAGTTTTGGTTTTGAGATCTGTTTCCACCCCAGTACAGTGGCGGTGAATGGAATTTCATTTGTGCTGCTCACAGCACAGAATGACATTAGAAAAAATGACACTTAACCTTGTGAACACTTTTCATTGGAACATTCTACCCAAAAAAAAATAGTCCCAGTGAACTGCAGACAGCCTGCTCTGTGAATTATCCACAGTTAAAGCCACTACATAGTTCTTGCACCAATCTTCACACTCTTGCGCTATGTAATTATGTAATTGCAGCTGGCACCCTGACCAAGCGCATGCCTCTCAAAATTTGAGACAGCCAGCAGTTTGTTTATTGGGAGAGGGTCTTTTTTGATGATTGGCTCCTGGTTTGTGTGTCAGTGACTGCAGGTAGTGAGCACGTGGCTGCAGAGAAGATGGTGTGCAAATTTGCACACTCACCATGCTGAGCCTTTAAGGGGCACTTTTTCTGGAAAGACATGTTGTTGTTGAACTTCTTAATGCAATTTGTCAATGCTTTGAGCATCACAAACAAAATTCTGTTCACCTACAGATTTAAGTGAGAAAATTATTATTTTTTAAATTGCAATTCTTATGAACCGACCCTTAAAAAACAAACACTGATTCATTATATGTCAACACAGCATCATGCCCTGTAATTCCCTGTTTGCCCAAATGACACTTTTACCTATATTCATGTACTTTAGATATCTATGCACCATGCCCAAATCAAGAGGCAGGTACAGACACTTCACCTACAATGTGATGAATCACTTGACAGTGAAATGCAAATGGTCTCCTTTACTGGATTCAGAAAGTGCTCCAGCATCCACTTGTGTGTACAACTTATCAGTGGATTTCTGGGCGCTGCAGTTAGAATTTTTCAAATACTGCTGCCAGTGTGCAAACTGCTTGGTTTAAAACAGCTTTAAACAGTTGCATCTCCCCATCAACAGCCTCTAATCGACATCCTCACCTTCTCACACGGAGGATTTCCCATGTCTTGGAAACCTTCTAGACTACTCCATTTAGAGTTGTGTATCATGTCTAACAAGGGGAGGAGTTGCGAGGTGTCACTGATGATGGATCAGGGCCCCGTTGAGCTCATTAGACAGGCCGCACTGGCTTTGCATCACTGATGCAGCTGGGAGTGCTGCAATCAGTTCTGCTAGCCGCTCCGCACTTTATCTGTTTGGACATGTCATCCACCGACTGCTTCGCCCAGCGGTCACAGCCCCTGAGCTACAGAGAGCAGAGACTGTGGAGGAGATGAGAGAGAGGAAAAAAAAAAAAATATATATGCTATTTCAAATGTCAAGAATATCTGACATCTACAAGGAGAATGTTAGACTTTTTACATTGAAAATAGCAAAACCATAACAAAAACCTTACACTAGGTAGGGACATAAAGTGGTTCAGTAATAAAAAACAAGAGACTCAAACATGTGCAAACCTAAATCTAAATCTAAATCAACCAACTGGTTTCATAAATTTTATACAAGTCTTATCTTCGTATTCATCATATTATCTCTCAGTTCAAATTATCTCTTTTTGAGAAAATAACGGCTTTTTAGGGCTCAAAAATAGATAAAATACCTTGTCGATTTCTTTGTTTTTGTAAAAACGTATTCATAGGTTAATGCACAGCAGTTTACTTGAATACAGTACTTGAGTGCATGTTGAGAAACTGCAAATACTTTGTTTACCCTATCTCCAAATCCACCACCTACAATGAAAGGATAAGAAATAATTATAATAATAATAAAAATAATGGACACCCGCAGTAATTGCCAGACATACACGCATGCAGCACATATACTGCACATTCATAGATTTCCAGTATCGGAAAAAATGAGAATTAGAATGAAAAACAGGATCAATATATCAATAAGTACTTAATAAATAATAATAAACGTTTTTCAATAAAGATTTCTGCAGTGTTCACAATATCTCATTGGCTTCTGAATATTTTGAATGCAGCAAGGAGCATAATAGAAAAGAAAATGAGCAATTGAGGCTGAGTTGGAATGGCCTAAATAGTATAAAGAGGCATAAATCTATAACAACACAGGCTGAGCAGAATTGAGTGCATAAGAGCGGTAGAGGTAGAAGGAGGTAGAAAGGATAG
This sequence comes from Oplegnathus fasciatus, assembly GCA_003416845.1. Classification (NCBI taxonomy): domain Eukaryota; kingdom Metazoa; phylum Chordata; class Actinopteri; order Centrarchiformes; family Oplegnathidae; genus Oplegnathus; species Oplegnathus fasciatus. The sequence goes on along the minus strand of NTHP01000136.1, from coordinate 161,600 downwards.
GAAGACATCTCTTCATATCTTAGGGTGCTGTTTTTGTGTGTGTTTTTCTTCTTAGCCCTAGGGCAATACTCCAGCCATCCCTGCGGTAATGCCCATCCCTCCATCTACCCCCCTCCCCCCGGTGTCACGCGTGCAGACACTGGCAGGCAGGGTGGAGCAGGCGGGGCGGGGTAGAGAGAGAAGAGGGGGCAGGGGTGAAGGGGGGCATGGGAGACTTGCGCGGGTGTACGACTTTGAGACTGCACAGTCACACACTGGTTAGATTGGCTGAGTTGCCGGGAAACAGTCAGAAGCGATTAGTGTAGCAGAGGATCTGCCCCGCGGCTTTCCCCTCTCTGGAGCAGAAGAAAGGAAGGGATGAGGAGAGGAGTGGAGGTGGACCAGGGTGGGGTGTAGAGGGTGGGGGGGTGGAGGGGAGAGCAGCATGCCTTCCTTAGATATAATTAGGTCCTGTTTGTTCTTTTCATTCTTTCTTTAACTTTTTTTGATGCTTTTTGTTACCACATAACTGTAGCTTTATGATCTGAAGGTGAAAAATACTACAGTACCACTCAAATATAAAACTCAAGTCATCAGTTTATTATTGAGGCCACTCTTTCATTTATGTGATTATATATTGAACGGACTTTTTCTTTAAGAGATTGAGATGCACCAGTCTCATTACCTGCATCCAGTAGTCTTGAAAAATAATCGGTTTGATCGAATTGATCGTCACTTGTCTTATAAATTGTTGGTGTTCATTTTGCTAGAACACTAGCCTAATAGTATAGATAGCCTGATAATCAGACTCAATTGCCATTTTGTTTCTTTTCATTCATTCAGCTCGACATCTTAGCTGATTTCTTGATGGGTATTTTTTGTTTTGTTTTGTTTTGACTCATGAGTACACATTGACCTGTGGTGGCAGTTGCTAAAAGCTGTTAATGTTTTTTATGATGGTCAAACAAATATGTCGATTTAAGAGTTGCTAACTGTGTAAGTTGCAGTACCTGTTTTTTGTACATTGATGAAGCTAGGTAGTTAGTTAGGTTTGTAGGAAGATGACATCTCTATTCTTACTCTCATTTTTTAAAAAAAGAGTTAAAAAAAGTTACAGAAACTGTAAATAAAAATTACAGATTTACAAAAAATTGCCAGCTGAGGGAACCTTTGCCCAGAAAGAAATGATTTAACTGACAGATAGTGGGAGAGGTTGAGGATAAAACAAAGTAAAGAGTAGAGGACAGAGGCTGTGTGAACCCTGTACCCTGTCTGCGACTCAGAGCTGGACACCATCAGTCAAAACTCCCACAACTCCCAGAGCCCCTGACCCTAGAACACTTCCTTTTTAATGTCAATATTCATTAGCTGAAATATTTATGCATGAATATGGCTCATATAGGCGAGTTTGATTGATGCATCTCTAAAAACAAAAAGACATGCTAGGGCAAATCTTAAGAAAAGTAGGGTTCCTGTCCTGCCTCGGGGGAGGAGTCTCTCAGATGCATTATTCACATGCCCTCCAGGCAGGCTTTCAAGGCTTCTCTGCCCCGAGGGCAAGAAAAATAACCACCACTGTTAAAAGTAAATCATCTTGGCTGATGCACAATTAATGGCAGAGAGGGGAGGGAGCGGTGTGCCCCTTGTGTTATGAGATGCAGTGAGTTAGCTAGCAGGGGCGGAAATCTCAGCTTAAAGGAAGCCTCCTGCCTCGATCCTCGCTAGCTTCCTGCTGAAATCAAACAGGGATGCTGCTAATGGCAGGATCCAGAGCCCGGCATGACACTGCACTGAAGACAATCCGACACAGACGTTATCAGTGAGGGTGGGGGTAAAGGGGACGGGAGGGTCAGTCAGTGAACACATGGGAACGCAAGGGTGATGGCTTCACGCCCACCCACACTCACCTCATTCTGCATCAGTACCCCAAATGAAAGCCTTGCTTCTGACTTCAAACAACACAGGGTTTGATGTTTGATGTTATTGGGTTCATACTTCATTCATAGACTAGACTTTTGTTTTTGTTTTTTCCTCCTTTTACTTGCTTAAGGAAATCATCTTATTTCATCTTAATCGTCTTATTTCAAACAGAGGTCACATATAAATAAGAGTACATAGCGCTAAGTCCAACTGCAGCCGGAACGTTCATTATTTCATGTCAGGCGCACAGCTCCCGCAGTCATTACCTCATGTCAAACGCGTGCCTCAGATTGAATTAATAGCTCTTGGTTTTATTGAGCTTCCACACTACAAACTCCTCTTCGTTATCCAGTGGCCAGGGAGTCAAGCCGAGGTGAGAGGAAGAATCTTGGAGAAATGTAATCTTCCTCTGTCTGCCCTTTCGCAGCACCAAATTAAAGCTTTCTCGTAACATGACTCCCCTTGTCTCTGATCGCAGGAGACGGCCTCGACAATAGCCTGGCATCACCGGGCACGGGAGATGAGGATGACCAGGACAAAAAGAGGCAGAAGAAACGAGGCATCTTCCCCAAAGTGGCCACAAATATAATGAGAGCATGGCTCTTCCAGCACCTTACGGTAAGGGAATTTCCCCCATGTCCTGTTAAATAGCTATTCTATACAAGCCACACCCAGCTGTGGCTTTTTATACATTTCAAACACAACACTTTTTCTTCTTCTCTGTAACGCTACATTGATTTCCCTTAATGCTAGAAATGAATGTTGTCTAACCCCAGCCCCTCCATCAGGGAACAGGAATGAGCCCAGGCTAGATTTCCCAAAGGCATCTTGAAACTATGTTCATCTTTGTTATATTGTAAGAGAACGGAACGGAGATGAACTCACGTCTAAAGGTCCTTTTTGAAATACCAGTCCAGGGTTTGTACAGAAATCAACATCAGAGGCCTTCCATTCAGAAGCAGCAGCACTGTTTCAAATCTCTGTAAGAGGGGGTGAGCAAGTCCCCACGAGGAGAGCTTTACCTTTTATCCAGGGTCCAAAAGATACCACCACTGCTGCCTCCTCAGTTTTTCTACCTCTCCCGCTTGTAGATGTGTTATAACCCCTTAGTTGTTTAGTTTGTAAAAGGCCCATACAGGTCCTGTACTTGGAGTAATCCTTTCCTTTCCAAAGCCCACCTTTAGATTTTCCAGATAAAAAAAGAGGATAATTGAATTATCCCCTCTCTGTTCCCCATCTCTTTTCAGGCCTAATTTGTTAAGCACAAGTGTTTGCCATGGCAGGATGTGCCTATGAAAAGTGTGCAAGGAGACTTTGGCCTGTGAAAGGCCTATTGCAACACCCAAGCGATCAAGCATTCATCGGTCGTTGAGGGTGTGAAAGGAGCGGGATTATGTTTTGTCAGACGTTGCAGTGTGAGGCCCGCGGTTGGAAGGCCATTGGAGGGGTTGGGGAGGGGGGTAGCCGCTAGCCGCAGCCTCCTGCTTTTGTCATCCATTCCGAAGACCCTTAAAAGATTCCCTTCTGGGGAAGCTATAGAGAAAGCAGCTGTGAAAGGTTTGGATTCATTATATTATTCATTATCGGCCCATTAGCCTGGTCGTAACTGTTCGTTTCCATGCAACCCTGAATTTATCCTCATTCAAAGACTGATGCCAAAGTTTGAGTTTGGGGAGCAATCCCGGAATCCACTGAAGGTCACAAGTGTTGTGTCCAAGTCAACTGAAATTTCATCGTTTTCTCAGTTGAGATATAAGATTGAATTACCTGTTTAAATATGTGATGCTCATGCATCTGCAACACCTCAATTATGTATATATATATATATATATATATATATATATATATATATATATATATATATATTTGTGTTTATTTATTTTTTATGTCAATGAGTTAGGACTGGTCAGTGATTGATTGATGATTTGATGATCTGGGAAATGAGGCTGTGTCTATACAAGCTAGTTCCTATTTGTATCCAAATAATAATAATAAACTTCATTTGTACAGCACTACATAGCAAAAGTTACAAAGTGCTTTACATGGTTGAACTAGGATTAAAACATTTGTGGATTGCAGTGATATAAATGCATGTATGACCTTCTCAAGATCAGGTCATGAACAACTTTTGCAGCCTGGTCTGTTTACAGCGACACAGTTTACAAAGTTAACAAACATTCGACCAGATGTGTTTCACAAATACAGTAACACACTAGTTTATATTTATACGCATATGTAATATTTTCCATTCCCATACATTGAGGGGGGCGTGACCCCTGATCCCCTAAGACCATTATGCGCTTGTCTAGTAGATTATGCAACACACATTTCTATTGGGCCAAATTCGCCAAATGTAAAGAAATATATGCTAAATAAAAACAGGGCTCAGGTGTAGCTAACTCATTGACTCCATGTCAACATTATACTTTCTGTTTACATCAACCATAGCATGATGGGAACTGTGCCAAACCTCCCAAATAGAAACAATAATAATGATAATGACAATGAAAAGTTATTTTTTTTCTTTTTACGCTATCAATACATTTGTTGACTGTACAAAAGCTCAGGATGTCCTCTCTACATAGTCCTTATATCCCGAGAACACTGACACTCTCCTTTATCCATGTAAACTATCAGTGATGTGTGAAAACCTGTGGACATACAAAAAACCCAAACATCAAATTGCATAAAGCTTTTTTTTCACATAAACTGCACTAGAACATGTGTTGTGCCACTCACACCAACTGACGGCATTTCTGAGTAGGCTAGTGTATCTTGAAACACATAATCTATAGCATGCCAAGCTAAGATATGTAGTGACTATCCCATGAGCCTGTAAATGTGGAGTTAGGGTGAAGCAAGGGTTTAAAGGGGTTAATGAGAAACTATAGTAGAATATGAAAAAAAATACAACTTAATTAGTACAGTACAGGATGTAAAGTTAAGAGTTCCATGAACTATATCTTGGCATTTTTTTATTGTTTGTTTTTATGAGATTATTGATCTTTGCATTGAAGTATTTCCAATTGTATTCAATAAAACAGGGGTCAATAAATGGTTTTGTTTGAGTTATCAGTTACAGAATCGAAACGAGACTCCCTGGGGTGTACATCATGTCACTGGCCTCAAAGCGTTTGGTCACATGTATGAAACGAAGACTGCAGAGCGATGACAGATTTTTTTTTCTTTCTTTGTTTTGGAGCTTTGATTTGAGGGCAGAGTTTAGAGTAACATACCACTCAACTGTCAGCGACACAGCTGGGAGGGATGCTTGCAAAATACACCCTCAGTTCACCTGTGTGTGCGTATCCATATCAGCATGTATGTGTGTGAACATTTTTTTGTGTGTCCACTTTTGCACCTGTAGTCACTATTGTTATTTGTGTATTTTTCTGTTTGTGTGTTGTATTTGAATCTATATGTATGTGTGTGTGTGTGTGTGTGTGTGTGTGTGTGTGTGTGTGTGTGTGTGAATGAGTGGTACTGGTTCATAACCTTTGTGACTTATAAATCCTTAGTAAAATGACTCCTCAGGGTCGAGAATCACTGCTGTATAGTACAGCGCATGTGCTTGCATCTGTGTGGGTGTATACATATGCAAGTGTAATGATATATATATGCATGTGTGTGTGTGTGTGTGTGTGTGTGTGTGTGCACTTAGACTGAAAGGCAGTTAAAAAATGAAGAGCTTGGAAGCTCATCCTTCACTGATGACCATGGGGGGTGGCCTGACAGCAGCAAAATGGGGACTGGCCCATGACCCTGCTCTCAGTACACGGGTCGCCTCTGTCCACCATCTGGCGCCCTCCTCCCACTGTCTCTCTCTCTTTCTCACACACACACACACACACACAAACAGCAGAGAGACGGGGACCAGAGTAGGGGGAAGAAACAAGGTATCGAGGGATTGGGGGGGGGTCTAGTCTTATCGTGGCCCCAAACAAAAGCCACCATTGTGCCTGTTTATATCCCATCCGATCGTTTGTCAAGCAATGTCAAATACTGTCACACAATGGCACGCGCTTTTAGCCTGAAGTGTTCAGGGGGCCAAGCTGTGGTTAGCCTCCGTTTCTCCAGAGTTGACTTGTGCACTCACTTCCAGGAATTACTGCGCATGGGAGAGACTGGCACGGAATATGATTACACTTTCTGGGTGGGAGTTTTTCCAAGTACAAGAGCCTGCACTTAAGGGCAAATCGGCACTATACGCAGAGGCCCCTAAATGAATGCAAGCTGTTTTTAGCTGAAGCCTTTTATCTTTTTGTCACTCACAGCACCCGTACCCCTCAGAGGAACAGAAAAAACAGCTAGCACAAGACACAGGCCTCACCATCCTTCAAGTGAACAACTGGTAAGTTACTCTAAAACCAGATCTACATCTGCATTGTCACATAACATATGACTGATCTCATATCCACACACACGCACAATCTGTGTCTTTGGCTTTGGAAATGCATTTTATGAATACATTTGACTTAACTTTAGAGAACATATCATCTCAGTCTTGCCTATGGACATATTGAAAAAATACCCAAATTGCATGGAACTTTTGGTAACATGGGTGTATAATTTCTCAATAATTTCCTAGGAAGATTCCTGGAAAGAATTATGTAATTTGGTTTGCTTATTAGTTAGTTATAGTTATAGAGAAATGTATTTATTTCAGCTATTCTAGGTTTCAGTATTTTAGTTTATTTGTGTTGAATTTATAAGTATTACAAGTATTACACCCAAGTATACATTCATTCATTATTACATCTTTCGAAACTTTATCCTTGAATTGTGTGTTTGCCTGTAGACAAATTTATAATTTTTTATGTACAGATGTCCTGTTGCACACTGACAAACAGACTCTCTGGGTTAAGCTTGCAATTCATTGGAATTTGTACCAAAATACATAGTCCTAAATTTAACTGTTCTAGAACATGTACAGTACCACTGACATGCTTAGTGATAACATTTAAAATATACCTACCTTATCCTGAAAATAACAATATGGCATGCTTGGCTAAGACATGTAGTGACTATAAGCCTGTGAATAAAGGGAATGAAAAGTGAAAAACAGCTGAGGGTTCAAGGGGTTAAAGAGGATATACTCCACCTCTTCCTCGCAGCCTAATTTTACATGTGTGACATGAAGGATTAAAGCATGTTCGGGCCGAACTGCCTTTGTAGACAGCTTAGCTAGAGATAGGTCCAGTCAAACATCACAGATTCTGGATTTAGTTTCAGATGATATAGTTCTGCATGTCATCATTTTACCAACAGCCTGTGCAGGGTTCAAGTACGAATTAATTGAGATGACATTGCTTCGTTGCTCTAATCCTCCTCTAAAATCCACCAAAGAGTATCACTTTAAGTGTATCAGGTTTCCAACGGACCTAATTACACAGCCATCCACCTCTAATCCATGAGTGAAGACGAACACAGGCTTTAGTCGGTTAGTTTACTCTATCCAATACAGATATCAAAGCATGCAAACTCACTGTACTGTCTGCTTGCTGGATGTATCAGTGGCAAAACATTGGCAAAGCAGTTAGCCTCATCTCAGCCTGAGGCTACAGGGCTAAGCCCAGATCAATAGATTATTTAAGCTATGTGACTTTCTCCTAATGCCCCAGATTACGCCAATAAGTATAAACTAGATTATTAGTCAGATCCCTGGAGACACAGAGTAGGGTTCCAGCTCTTCAAAAGCTGAATACATCCTTCTTTTTTAATAATTACAAGTTGACCAGTGAGGGATAGGGCAGGGCAGGACAGAACAAAGACACAAATCTGAAAAGGAATTCTTAAGATTTAAGAAAAAATGATTTTCTAATGTGAAACTTTCAAAAGAATTATGATATCTATCTCATTGTGATGTTTTTTTTTACTAATTTTATTCACGATTTAGTTGACATGTTAACATAATCTGCACAACACAGATTTAAGATTTTAGTAGTCTTTGTTTACTTTGGCCATTTCTCGTGGCCTTCTTTGGTGAATGTAACTTGCTCATCTCACCAAAGTTGCATACTTAGTCGATTCACTTAGAAAGACAGTCAGTTACTGTCAAAAGGCTGGAAAAAAGCAAGAAAGTTACCCTTGGGAGTCATGTGGGACTGCCGAGAAAGATGGCAGCACACTAGAGGAGCTCCCGACCACCACCAGCTAATTATATACATTTGGAAACATACACTTCACTTGGCCATAACGTTAGTGTCTTCTACTAAAGTAAAGTATTATTGTTAGTAACCGACTGACGATTTGCACGATTCTAAATCTTACACTGGAAGGAATGACAATGAGAATATGTTTGAGGAAATATGAAAAATGAGTGCTAATCTGCAGGTGGTTGTGGTGGATGTTGTCTCAATTAAGGAGACAATGAAAGAGCTCAAAGACTCCGTGGAGAACATACAAGTAAAGCTTGGAGAGACAGAACTATGGATATCGGACATGGAGAATGTAAATGCTCAGATGGAGAAAGTGCGACAAGAGATTGGAAGCACTGTGGACATGTGTGGAAGACCTCGAAAACTGAAGTTGGAGGAATAATGTCAGAATGGTGGGACTGAAAGAAGGCAAGGAGGAGACGGGCAAAGTGATTCAGTATAGGGAGAGGATTCTCTCTTAGGGGCCTGGTCTTACTGGCAACAAATTCGAAATTGAACGCTTCCATTGTTCTCTCGCCCCCATGCTTAACCCGAATGAGCCACCTAGGACCATAATGATACGCTTCTTACGTTCATCGGCTCGAGACAAGGTGCTACAGGTAGCTAAGGAGAAACATGGAATCAAATGGGAGGGCTGTAAGCTGTCTTTCTTTGAGGATCTGACAAAAGAGCTAGGGGAGAAAAGGAAGGCATTTATCCCGGTGAAGAGACATCTGCACGAGCTTAATGTGAGGCACAAGCTGGCATACCCTGCAGCGCTTATGTTTACGTGGAAAGGACTAAAGAAAACATTCCGAGTCAGCACAGAAGCAGAGAAGTTTATGCTACATAGAGGACCATGGGACTTGATATTGAAAACATGACAAAGTGTGTGTGAATCTATGGAAGTAAAGACTAAAGACTAAAACTTTTATGATGGGTTTGCTAGGGGCCAAAATGGTTGTGTTGCCACTAGTTAACCGTCAACACGCCTCACGGACCTAGTTAAGTTAGTTTAGCCTAGTTCAGGACGGAAGGGGATTGCTTAACAACACTATGTTCTGTGTTGCTTTGTTTGGGGTTGTGTTTTTTTTTGTTCATGTTTGATTTTTGCACTGAGACAGTATATTTGAGTAGGCCTAATGACTTTTTGGATAACCTGCTGAATAACTGTTTCGTTAAAATTGCTGCCATGATTGGTTAGTTGCAATCACAATTCACAAGGTATTTATAGATTTGAAAATGATGGCAAACAGATACATTAATATAATATCGTGGAACATAAATGGAAGCGGGAACCCGATTAAAAGGAGGAAGGTTTTGGCATATCTGAAATCCAAGAATACAGATACAGCATTTAATCAGGAGTCTCACATAATGGGGAATGAGGAAGCAGTGAAACTTAAAAAAGCTTGAGCAGGGAAAGTTTTTCATAGCTCCTACTCAAGCAAACGAAATGGAGTGATGATTCTCATCAATAAAAATCTAAGCTTTGTCATGCTGAAACAACACAATGACAGGGAAGGTTGACTTATTTGTATTGAAGCCTTTATCAACGGAATTAGGACTGTGTTATGCTGTTGGCAGACGACTTGAGTTTAGTGGATATATGGAGGTTAGTGAAGCCACGTAAATACACCTTTTACGCTCACTGCCACAAGTCACATTCAAGGATTGATTTTTTCCTGATATGTAACATGTTAATGGACTGCAAGATAGGTACCATCACCCTCAGTGACCATGGCACAGTGGAGTCCGTTGGAGGCTCAATACTATACTGCTGCAAAATGAGTCATTTAGCTACACATTGTCAGAGGATCTTAAATCCTTTTTTGAAATTAATATTGGCTTCACAGAAAAAAGTCATATGTAAAAGGGAAAATCATCGCTCACTCTTCAAAAATGAAAATTAATAAAGTTTTTGAAAAGTTTTATAAGGATCTCTACACATCCGCTTGTACACCTAGCACAAAAGAAGTCGAGACATTTTTCTTAGGTCTTCAACTGCCCGCTATCTCTAGTGAGCAAAAAGGGAAGCTGCATGCGCCTATAACAGAAGAAAAGATTAGAGCTACTATTATATCCATGAAAACAGGGAAGTCACTAGGTTTGGATGGCTTCTCGGCTGAATATTACAAAAAACATATTGATATCCTGGCTCCTATTTTACATGATGTGTATCTGGAGGCATTTGGAACAGGCTCTCTACCTGGTACATTTAGGATGCTTTCACACCTAAGCTGTTTGGTCTGTTTTAATCTGGAGTGTTTCATCAGAAACTCTGGTGCGGACCAAAGAGCTGAACTCTGGTCCGCCTGAAAACATGGGTCTCGGTTCGCTTCCAAGTGCACCAGAGTTCAGTTCACGATAGGTAAGAGCGCAACCCGACCCAAATATGTGAAGCGAACCAAAACGTCTTATTAACGGATGATAACTTCATGTCAATATAATAATGTTGCTCTGTTATTTCCGAGATCAGGAAGTGTCGGCGAATTTCACTCAGAGATTTTGTCCAATAGACAAGTGACCGTTTCGACCGTGTGACATTTGTTTACAATGTTTGGTGCGCTTGACAAAGTACAGTGTGAATGCTAACCGAACCAAATGAAAAATGCAACAGTATTGCAACTTCAACCCCGAATCGTACGAAGTCTACCAAACTACAGGTGTGAAAGCACCCTTAATGATGCTTTAATTTCTCTTAAGAAGGACAGAGGTACTTCAGACCCATCTAATTTCAGACCCGTAAATCTTCTTGGGTTAGACTGTAAGATCTTGACAAAGACACTGGCATCATGTTCAGAGAAAGTACTATCAGACATCATAAATAGTGATCAAGTAGGTTTCATTAAAAACAGGTCCTCAGTTGATAACATGCGAAGGCTTATGTGTCTTACATGTATGAATCGCTCTAATCTGGTACTGGTGACCGCCTTATCGTTTGATGCTGAGAAAGCTTTTGACCGGGTGGAATGTGGGTTCCTTAAGCTAGCTCTTTCAAAATTTGGGTTTGGGCCAGGCTTTTGTAATTGGGTGAAAGTACTCTATTCCAACCCGAGAGCAGCTGTTCTCACAAATGGGCTGATGTCAAATTTTTCTCTGCCTTTCAAGGGGGGGCTAGGCAGGGTTGCGCTCTCTCCCCATTTCTCTTTACGATAATTCTAGAACCACTCGCTAAAATAAAAGGTAGGCTACAGATCTGTGAGTTTACTTCACAGCAAAATCATGGTTAGACTAAGGAGAGTTGATTCGGCAGTTGCCTAGTAACAATAAAAAAAATGCACCAAGCTGCTCTTTATTTAAATTGTAAGCTTCAACTAAGGCAGTGTGGTGCGCCATCATATGCCTCTATATGGCCATACGTATTGGGAAAAAATCTGTTTACTGGAAATCAGTGGCTTATAAAAGGGATATACAAGATAAGTGACCTGTACTCGGATGGAGTGTTATCCTTTTATGAACTTGTGCAAAAATACGATTTGGAAAGTTAAGGCAATCTCTGGAAATACCAACAAATTAGAGACTGTATCACTAAGGGCCAATTCATTCAGTGCAAGAATCCAGTGATGGAATTTTTGGCATTACCTTGTATAGCACACAGGGCAGCTGAACCTTTAACAGGTTACAAAAAGATATTTGTCTGAGGATCATTTGGCAGAAGGACCTAGGGTGTGATATGAGCGAAGAGGAGTGGTTAAAAATACTATCAAATACTGGGAAATATACAAACGAGGCTAGGGGGAAATTTACTCAGTATAAGTCAATACATAGGATTTATTTTACTACTTCTAAGCTCCACAGGATGGGCTTGCTGATCAATAATTTATGTTGGAAATTGCAGACAGAAACAGGAACGTTTTTACATGCAATTTGGGAGTGTAAACTTGTTTACCCATTTTAGGAAAAAGTACTAGAACACATAGGGAAGTGGTTGCTTTTGACGTTACCTGTATCGCCAAGACTATGCCTACAGGGGGACCAAACAGAATTGCCCAATGTGTCAAAGTATGACTTTGCAGTGATAAGTGTAGATGTTGTCCAAATGATCCTAAGATTATGGAAAAGTACATCCTCTCCAGATCTTAAAAAATGGATGGAATATATGTTAGAAATAGTATCGTATGAACACATGTTAGCTAGAATCAGTGATGACGGTGAGAACTTTAAGAGGTCATGGGGCAGCTTTTTTAGCTCATAGTATTGCTGGGACACTGTGATGACCTGGTTGTATTGCTATAATTGCTGAATGTTTATTTTGGTTGCTCTAAATATGTGCCTTTATCATGGGCCATGGATATCTTGTAGCTAACAGTAATAACACTGTCTTTTGTGTATAGTTGAATAAATAAAAACTTTAAGAACAAAAAGAAAGTTAATCTTAAGTTTATAATATTTAATGATTTTGGTACATACTACACTACATGCCCTTAAGATTTTTTTTTCAGCGATGCTTTATCTCCACTTAAGATTTTGTGGCTTTTTATGTTCACCAAAGAGTTCACATGATATTGTTCTTTTTTTCCAGGTTTATCAATGCAAGGAGGAGGATAGTCCAGCCTATGATTGACCAGTCCAACAGAGCAGGTAAAGCTGCAGTTCCTTCAGTGTTCAGTGTAATAAATACTTCCTTCCCGTCAATAGGCTGATCAGGTGAATCCAAGTGCAAACTGTGGTATCTTACTATATCACTTGTTAAATCCAGTGCAGCTACAGAGTGGAGGGGACAAGTTAAAGACAGTATGGAAAGTGTGAAGAGACTATGAGTATGAAAAGACTTGTGGAGTATGGATTGCATGAACGAGGTTCATAATGAGGAGGTGGCTTTGTGTGCAGCATGTTTGGGTTTGAAGCAGTGATTGCACAGTTCTGGGTTGCTCACTCTGACAGCCTTGTTTCTCCTCTCACAGTGAGTCAGAGTACAGCTTACAGTCCAGATGGCCAGCCAATGGGAGGCTTCGTTCTTGATGGGCAGCAGCACATGGGTCTCCGACCCGGGGGTGAGCAATCTCTCATACATTTATCAAACCATCATTTTTTGCTTTTAAGTACTGGTCTCTGTGCATATTATAACATGCCATGTGGGTTTCAGAGGTGACCACTGTGTAGCATCACCTGAAGGCAACAGTCTGTGGTTGGTCGTTTCAAATGTTGATCATACTGTAAGAAATCACAGTGAGCTGCTTTTGCAGCCCACTATCACTAATAAGAACTAATGAGAACTATAACAATTACAGCGATGATGATGACAATTACGCACCTCATGATTTACATCCAGTGGCAATGTTCTGTGCCAATACAGGAAGTAGTGTGTCCTTTATGTAGCAAGACCGTAAAGGTGTGGAGATGGGGCTGGCGAATTGCCTCCTGTTACAGACCAGCAATTAATATTTGTGTTTATATTGACCACAATCTTTCCTGAACCTTAACGATACCACAGTTGTGAGAACTAAGTGAGTTGGCCTTGGATGAAGTATTCTGGGGTTTTGCAGAATCATCCAATACCGTTCTTGACAGATGATAGGGTTGGTTCTTGGTTTCCTTGTGCAAAACACAAATAAATGTTTGTAAAGCATTAAACAGGGAGCATAATATTCAGAAGATTTATCTGGAGGCAAAATTAACCTTGTTGGCTGAGTTCATCTTCACTGAACGAAGACAAATAACCTGAGTAACATTAGTATGTCCCAATGGGAAAAAAGCCAAATGCAAAAGAGAAGACACTAATATTATATAGGCAAAGAGTGTAATCTAGCCATAAGAGGTTATGCATGTAGCCTGACACGTTTAAACCCTTGCTGTCTTGGTAAGCAATTGTAGACTAACCATGTTCTATACAGTTAGTGCATGTCAACGTTCCTCTGTTGTTGGCGCAGGTTGGTGTGATCACTCTGAGGGTAAGTTATGCTTTGGCTGATGTGTTTTGGCCCAGTAGGCTTTGAGAAAAGTGGAAAAAGAACCTCTCCTGTGTACCAAGGGTCAAAGAAAAGACAGAAACAAGCTACAGTGTTTCATAGAGCAATTGGCTTTCATTCATTGGTGAAACTGCACATTAAACATACAAATGAATACACACCTGATCAAGTTCCTTATTTTCACTCAAGAAAGGTTGGTCTCAGAATGATCTACAAAGATCAATTCCTGCCAGACTTGTGTCTCAATTTCGAAGTTGCAAGAATCTCGATGACGTAATGTTAAAAGCTACCCTTTTCAATATGATAATATGCTGGGATAACATGCGATAACATTCATGCAGGCTAGTGTGATTTTTCTGCTTATATAGACTATCATACTGACATAAGTTCTACCATGTTCAGAGTGGTCTGTCATCTTGTTGGTCTTGTTTTTACTCCTCATTTCAGGGCCAATGGGTGGCATGGGTATGAACATGGGCATGGACGGGCAGTGGCACTACATGTAAATCCACTCCACAGAGGCGATCCTGAAAAACAGGGTGAAGTAAGTTGTGCGGTCTTTGTCTCTCTTCATTTATATCACCATTCCCCCACTCACTTCTCCTCCACTGCTTTCACTTGTATTTTTATTCTAAATTTGCAATAAACTGTAATTTTCTCACACGGATGAGACTTAATGCAAAACCACCACTATAGCGCTACAAAATAATGTTCAGGGCAGAAGACAAGAACAGAAAGAAAGTAAACACAAGCGTAAATACGATATTTTTAGCAATTTGAATTAAAGGTAAGATTATGCTAACTGGTCTTTAAAGTGATTTTATAATCAGCTTTGTGCAACAATCTGTCTGTTTGGGTGGGGAAACCTGTCTGTCACTCTCCACACCACTTCTTCTTTTCCTCTCCATCGCTCTATCCTCTTCTTCCTCCATTTTTCTTCTCCTCCTTCACCTCTTTGCCCGCAGCAATCTGATTAAGAATGGGGGTAATACTACCCCTCCTTCACCTCCTCCTCCAGCCTCTATCAGCTCCCCACCACTGCTGACAGTTCTCAAATCAAGACATATCGCCTGCCGGAGGCACCCGAGCACAGAGAATTTTATTTAACACCCACTCTCCACTGCTCAATGAGCCACGCTGTAATGACACTTACCTTGATTAATAGAGCTCTTTATATGTAAATAGGAGCTGCATTTGCTTCATTTTTTTCACCGGGGCCAATTTTCGCCAGCCCAGCCCCTCTTCCCCCCTGTCTGATAATTCCCCTGGCTTTGCTAATGAAGTTCAAAGAGCAGATAGTGACGCTTCATCTAAAAAAAACAAACCAAAAAAATGTGATGTGCAAAGAGACATCAGCTCTCAACCTGAATAAATGCTGCCTATATATTTTTGGAAAGTATTTAATCTAATTATTTCTCACTGAATGATCATTGACTAGTTACAATAATAGCTCAGAGCCAGGTGTTTTTGCTTCCCCTAATTTGATCTGTGCGGAGAGCGTATGCTGACTGCAGCAGTAAATCTCCCAAGGACTGCAGGAAGGAAGAGAGCTATGTTTAGAGTAATGTGAGGATTTTCCATGCACAATAAAGCCTGAGCCATAACATTTTAAAGCATTATGGAATACATGACTGAATCTGCACTGTTTTACAGCTGGCTCAACCATATGCTCTATTACACTGTACACTGCACAAGTTTACATGTTTGTGAGAGAACATCTAGAAGAGTTCATGTCAGGTGCAAATAAGATGGAAGAGGAAGAAGATCACTTTTTTTCTGAGATGAATCATAAAGGGAAAAAAAAGAATTCTGAGATAAAGTGACAACTGAGCAAACTCTATCCACAGAGAAAGACTTTAAGATGCGGTAGAAAGCTTCAGTAAAAGTTTGTAAGTGGACCTTGACTTTTGTCAAACTGAAACTTTTTTTATTTACATATCACCAACAAAGAGCTCATAAGGAACACAAACTTTCCCTTTTTACATCCCCCACCTCACCCATAAACACACTTCAGACAGACAAATAATTCCATTAAAATGATGAATAAATAAGACTGGAGAGAAAACAAGTACATTATGGGTTCAGTTGATCTACTTTCATATTTTCCAAAAACGTGTTGTCAGGTAGCATAGAATTGCATAGTTGACCCCTTGATGGAATCTTCTCTGATAGATGATACATAAACACTTGAACCCAGCATTTCCTCCAATATATGATCAAACAAGTCAACATTTTAAGAAAAGTCAGAAATCTGGGAGCAACACAATTCTTGGATGTCATCCTGCAGCATCACTGATATTAATGATATTAAGGACTTACATATTCAACAAAAATATGGACCTGAATCATCTGTCACATGTTGCTTATCCAGAGGCCAAAGAAACTGCTATTCATACTGTGGTTGAATGTTGGCACATTCAAGAATATGTGAGCTGTGTTATTTGGGAGAGGTGGAAGTGCTACGTAATTTGT
The DNA here is from genome assembly GCA_003416845.1 of Oplegnathus fasciatus. NCBI lineage: Eukaryota > Metazoa > Chordata > Actinopteri > Centrarchiformes > Oplegnathidae > Oplegnathus > Oplegnathus fasciatus. The sequence goes on along the minus strand of NTHP01000136.1, from coordinate 145,180 downwards.
GAAATCTGAGGGGTCTCAGGAAACATTTCTGCTACACAAAATTATGTTTCTAATTTCAGACTTTCCTCTAATCTTTTATCAGGTGAATACTGGGTCATTTTACCAGCGTAGGCCTCTAAAAATTATTCAAATAAAAGAAGGAAAAAGAATCACTTTTTGTTTGAACTGGGTATGACTTGACAAGGGCTCACAAGCCAAAAAGGCTGGAAACCACTGCGTCAGTCGCCTTCAAAGACATACCGTATGCTCTATCGGTTATCTCTGAATTTTGTTGTACACATGAAGGTCAGAAAATCAAATGATGTGGAAGACGTGCAGTTGTAGACACAATATTATTTTTTTTATTAAAGAAAAATCTTGCAAAATCTTGCATTATGTTTTGCATAGGGGAAAAAAAGTCTTAATCCAGGGTCCACATTCTAGTTTAGGAGGTTTCCACAAAATGTAATTTAGTCATTTTGGGGTGTGGTGGGGGCCAGTTAAGTCTAGGACCAGGCCTGGACTCACTTGTCCTAACCCACTGATCTCTCCTCTGTGTCCAGGCCTCCTTGGTTGGCTCAGGGATCTTCTTCCATCTGGCTGTGGAGCTCAGTAGGAGCTGCCTCTGCAGCCGCCACATCAAACCCACCTGACCACTCCCGCCTCACCTTGCTCGAGCCAGCACGGTGCGCGCGTGTAGAGGACACCATGGAAACGCCTAACCTCTGGACCGGAGGCCGCCTACAAACTTTGACTTGAAACTGAACAGAGACTCGGTGTGAGCGGAGGAAAATAAGAGGACCGAGCAGTCTGACACATCTCCTCCTTTTCCTTTTAAATTATTTATTTATTTTTCTACAACGGCGGACCAACGGGGATGACAGCTTTTTTCTCTTGTTCTTCTTTTTGAAGTAAAGCTTTACCCCCAAACCCCTAAATATGCCCATTTCTCCGAGTGAAACTGTACAAAGAAACACACACACTCTCTCTCTCTATCCCTCTCTCTCTCTCCTTTATAGGACAAAACACAAAAAACACTGTGGAATATCTTTTAAAAATATGAGGACTTTTAACTGTTGTGCTGTTTAGATTTGTGCTCTTTATTTGGCTGTTTCTATCCATGTATGCGCTTGTGATCACTAGACGTTCAAGTGAAATGTTTTTTGAAATCCCAACTAAAACCAAGATTTTTAAAGAAGAAAATCCCTGAATGTTTGTTTCCGTTCTCCTTGCACTGCATCTCTCTTTTTACTCGTGTTCTTACAAATGGGAACTGACAGTGTTTGAAATCACCAAAACACAGAAAAGAAGTCTGCACTAAAACCAAAATAAAGACATAACTGAGGAAGACAAAACATTTATGTGTTTTAATGTGAAGAGCAGATCGGCTAGGCTGATGTTTCCGTTCTTTTCCTGAAAAAGCCCACGGAAAAAGGTCGGTGTAGGCATTGGAGAAAATGCTTTAAGCAACAACATTAGTTGGTGGAGCAGGTCACGTATACAGCGCTGGTTCGATATGAGACGGGATTGCAGTTGTCTCGCGTTATTCGATTGATGGTGACAGGGATGATGGATGGCCCGGCCACGAAATTCAAGAAAAGCAGTGCGATGTCTGAGGCTGCAGCGGCGGCCAGTTTTTACTAAATGATGTTGTTTCTATGTAGCCTGTTCTGCTGGCACACGGGTATGTGTGTGTGTGTGTGTGTGTGTGTGTGTGTGTGTGTGTGACAGGGAGAGAATATGCGCAGAAAATGAAAAAAGAATGTGGAAAAACGGTGTTTGACTCCAATTGTTTCCTATCAAATTGAATAAATTCAGTCGTTTACAAACACTGATGATTTTTTATTTTTTATTTTGGTTCGCTATATTTATTTTTTGTACATCTGCATCACAGGATAAAAGAAATAAATACAGAAAGTACAACGAATAAATACGTGTTGTCGGCCTGGAACGATCCTCTGCGCAGCTGCAGCAGCTGGAGAAGGCCGACATGATGCCTTCTGATTACTGAGAAATATTCATTTTAAATGATCACACCCGGAGGGTTTCGATTTGTACCATTTCTAAATTATTATTATTATTATTATTATTATTATTATTATTATTATTATTATACTGACCGTCAATTTTATTGAATCCGAAAGGTGACTTTTACACAGGGTGACAATTTGTCCGATAAAAGGCTCTTTTTTGTCGGCAGGTGCTGTCACACTGTCCCCAAATAAAACAGTCTCTCTCAATTTTTTCTCCATTTGTTCACCTTTTTAATTGTCACTTCGAGCAAACAATGAATTGTTGCCTTAAATAGCTGTATTGCTAAAAGGACATTATGTTTAGGGCCAGACTCGTCTGAGCTGCGGGCCTCTGTGAAGTCAAATCATATTCCAGAATATAAAAATGAATAAGAAAAATAGAAATAATCTATATTTCCAGAGTGGAAAAAATACAAAACATACAGCCCAACGCAATCGAATACAACAGCATACTGACACTGTATCAATTGAAGTCTCAACAAAAGAAACATTCATCGCGGGGTTATTTCCTGCTCACTGCATAGACAGCGTGTTTGGAAAGGACTGTCCACCCCATAATTCCATTGTAAATGGAGCAAAAGTCTGCAGTTGTTTCACATTTTCAGCGGATAAAAATACTCTCCACAGGTTAATGCGACTAACGAACATTTCTTAATCTTCATCTTCCTCTATATGCCACACGAAGGTAAATTGTAGAATATGTGGGAAAAAGCAGTGAAAGGACAAAACCACAGTGGAATGGTATTCTCTAACAGGCCTAATTCATTCAGCTGTGCCGACTGTGCAGAAGATAAATGTGTTTTGAAGGCTGCCGGAAACAAGCGCGTATCCGTATGAAATATGGGTCAGAGCTCCCGCAGAAAGCTGCATCACATGACGCACAAACTCAGAATCCCTCCTAACAACAGCAGGGCATTCTAATACATTTTCAAATATCATGGAAAAATTGCTACAGGAAAATTAATATCATTAAGCACAATCCATTCTGACATCTATACTTTGTGGTATTATAGAAATACTGTAAAACCAGTGGTGGTAAGTATTCAGATACTTTATTTAAGTAAAAGTAGGCTACTAATACTACACTGTGAAAATACTCTAGAAGTAAAAGTCCTGCATTCAAAACCTCACTCAAGTAAAAGTGTGTAAGCTTTATCAGCAAAATGTACTTATAAAAAGTATATGAAAAGCAAAAGCATTAAAATGTAGGGTAGTTTAGTGGAGTAGATGTAGTAAGCAGCATAAAATGGAAATACGCAACTAAAGTACAAGTACCTTGAAATTTGTACTTAAGTACATACTTAAGTAAAAGTTACGTTTCACCACTGTGTAACCAGCTTGGCCTACAAGGTCACTATAAATAAAATGCATATATAAATAAATAAATTCATTACCATATATACACTATAAACTCACATAACCTGAATATTCAATTCATTATAGGATTGTGATACCACCAAAAGAAAAAAAATGTGGCTAGCCATCATCTATATAATCTCACGACTGAAGTCCATGCACCCCAAGTCTATATTGATACTAAGCATTATACATATACTACAAAAAGAACCACACCCAAAGTGTAGGGTAATAACAAATACCATTAAAAGGACTACAACAATTTATAATCTCAGTAGAGTTCCATTCACTCCAGGTATAAGGTAAATGTTATAGATATATGATAAAAAGAAGTACTTTTTGTAATCTCACTATTGAGTTACATAGACTCAGATGTATGGCAACATTATATATTACAGCAACATGACAATTCAATAGGTTGAAGAATACATCTCACATTAAAGGCGCGGGTAATATTATAAGAATACTAGTGTTCCATACAATAAGTAAGGTCAAGTACCAGAAGCACAAATGTAATACATAAAATACAGAGTTTTATTTATATGAATTATATACATTTATATTATAGAAGGCGTGGACCTATCCACTCTCCTTTCTGTTGGCTCAGAAAAATGTATGCTAATTTATGATTTTAATTAATTGAGGAAAATGTGGAGGGGTTAGACACCAGCTACGACCCCGACCACATAGACAAGCAAGACCATCTCTGTGTCCATCTCTGCATCCATCTCAACATCGGAGGAAACACAGAGGCAAACATGGAGGAATTAAACACCGGCTGCAATCCAGGCCACACGGATCTTCTCTGCCAAGCATACTGCTAGCCAATGTACAGGCATTGGATAATAAACTGGACAACAGCCGTGCCTGCATCACTTTCAAACGGGATATCAAGAACTTTAATGTCCTTTGTTTCACCAAAACCTGGCTAAATCCTGGAATACTGGATAGCGCCATTCAACCAGATGACTCTTTTTCTGTATACCCATCTGACAGAACAGAGGACTCAGGCAAGAAAAGGAGGAGGCATGTGCTTTATGGTGAATAAGGACTGGTATGACAGTGGGAATATTAAAATGCTCCCGTTCCTCAAGTTCAAGTTCGAGTTCAAGTTTTATTTGTCACATGTAATCATACAGGGTATAATCATAGTCAAATGTGTGACTGATAGAAATATAATTAAAGTAAAAACAGTCCCAGGGCAATCTTAGGCTTGGTTCCTGACCTGGAGCACATGCTGAGACTCCACTGAGCTGTATTTTATTGTGTTAACGAGACCAGAAGTATAGTTATCAGTATTCTTTTTAAAGTGGATTTTACTTACCATGTGTTCGATGTCCCTGGATCGTTCTCCCTTCACATGATCTGCATTTTATCCGATCTAAATTGTCTTTTATTCACTGGAGCTGCCGCTAGCTGTCAACTGTTAGCTGGTTAGCTGTCTCCAGGCTAAAAACATTAGCTCTCCGAGCTGAGGGCTTGAGGAACCCACTTGAGGGGCCGGGTGGACAACGATGGAATCCGCGGCAGAGATCTCTGGCATCAAGTCTGATCTTTTCATCCATTGAAAGCCTCACCTTCCCCAGCGACAGACTAAGCTCCAAGACTGGCTAGCTGCTTTGGAGCCACCCGGCCCAGTCTCGGCTCACAGGGATGTCTTCTCTTGGCTTTGATAGCAAAAGGAAAGAGGAGAAGGGTTTCTCTCCCTCTCTTCAACCCAAACATGGATGAGGATGCTCTGCCACCCTCGAACTTGCCACGGGTCAAGAAACACTCGGCTCAAGCCCTAACTCTCCGACACACTTGCCCATATCTCCGGAGGGCAAGCGCCCACGGTTGCAAGCCTCACTATTATTGTGCACATTGGCACGAATGACACTAGGCTTCAACAATCTATTAAACTACAGAGGGACTTTGAGACACTGGCGGAAATGATTGAGAGCCTTGGAAAAATATGCATTTGTCTGGTCCCATTTCCACACAGAGGAAATCCTGTGAGAATTTCAACCGTATTTTTAGCATGCATCAGTGGCTCCACCATTTCTGTGTTGCTACTAGTCTTGGTTTTATCAACCACTTTTATATATATTTATATTTATGGACTAGGAAGGATCTCTACAAGCGCGACCATCTCCATCTTAACTGCAAAGGCACAAGACTGTTAAACACAAACATCACTTACAGTTCGCAGGCACCATGACCAGTAGGGAGGATAGACGATAGTTACATACAACCTCCTCCAGATATCAATCCCCTATCCCACCCCTTTCAAACCCCAGCTTTCACTATACCGGTTCTCACAAGGATGAGATCCTCTGTCATTAACTCTAACCGAATGGTTAATCAGAAGGATCAGTTCCATTATCTTCAGCCTATCACAGCTGCTCCTCAACCTATGAGTCTCACAATACCTGTTAATTTAGCCCTTACAAATGCAAGATCTTTAGCAAATAAGTCCTTCATTTTAAATGATTTTATTACAACCTACAATTTGGAACTTCCGTTTTTAAGAGAGATCTGGCTTAAGTCTGGTGACATCAGTTCTTTCGCTGAGCTTTGTCCCTCCAACTACATGTTTTTTAATTCCCCCAGACTTACTGGCCGTGGAGGTGGCCTGGCTGTGGTTCTTAAAAAGCAATTTAGCTGTAGCCTGATCTTAGTGGAGAAGGCTCCCAGCTTTGAGGTGCTGATGTTCAAAGTCAATTGTGATACCCCTGTCTGCTGTTATTTATTGTCCCCCTAAACCCAATAGCTTCTTATCTGATTTTTCTGATTTTATTTCGTCTGCTGTTCTTAGCTATGACAAAATCTTATTGGTTGGAGATTTTAATATTCATGTGGACAGCCCCACTAATTGCTTTGTTTCTGATTTTTTATGTATTTGTGAATCTTTTAACCTGAAACAGCATGTATCACATCCCACACATGAATGAGGACACACTCTTGATTTGGTTTTTACTGTGAGTTTATCTGTTAACTTCCTCATCTTGAAAGAGTTTGTCTCTAATCACAAAACAGTCATGTTCGATATTGCTATTCAAGTAGCTGCTCCTTCCCCAAAACATACAGTTCACTCTCCTATCTTTAACAAGAGATCTGCTGATTATTTTTCTTCTGTTTGCTCAATGTAGCAGCTTAACTAAGTTTCATGATGTAAATGACCTGCTTGATCAGTTTAAGGTTTTATGTTTATCAGCTTTAGATCACATTGCTCCCATTATGGCAAGGTCAAGGCGCCAGTCAAACCCATCACCTTGGGTAAGTGAGGATACTCGCCAACTAAAAACAAAATGTAGAAGAGCAGAACGAAGATGGAAGAAAACTAACCTACAAGTCCACCTCTTTCATATGAGAGAGTTATTGTCTGCTTATAATTTATTAATCAAACAAGAGAGACTTAAGTATTTTACAAACCTCATAACTGCAAAAAACTCTAGAGTTCTGTTTAACACCACTGATCAACATGTAAACCCTGCTCCTTCATCTGTTTCAGCCTCTTCCACTGAAGATTGTGATAAGTTTTTTGCATATTTTGTTGAGAAGGTTAAGGGTATTAAAGCTTCTATAGCGCCCCCTACCTCATGTGTAACTTCTCCAGATGCCTCCCCCACATTGTTGAGGGAATTTACCCCTATTTTCCTAAATAATCTGCTTGATATTGTGTCGCACATGCACTTATCCTCCTGTGGCCTTGACACTCTACCCCCAAAATTTTTCAAAGAGGTATTAGAAGTCACTGCCCCTTGTCTTCTCTCTATTGTAAATGAGTCTCTGTCCTCCAGTTTGTTCCCAGACTATTTTAAACAAGCTTGTATTCGACCACTTTTAAAGAAACCGGACCTTGATCCAACACTCCCTCATAATTACAGGCCAATCTCTAAATTACCCTGTGTCTCAAAAATCATTGAAAAGGCCGCTGCTAAAAAACTACTGGAAATAGTGGAGACTAATAACATTCTTGACCCATTTCAATCTGGTTTTCCCAAGCTGCATAGTACTGAAACTGCCCTGCTTAAAGTTGCTAACAAAATATTCTTATGAGTGCAGATTCTGGCCATCACCCCATTTTAGTATTGTTAGACTTGTCTGCTGCCTTTGACACCACTGATCATACCATTTTGCTGGATAGACTAAAGTACTGGGCGGGCATAGATGGAACTACCCTTAGATGGTTTTCCTCTTATCTCACATTATATTTGCTGTTTTCATGCTTTGTACTATTATGCATTTTATAAACTGTGAAGCAGTGTTATAAAAATAAAGCTTACTTACTTACTTAGGCAGTGTCCTCCATCGGGATCCAGGATTTAGCCAAACAAAGGACATTACAGTTCCTGATATCACGTTGGAAACTGATGAGGGCATGGCAGCCGTCCAGTTTATTGTCCAACACCTGTACGTATCCATCCACTGCAGCCAGTGTTTAATTCCTCCATGTTTGCTGCCTCTGTGTTTCTTCCCATCTTGAGGTGAAAGCACAGATGGAAGCAGAGATGGTCTTGCTTGTCTTTGTGGTCGGGGCTGTAGCTGGTGTTTGTCCCCTCCACCTTTTCCTTGATGTTTACATTTGAAAACCTCGACCGGCAAAGCAGCAGTCAGCAGAAGAGTCCACAAAGCTGTAAGTTGACCATTTCCTCATCTTGATGAGCAACTCGCAGTTGTATGCCATCACTGTCCAGCACCAAAATGTCCGAGTGAAACTCGCTGACACTTCCTGATCTCAGAAATAATGGAGCAATACCAAATTTCTGTGATCTTGAGTTTTCTGGTTTTGCTTTGGTGTTTCCATCAATCAAATGCTTTACAAGAAGGCGAACAATATGAGCAGCTGACAAGACAGTGAAGGAAAAGGAGAA
>NTHP01000136.1:117366-136843 GCA_003416845.1 Oplegnathus fasciatus | reverse complement strand
GCTGACAAGACAGTGAAGGAAAAGGAGAAGGCGGGCCCTGATGAGAGAGAGGGATTATGATGTGTTGTCCTTGTTAGACAGAAGACGGGCGAGGTATGGTCATAATAAGTTATGGATTTGAAAGTAATCATCCGCACATGCACTGTTTTTTGGTTCACTTCCTATATTTGGTTCGGATCGCGTTCTCACCTGTAGTGAACCAAACTCTGGTGCACTTGGAAGCGAACCGAGACCCCGTTTTCAGGCGGACCAGAATTTGGTTGTTTGGTCCGCACCAGAGTTCGAATGAATTTTCACACCAAGGTGTGAAAAGCACCCTAACTCTCTACAACTAATCTCTAACTGTGTCTGTCTGCTGTTTGGTCCTGGGCAAGTAGTGTACAGGGGTTTAAGCGTTTTGCACAGAAAAACAGCTGACTCCTGCTGCTGGAAGCCACGCTGATGAGGGCAGAGTCTGCAGCTCTGTGAGGCTGTACCATAGACTGTATATAAAGATGGATGACGCATTTCCACTTCCTCCCACTGTACAAAAGTGAAGCCAAAATATCCCGGATATGGGTGCTGCCATCCTGTGCTGGTGCCAGAGTCTGCACAGTAGTTATCCGGGAAGGAGCTGCGGTATTGAGGTCCTGCCCATACACCCGCCCGACTCGATCGGTAATCAATTAGTAACTGCTAGCTAACAATTACCTGCTAAAGTTAAAGTTACATCTCCTTTCTACGTTCCTACCAATGTACAATTCCCGAAAATGCGTCTGCAGGTGCCTCCACAACTTCTTCGCTGTGATTGACAGCTGTCAATCATGACGTTTCACCCTGTTTTTATAGCATCAAATAACTAACTAAAACCAAACTTATCAGAAAAAAAGAAACCATCTTTGGGAAAAATTTATTTGACGTGTACTTTCAGTTTGGCCCATGTCCCATCTGCTAACATGGAGGGGCGGGATTCATGACCTATACTGCAGCCAGACACCAGGGGGCAAAGGTTTTGGGTAAAACTTGTTATGTTACTTCCTGTGTTCCCCTAGACATTAAGAAGGTCGTAACAAGCACCAATCACAAAGTACAGCTGAGGCTGATTTGACCTGATTTTGACCTGATGATGATACTAGAGCGGGGGTTTTCAAAGTCTGGGACTATGGGCCTCCCCTTAGACAAAGCTTGGTGAAAGGCGCCCCCACACCCCTTTACTTGCCTAGTTTCGCTCAATTCCTGGATGCCTATGGGCTAATTATTAGGTTACTTGATCCCATAGACACTCAACAACTGAGCCAAGATATTTGATTTGACATAACTTCAGACTACACCAAATACATAAAAAAATAGACCTTAGGTGTTTATTAGTTTCTGGATCTGGGAAAGTGGGAGAAACAGTAAAATTCCCCAACACTACGGTATCTCTTTAACCAAATCACACACATTTAGGCTATTCTATGTGATCTCCTTTTGATAACTAAAGTAATAACTAATGTAATATTTTTCACGTCCATTCACTGAGCCTCCCCTGACACTGTTTGGAGCCCCACTGGGGAGGCCCGCCTCCCACTTTGAAAACATCTGTACTAGAGGAAACATTAAGGGATCAAAGTTACTGCACTCTGGGTTCCATGTATGTCTGTATCAAATTCCATGACATTTGACAAGAAACTTCTGTAAGAACCAACAAAAGTCAACTAGCTGGTGTCTCATCTCCTGCACTAGTCTTGTCTTTGTCTGTTTTCAGTTTTAGTTATGCACATTTCCTGTTTTATTTTGTATACTCACCCCTCCTTCAGCCACTTCACTTCCGCCAGTTTGATTACCTACTCCGTCCCAGTTAGTTTCACCTGCCCCTCACTAGCTACTCACCTGTGTACTTAGACTGTGTGTTCCCCTCTCTGTGTGCCAGTTCGTCTTTGTCCTCTGTGTCAAGTGTTTCAGCATCTTTCCCTGTGTTTAGTGTTTTATGTTTTTTTTACTTTTGCTTAGTTTCTCTGGCTTTGTCTCTGCTGTTTTTTGATTTTCAACCTGCTGTGTCTGAGTCGTGCATTTAAGTCCTGTTTTTACCATTGGTACTAGTCATTACAGTACAAACTGGCCCAAATATGGACTCAGCCAACTCATTGGTTACTACTGTTCAAGCTCAAGAGGCACTTCGGCTAATTTCGTACCACGTGAGCCAGTGCCAGGACAGTGACGATCAGCACAGGAATCCACACAGTGGTCACCTTTGAAAGGTACCCGCCTGGCTATCTTCACGGGGATCCGTGGAGGACCCGAAGAAGTTGTCATGGCTCCAGACACCATTACGAGTCTCCGCTGCCCAGCTCTACAAAGGCTCAGCGTCCCAGCACAGAGCTGCCACCAGTCCTGTCTGGTTCCCAGTTGGCAGCCCAGCCGACACCCGCTCCTGGTTCCCAGTCGGCGGCCCGGCCGACACCTGCGGCAGATGCACACTGTTTGGCAGGTGACTTGCCCATATTGATCTGATTTCCGAAAATTGAACTATATCAACTGGTGATCCCAGCACAAGAACTATTGAGGAATATATAAAATGATAACGTAATTATTTTTGTCTTTTTTTATAATAGTAATAATAAACAGAGCCCTCCACTATTGTACCAGCCCGTGCTGTGAAACGGGTTCAGCCACCTGGAGCCGTTGAAACTGTCGCAACAAAACGATAAGGCTATTTATTGGACCAAACATATTGAAATATGGCAATTATATGTTCACGCTCAAGGTCTATCAAGCGTCAAACACGAATATTGACAGAGCATCCAACAACCTGAAAAAAAACGTATGCCTACCGTTTTTTGATGATATGCCGTGTTGGTTGTTGAGCTGTGATAAGAAAACTGTTGTTGATCAAATTTGAGCAGGAATAAAAAAACAACAACAATAAACAAGGGTGGATAAACTAAATTCAGCAATGTAATCGTGCTATTTTTAACGCTCTATTGTTCTCGATTACTCAAAAGTGTTATTGTCCGATTTCAGTAAATGTGGGTAGTGTGTTAATGTCCCAGCCAAACTGTATTTTGTAGTTAATAGTGAGTTCTTCTGGTGCCATCCCTTGCAGCAGCCTGCCCAGAGCAGCACGTCTTTGATCGTCAATTTTTGTTTTTATTATAATTTATTGTAGTTCTAAGTTAGTCTTTATAGTTTAGCTAGCAGCACATAACTACCATAATGCACTCTGTAAAAAGTTTCTGCAAGTTTCTGCAATGGATGAGCTAAGGTGAGGAGTTAGAGGGAATATCAGGAGTGCAGTGTAATGTGTTTCACTGAGGCATGGCCACACCTAAATATCAGGCTTTGAGACCATACAGGCGGACAGAAACCGAAAGGAGAGCAGTAAGGGGAAAGGAGGGGGGCTTACTGTTCTCATTAACAACAGATGGTACAACCCTTGACATATTACTGTCAATCAATATGTCGCTCGTGCCCTAATGATGGGGCAGTGATATTGTAAGTCTATTAATTTACACATTCACACAGTGAGCGATTTTTTGCCAGCTGTCCTTCCTGCATTTGGCAGCTGCAGCAGTGTTGTTTTTAGCTGAATTATGTGTTTAACTTCTTCGTATTTGTCTATATTTATAGTTTGCTCTTCGTTTGTAGTGGACTTGTCTATGATTGCAATTAGTCATATGCTGCAAACACCGCCCCTTGTATTGGGATTGGGAAACCCTGAGTTGATAATCAGCGTCATGATAACCTTTGTTAGGTTAAGTGAAGCCAGATAATGAAAAGATACCCTGGGTATGTTGAACTTGCTTCATAGTACAGGCCTCGGGGATATTAAGGACCTCCTGAATGAAAAAAGAGAGACTTCCAGACAGGGGACACGGGGGAGCTCAAACTAATTCAGAGAGAGCTTAGGATCAACATCAAGGAGGGCAAGGACATACAGGAGAAAGATGGGGCCCAGACTGCAACAGAATAACACCAGGGAGGTGTGGAGAATTTGAGTTTGTATTAACAGCATAATGCAGTAACAAAACTTTCACTGGGAAAATTGGAGCGGATCAGGAAACAAGGTGGCTTCATACTAAAATATGAGCAAATATACTTATCAAACAGATGGAATTAGTAATAAAGGCCTGTCTGTAATATAAGCCTGCTTCAAATAAAGGCTTCATAACCTCTACAGTTGGGGCCACTATTTAAGAATTTATGGTGGGCTACTAACATGGCAGCGCCCGCTCTGATGTACACTTTTTACAATAGATCAAAACCCTCCTAGATTCGACTGCAGACACTGTAATAGTCAACAGAAAAACACATATATTTAAATGGAGCACATGACTTTTGCTGACACTACTGCCATTCAGATTGTCCCTAACTTACAGTGCTCTGTCCCTTTGTATTAGATGTCCACCTTTTCAATGATCAGGCTACATGGCTGTAGTTGTTGTTGCGACAAGGAGAGAGAGAGAGATGTCAGCACCGAGCAATCACAAATCACTGACAGACCAAATAAAACCAATTATTTATACTTTCTCCACAGAATGTTGCTTGGTTTCTGCTGGCAGTTTGTTATAATATTCTGTCTACTAGTGAAACATTTAACTCAACCTGGGAGAGATAGACAACATGGTCTGATAAATTAATTCATAAGTCTTTCGTCTTCAGATAGTAGTATCCAAGATCAGCAGAATATTCCGTTCTTAGGGTGCCATAGATTTGGAATGAGGGAATGAGCGGCAGTCAATGGGTGGAACCGCTGTAAAAGCCCCCCGAGGACGTATTTGAGGTCTGTCTTTAAATTTTTAAACCAGCATTGTCCAACAGCAGTGTCTTTTCTCAGTGGAAGATATTCTGGCCTGACCCAGACTATCATTAGCTAGGTTTCCATCCAAATGTAGTGCAAGTTTTAACCGAATTTCAAGAAAATCTACAAAAGAAAATACGAATTAATGTGTGTTCTCATCTACTACTTTTATACCTATATAAGGAGCTGGTTTGTCAAAATAAACTGCTGGCGGGGCAAATTTTCCAGTCGGGTGCCACTAAACCATTGCAGTAGAAGAGGGCGCAATAAGATGACATCATTAACAGAGCATCAGTCAAACCTCAAACAGTGAATACAATGTAGAAAACATGATGAAAATTTGACATTTCTGTTTGGTTCATGTAGTCATTTTAGGATCTTTACAGTCTCCTTATCGCTCCACACAGATCTGATGTTTTCGTCTGTCGCTATTTTCTGCTTTTCAGTGGAAACTTCAGTGACGTTTAAGTCACATGCTTCATGCACATCATGATTTATTCACTCCATTGCACATTGTTGCATTTTGCTTTTATTGATACACCAATTTTTCCACCTCAGCCAAGCGTAAAAAGCTTTGTTGTAATATTTAAAATTTTGGGTTTTTTTGTTGCGTTTCCATTCAGGTAATAGGTATTATGTGCAAATTGAAACTGTGCATAAAACCAGGTGGATGGAAACCCATCCAGTGTCCCACTCCCTTACTTTTACAAAGAAATCAGTATTTTCTGTCAGCCAGGCCCTTCTTCCCCTGCAGCTCTGTCCATCTGGCTCTGGATATAAGTGTTTTCCTTCAGATTAGGGGGAGACAGAGGACAATTCAGACAGGCACACTGGACACTGAACTTGCAGCACTGGCCTCTGAATCAAAGTGACACATGTCCTCCCAGGTTTTTCACCTGACATTTTTGTTGCCACTGTTGTCCAGCATGTGTGACAGCCCCTCACACTACAGTTAGCACATCTCTGCAACCCCCGACCCCGCTGCCCCCACCCACCAACCCAACAACCCAACCCTCCTTCTCCTCCTCCTCGTGTGGAGAAATTCACCACTAGTTGTATTATTTACAGGGGCAGTCTGCAAACAAGGCAAAGAGGTCCATTAAATTCCATTCAAGTCTTTCAACGCCTTTATTCTTCCTTTATTTGACTTTTATTGATCCAGGTTAACTACATTGAGGAGGCTGGAAAAGGCAGCACATTTACTTACAGACAGAACAACAATAAACATGTGGGGAGTCATGCACAAAATTTATGACCACATCAACTGAGAGAAGAAAAAAAAGTGTGTGAGAGAGAAGTGCAGTTATTAAACTCCACACACTCCACACACTATTACGTGTTACAATACATTTATTCTTACCTAGTGTTTATTGTTTATGTGTTTAATATGTTTTGATGTAAAATTATCATGCCTTCAATACTCTTTACCAGTAGTGTAAGCAATCCACTACTGTGTTGTATTTATGACTTTCTGTTGTGATGTCATTATCATGTCACGTCAACATAAACTTCTTGACGCTGCACTAAGCTTGAAATGTGTTGCAAACCAGAGTAGCCAGTCCAAGCTTTTCAATTGCTTGTATTTGTGCACAAATTGAGCAGATTAAATTCTACCACTTCAACAGTCAACATCTCCATTCCTCTCTTCTTTGTGTTCTTACTGATGGATTTGGGAAGCCTTTAACGCTGTTTTATGTGGATTCCTTTGCTAAAAAATTCTAAATACTGAATTTAGACTGAGCTGTAACTGAAGTGCGTAGTTGAAAAGTGCGTAGTTTCAATAAATTATTTCTATATTTACATCTAGTTATACTGTTTTAAGGTACAACATCCTAATGAAGCATGCTTCATAAAAGGTTTATAATTTGTATCAGATTGCTTTTTTAGTCATTGTTCTAATTGCTGACCTACAAAGCAGTTTACTGATGCTTTGTAGACCAGTAATAAGAAACTAACTAGAATTAAGCCATGTGTCATGCTGGAGGATAAACATCAGAGAGATAACAAGCACAAGTTGTTCTTAATAATGGTTCATAACTGACCTATAAAGCATTAGTAAATGTCATAAAACCTACATCAAAATGTGAATTTCACAAACCAATTAAAAACACTAGATGGACATTTTGCATTCAGTGACTGAGGTTGATTTTGAAGAAAATACTTAACATAATGTAGCATCTAACACGTTAACACTTAACTAATCCCACATGTGGAATGCTGTGCCTTGATTTAGCGCTAACAAATGAGATACTGTATGTCAGCATAAATTATAGAGAAATTAAAGGTCAGGATTGAAGCCAAACTCTTAGAACACACATGCGACTTTGATTAGCAGGCCGCTGTGTTTGGCTGTATCTATCACAAACAGTCAGGCTGTCAATAACAGGGAGGCTAAGGGTCCGAAATTTGAGGCTTGTTTACGCACAATGTCACCTGCTCCATGATGAAAAGACCCATGAATATTTCAAGGGTTCAAGGTGGAGTTTTTTTTTTTTTTAGAGGCTTTTACAAGTGTTGAAAGATATTGAATTATTCTCTAAGAGACTCCTGCTTTGAATTTTACACTTGAGTTAACTTAAATTTAAAGGACCACACCAGTGTTTTGCATGTTTTAGCCTACAAATCACACATACTNGTGGTGTTATTTTTCATCACTTCTGCATGTATTTATCATAGGTTACATATTGTTTAATGGTACGGCAGTTAATGCATTTCAACAAGTCCAACAACAGGTAGGCTAATTTCACACAGCCTTCCAAAATCTGGTGCTCCAAACAGCAGCACGACATCATTTGTCAGTGTCTTACAAAACATGTATGAGAATACAGAAGTTGTTGATTAAACGTCCTAAATACAACATTCAGATCATTAACATAGCGGCAAACAACTATTTGCTATGTAAAGATATAGTGGAGTAATGGCGTCCTCAGGGTTGCCAACTTTGGTTACCTGGCTGGAGTGAGATTTTGAGATTTTGACTGAATGGCACACGCGCAGCACCGCATAACATAACGCATATCATGACAATCACACTGTACATTGTCAGATACATTGTGCCTGATACAGATACATAAACTGACAACGCCATACTCACAATGAGGGATGAGAGCCCTTGTTGTTAAAGAAAGCAGGGGAAGGCCCCACACTATTCAATTAAATGAAATGTGGAAGCTGATTAGGGCTGCAATTAACAATTATTTTCATTACTGATTCATCTGTCAATCATTTTCTCGATTAATTGATTAGTTGTTTGGTCCATAAAATGTCAGAAAATGGTGAAAAATGTTTCCTAAAGCCCAAGGTGACATCCTCAAATGTCTTGTTTTGTCCACAACCCAAAGACATTCAGTTTACTGTCAGAGAATACTAAAGAAACCAGAAAAACCAGAAAATTCACATTTGAGAAGCTATTTATTCATAACAATTTGCAATAATATTCATAAATCATTAATACTAAAAAGTTGTGCATGGTGTAATAACAATGAGAGCTAGAGACCATGGGCTCTACAATTTAACTAGCCATTTCAGTGTTTCCACACCATAATCTCACATATTTGGGTAGAGGTAAAGAAACAAACACAAGAGAAAAAACATACAATCAAATGCCCAAGTACAGTATTTTTTTATTACAGTTTGTAGTTGAATCAGCATGGTTCAATGCCTGCACTTTTAAAACTGAGGGTTTTATCTTTAGATTATTTCAAAAATAATAATACTTTGCTGTAGTCTACATAGCTACATGAATGTGTGTCACTTGAGAAGCCATGTTGACAACAGGTTTTCTGAATAACAATGTTACATTTGTTTGCCTGCCTGCAGAGGTGGAAGAATTACTCAGATCTTCTACTTCAGTAGCAATACCACAGTGTAAAAATACTCTGTTACAAGTGAAAGTCCTGCATTCAAATTTTTACTTAAGTAAAAGTACAAAAGTATTGGCATCAAAATATACTTCAAGTACCAAAAGTAAAAGTACTCATTATGCTGAATGGTGCATTTCAGAACAATATATCTTATATTATTGGATTATAATTATTGATGCATTAATGTGTTCATCACTTTAATGTTGCAGCTGGTAAAGCTGGAGCTCATTTTAACTACTTCAACTGCTGAGTAGTTCAACCTATAATAATACATCATAATTTATTAGTTGATTACATTTTGTATTAACAATCTGAATCTGCAAAGTAACTAGTAACTAATGTTGTCAGATAATTGTAGTGTAGTGAAAAGTACAATATTTGCCTCTGAAATGCAGTGGAGTAGAAGTATAAAGTAGCAGAAAATGGAAACACTCATGTAAAGTACAAGTAGGCCTACCTCAAACCTGTAGGCCTACTTAAGTACAGTACTTGAATAAATGAACTTAGTTACTTTCCACCACTGCCTGCCTGGATCAATGAATGCCAACCAAAGTTCAAATGCAGGTCAAAGAAGCACGAGCACAGAAGATGTCTGGAGAGGTGAATCTGTTCAGCCAGCCTACCGCATTGCGGCGTCTCAGAGGTGCACACCTAAGCGCTGCGACAACTTGCGGAGCGGATGCATGACACTAGATGATGTCATTCCCTGGTGCGTTGAGCATAAAGCTTTTAGTTGTGGCATGATTTGGCGTGACATTTGCCTTGGTGGCGTGAGAGCATGAGACAGAGCCTAAAAGCGTGAGTCTCGAGTCAGATGCATGAGAGGCAACCCTGCCTCCTGATGTGAGGCTGAAGTCACACTCCCCCTTGTGTGTTATGATCAAAGCTTCTCTGTTCTTTGTTTTGAAGACGGGACAACCGTGCGTGCATGTGAGTCCGCATCGCATTTATAAAGAGACTAAGAGAGCAACCTCCCACACCATTGTAAAAGCAAGATGGTCAAGCGCAGTTTGAAGCGTTCAGCTGAAGGCATTCACAACCATCAAACTAGCTAGCGTTAGCAGGATAGCTAGCAAGCTAATAGCTCCTAGCAAGCAATGGCAGGCACCACTGTGTCTGAGGGTGTGTGTGTCTATGTGTTTGTCTTTGAACTCAGCACTCACCTGAGACTCCGGTTCTTTCTGCTTTTTTCCTTTAGTCTGTCTTCTTTCCCCCCTCCTCTGTACATTTCCCCTCCAGTCAAATTTTTCGCTCAAGTTGAATATTTGCTATTATTATTTATTTACAGACTATTTATAGATGGTTTTGGTGAGTTTTATTTTGTTTCTGTCATGTTTGAATGAAGTGTGTCCATTTGAGCCCATTTGTTTTGGTCTGAGATGCTGTGCTCTAGTGCGACAACTACTGGTTCTGAATATCGTATTTATCAGACCTTTAAGGTGTGGGAATTGTGGTCATGGTTAAAAGAAATCAACTTAGCACTAGTATAAAAACAGAAAACCTTTACCCAAGCTCAAAGCCCCTCGGCATGATCCTCCCTCAGGTCAAATTCCTGTGAGAGAGAGGAGAGTGAGGGACCTGGCTGAGCTCATCTGGTCCACTACAACAGTGTGGGTCTGGTCTGACAGATGGTCAGGGCAGACAGAGGTAACATGTGCAGGGGCTCTCTTGAGGGGAATGAGCAGGGGTTGAGCCAGGGGACATGACTCTGAGTCAGGCTGCATTTATAAACTCACAGCCATTTCTCTCCATCCTCAGATTACAGTAGTACTCACCACCCTGTCGCTCATGTAGGCAGTGCTGACGACAGCAGCACCGGGTCAGTGTGATAGCATTTGAAGTGAAGTGTTACCAAATCCTCAGCTCTTATTAGATTAGATTTTAGGTGGTTCTGCAGCAGCAAGTGGTGTGTGTGCTGTGATTTTGACGTGTAGAAATAGCTTTGACCCGACAAGTCAAGGGTGGACTTGTGCTTCCTTGGTGAGAATCTCTCACGGGTGGCAAATGCCTCTGCCCTTTGCCTGCAATGGGACCTGACAGGATCATCTCAAAGAGGATGTGAGCCCTGACCACTCACATCACATAAATCTCACAGGCTGGCCAGAGAAATGCAAGACAGTTGTATAGCCTAGCCATGACAAAACAGAAATCTGTTCAAAAGGCTGCTGCCTTCTGCCTTCAACTTGACCTCTTTACATGTCTTTTGATGAATCAGATTTGAACATTTTGATTAACAGTCTTTTGCTGTTTATAGCCTGGAGTTTTATTTTGAGCCCCAATCTATGAAGGACATTTTGCTACAAGTATGTTTGAATTCTCAGTGGATCTCTATCTTTGAATTCTCAGTAGATCTGTTTCTAACTAATCTTGCATGTTCAGCAGAAACTAAGCTAAATGGATGGTGACAGTCATACATCTCTGCTACTCAGTATAACAACCTTACAATGCCACACATTACAAAAACGCAAAATGATCCATAGAATTTTTATTACAAATGAAGAAAGAAGAGTAAAATTTCTTCAAGCACAGTTTGCAAAGGTGCCCATTGACCATTGTATTGTGATGGAGTCTACACATGTCCAGATAACTATTTACAGTTTTTTAAGCACAGTCAACAGGCTTTTTATTAGGGTTATAGGTTTGATTTCAGAAGTGAGGGGAACACAATAAAGTAAACCACTCATCAACCAAAACAAAAAAACAAACAAAAAAACAGTTTTGTATACTCACAGTTTTGAGTAACTATTACTGACGTTTTCTTTGGTGGGTGGGGCTGTGGTGGGGGACTTTGGACTCATGACATCAGTATTTTTCAAAAATCCTTGCTACGGCCTTTGTTACAGCTACAAAAACAATACCCAAAATGAACTATGTCTTTTGATCTTTTAAAATACGAAAACTCTGATTTTTTGATCTGGAGTTGTATTCTGAGCCACAAACCAAGTAGGATATTATTTTGCTACATTTACATTTGAATTCTCAGTGGATCCATTTCTGACTGCAGTAAGTCTTGCATGTTCAGCAGAATCCATGCTAAAGCTTTCTTGACATTTGTCATCTTCCATCTGAGTAAAGCAGTCAAAACAGTGCTTTTCTTCTACAATCTTGCATTGCTATTTTAAATGCTTCATTGATGGATAGAGGTAACACTTACAATAAAAAGCTATTAATGGATAAGGGTGGTGATATTTTCCTTATTGTCATCATATCCCATGAAAAGACCTAACCGAAAATGAACTGATCCTACTAACCAGTATTGTGTGTGTATCCAAAGCCTAATATATCTTATTCATCTGTGCCATAGAGCTCTATTGTTGTCCAAAAACAAATAAAAATTAAAGCTGCAACCAGCGCTGAACTCTTGCAGCAATGCTTTCACTGGAGATTGATCGACACGGCTCTGTAAATGGCCAAAAATGCTGTCATTTCCTGTTGTCAGTAGGTGGCGCTATGACTATGATTCAAAATTGGCCTGTAGATGTCTTTAGGACTGTTATCAAACGTGTGCAATTTGGAAAAGATCTTTCATGACGAAACATCGAAATTCAAGGGCTGCTTTGTTGAAATTTTGTAGGGGGCGCTATCAAGCCATTTTGCCACACATAATCCTGCGACCCATATCAGATACCTATTTTCACCCCTTCTGATTTGTGTACCAAGTTTCGTGAGCTTTGAGCATCCCTAGCCCCTCAAAAAGAGCTTCCTGTTTCATGGCAAATGATGCATCGCCATGGCAGCAGCATTCCATGAAAACTCATAATCTTCACAGTAAAGCATCATCAAGGTCAAGGAATGGGATATGGTGAACCTGCTAGGAGTAGTACATTAAAATATAGCGCCTATAACTTCCTGCTGCCATTAGGGTTAGGGTTAGCCATTCAATGAAAACTCACAATTAGCACAACTTTTCATCGTGAAGGTCTTAAGATTGCACTGCCCAAATTCAAAGTTGATGTGATTAATTTTTGTTAGTTTAAGGTTAAAATATGGAAAATTGCCAACAATTACCATTAAATTCAAAATGGCTGACTTCCTGTTGGGTTTAGGGCATGGCTGTAAGAGGCTTTTATGTTCGTCTTGACATGATACATGTTCTTATCAAATTTTAGCCATATAGGTGAAACGCGCCGCCAGGGCTCCTCTTTAGGGGGCACTCTCGAGCCACACCACTAAGCCAAAACCCATATCACATCGAAATTTTCGCCACTTCTGATGTGTGTGCCAAGTTTCGTGAGTTTTCAAGCATGTCTAGCCCCTCAAAAATGCGATTTACTTTGTACGGAATAATAATAATTCTAACGATTACAATAGGGCTAATAAGAATAATAAGAATAATTCCTTCAATTGGGTCCTCGCACTTGGGCTCTAAATATAGCCACAAGCGGCAATGAACGGGGTCCAAGCAGATTGCGAGCATTTCATGTGACCAGAACGAGCACTTGAAAACAGCATATTCATGAATTGCCACATTGTTGACAAGCACGACTTGGCCACCTAGGGATTCGAACTCTGGACCTTTGTATCCCCAGAGTAGGTGAATTACTCACTGTGCCACCAGGAAGACATGCTTTTCACACACCTTCTTACAACTTGAGGCAATGATATCACGTGGAAAACTGGGGTATTTTTGTATTTTTTAACTTAAAGCTTGTAACAGTCAAAATGTCGGTGATAAAATTATGAAAAAAATCACACATCATCCTGCTGGTTTCGGGTGTATTGTCAAATATTTTGATTAAAAAATTAGATGAAACAGAAAATGTTGAGCATACAGTACAAATTACAGCAAGATATTGAATATCACTACAGACTCACTATTTGACCGATCTGAACACTTGCGGAGATATACATGTTAATTGATTTTGCATATTTTGAAAAATATAGAGTAATGAACTTGTGAATTGACCATAGGTTGCAGTGAGACAAACTTTTGTCACAATTCAGTGGATGTGCTGAAAAAAGTTCAGCTCTGTAGGATGTACAGGTGATTTATTTTGATTTTTTGAAGTTTGGAATGTGAAATATCTAGAAATTTAGATTAGTTGTATCCATTTTATCACTACTGGTCACCAGTCTACCACAGTTTTATATTTTATACTATATTTTGTTCCTATATTTTAACTTCTGCACTATTTTATTTCTTATGTCTTAGATTCTCATTTTTTTACTTGTGTGATATCTTTAATACATTTTGTATGAGCATTGTTGGAGGGACCCTGAGAACTAAGAATTCCATTGCCAATGACTGCTTGCCTGTAATTGTTGCACACATGACAAATAAAGAACTTGAAACTTGAATGATTTCTATGCATGAAATCAAGCCATGAACGACACGCCCACCAGGAAGACTGCCCCCCCCCAGACTCTCTCTGTGCACATCTGATATCAGGCAAACCCTAGCCAGAATGAACCTGTGCAAGGTTGCTGAACCCGACACTGTGTCTTTGGACCTGTGCTCAGGGAGTGCGCAGACCCACTGGCAGATGTGCTCACCGACATCTTCAACCCTGAGCCAGGCAGTCATCACTTTGTGCTTTAAGACCTCCACCATCATCCCACTGCCCCAACAGGTCCACAGACAATGCCATTTCCTCTGCCCTCTACCTAGCCCTGTCACACAGGGATAACAAACACACCCATGTGAGAATGCTGTTTATTGGTTTCAGTTCAGCATTCAACACAATCATTCTCGAGGAGAAGCTGGTATGGAAGTTGGGCCCCCTGGGCCTGAACACCTTTGTAGCTGGATCCTCACCTCCACAGCCACCACACTCAGCACAGACAATCCCTAGAGATGTGTGTTCAGCCTGCTGCTGTTTACCCTAACGACTCACGACTGCTCCGTGTCGAAGTTTGCGGATGACACAAGGTGGAGTGACTGGCACGCTGGTGTCAAGAAAACAACCTGTCTCTCAACATCGATAAGATGAAAGAGATGACAACTGACTTCAGGAAGACCCACACTGCCCAACACCCTCTTCTCATCAGCGAAGCAAGTCAGGAGCACCAACTTTTTTGTTGTGCACATTGCTGATCAGCTGGTCACACAACTGCTCAGGCCTGTGTATGGTACAGCCTGGCTCTCACAATATCCAGATAATGACCGGAAACAAATTCCTCTTTCTCCACCACTTTAGGCACCATGCACATTGTATTCTCACAACCTTCATACGTCTTCAACGCATTTACATGTCCCAGTGTGGTTTTGGCTCACTGTTCACCTCCCCACATGCTTCAACACTCTTAACATTTAACCTGTAAACCCAGGTCCCAAGTGGTTGAAAAATTAGCTCAAATGAGTTAAAACTGAGAGTTTTTGTTGGAGAGTCTGGAATGGCACTAATGCAATAGTAAAGGGACAGCCTCATCCCACTCCTCGGGACATTCAAATCACAGATTTCAGTGTGCCATGAGACCTTTCAATAGCACCCTGTGGCTTCCTATGCCGATAGGGGACGAATTTAGGGGCTATATGCAACTTGGCTATAACTTGCTGTTAAAGGTTTGATGTAAAGTTTGACTCCCTGTCTGACTGGATGGTACAAGGGAGATCTGCCCCAGAAAAGAACTTAACCTGCTGTGCAACAATTTATTTAGCCTTGATGCTACATAGTATTAGTGTCACGGGTGGAAGTGCAGGAAGTAGAGGAAGGAACCGAATGAAGACAATGCAGGCAGGATGGTGGAGTCCAATGATTTATTGCAAAGGATGGCTTACAATGAAATAGGCAGGTAGGTGGAGGTAAAAGGCAGGTAGGCAGGCAGATGCAGGTAACAGGCAGGTAGGCACGGGTAACACAGGAAAACAGGAACACAGCTGGATGCATGACAATGCTGACGAACTGACAAGGAATCAAAGGAATAGGACTGATATATATGGGTGTAGCTGATGAGGGAAGTGGAGACAGGTGAGCAGGTGGGGAAAGTCATGTAACTGATGCAAAGATGCCACTGGTGGTGGCCTTCCCTGCTTTCCCACTACCTGAAAAACATGGCAAGTATGACAGGACCTTGTTTCGTCTTTTCTAATACTCAGCCAATAGAAGTTTCTACTTTTTTTGTCATGGGTTTTCCTTCCACCCTTGTGACAACAGTGGAGACTCATGAATCAGGTGTAATATTTCTAGGAGTTCACAAAAGCACAACCTGCTCAAACGTAGCCCAATCCTCATTGGTTGGACGAGCAGCAGGTCTCCACTTATGTATTAGCACACTGTCCATTACAAAGTAACTTACAGGAATCTCCTGAGCCTCTTTAGCAGAAATCAGTGCATTTAAAGTGTGCTCTAGGGAGGGATCTTTCCTTTGGTTCTCCACCAAGGACTGCCTATTTAAAAAGAGTTAGCTCCATTAAGGGTGGCTACTAATGCCTCTGAGTCATCAGCTTGAACCTTACTGTCATTATCTGCAACAATAGCCAAATCTCCTGGGGTCTTATCCAAAGGAATATCAGCCAGCTGTAAAATAGGCCATTGGATTTCTACTGTAACCTCTGGATTCTCCAACTCGGAAAAGACTGTGTGTGCTAGATTGACATTTGTTTCTTCAGGACATGCATTTTCAACCTCTCTTACTGTCCCCGTCTGTTCTTCAGCTGCTTTTTTGTTTAATTATTTTGCATGAGTTACCACACATGCAGGGAAAACCTCTGGATATTCACATTCCAATTTGTGAACTTCAGGCTCTCCTGCTTGTCCCTGCAAGCCATCCAGTAAAACTGGAGGTGTGTAAGTCTGCTTGGCACCAGTATCACTTAATATGATGACAAGGACACGCAGACCATCTGACACTGTGACAAGAGTGTCTTGTGAAAGGAAAACTTCAGCTGGACCATGGTTGTCATCTTTGGTCAATTGCTCTTTTCGTGCCCTGATTTGTAATTGTAGTAGCACCAACGCTCCACCATTTTCGCGGCAGTACCCCCTGATGGCCGACTAGAAGCAATTTGCTTGGACTGGCAGGGTGGAAAACTGCTCTGCTCAGGCAGTGGAGGATGCCAGGCTCTGTTCTTTCCACTCCTTTCATCATTTCTCCTCCTTTCATCAACCACTTCACTAGTCCTACCACTGTGAGCCACCACATGAGCTAGCTCAGCTGCATGTTTTAGGCTACTTATTTCGAAATAAGTATTTAAAAATATTTCTGTTTTAGGTGGCACAGTAATCCTGAGCTGCTCCAGCCATTTTTTGGTAAGTGCAGACATCACAGGAATTAAGCCACCAGTCCAGTGCTACTTCCTGTTTCCTCCACAAGTCCAGAGAGGATTTATGTTGTACATGAAACTCTTGTGTAGGTTTCTGGAAAACACAACATATGCTCCCAGCACTCTCCTCAAAATCATTGTAGTCTAAACACGTGCAACTGTGTAGAGCTGCAGTTGTTCTGGAGCTGGAACTTTCCCTACTAAGGCACTCTGAACCAAAAGAGGCCATTTTGCTTTTGGCCATTTACTTTCTGTTGTTATTTTCTCAAACATTTAAAAAAAAAGATGTCCAGTGAAGGTGGCAGTACAGTGCCTGCCTGCTTAATATCAATTTTCATTTACATTATCTCTACTTTTTCGCTCACCATTTGAGCTAGTTCCTTTTTGTGGGCCCTATGCAGGGCTTTCTCTTTTTTCTCTATCTGCTCTCTCCTTTTCCTCCATTCTTTTTGTTGCTTTTGGTGTTTTCTCTGTCTTTCTCTATATGCTCTCTCATTTTCTGTCTCTGCTCCTTCTTTTTATTTCTATTGATCTTACCCAATATCCTTTAAACCAAACGCTTCCACCAATTGTAGCGCTATAGATGGTTTACATTTTTTTTCCAACTCAACTTCTTCCTAGATACAGGTGAAACATATATTTGTGAGTCAATTTGAAAGATCAACGCCTGGATAAGTCTCAGGAATCTAATTTGTATAATTAAATGTCAATGTGACAAATAAATTAGATTTTTCAAAGTAAGTTAAAGTATTATGCAACAAGCTCACCAAATTCCCTGTGGGGTTCATAGGGTTTAAACTTGTATCTCAAACAAGTAAAAAGATTCCTTCACAGGTGGGAAGAATGCCTATGAATCTATGAAGAGAACAGTGTGACCGTCCCTCCACAGCTGCTGAAAGAGAAAGCAAAATAAACCAGTGGCCTTAACGGGTGTGCTCCAGAGTGCACAGACTATATATTTGGTCTTGTCAGGTGAGGCCATTTGATGCTGATTATATCTATCACTGTGAGCTAGCGCAATTACTCCCAAACATAAACATGTCAGCCAGTCCACTTGGCATTATTGCTTGTCAGAACATTTGAACCTCGGCCATTGATATTTCATCACATAAACACCTACTCCTATCAAAAATCTCAAACGTCTTATCTTTGTATCTGTATAAATGAAGAAATATATGGTTATCACACAAAAAAAGACTTTACCATTCCAACAGTAATATGAAGGTGGGAGGACACGTCTTAATTGAAACTAATCAAATATCAGAGAAACCTTTAAATTATTGAAACAGCACACAAACACAAGTCAGCAGGTGATGAATGAGCGGGCCAGGGCTGGGCTCATCCATCACCTCACCCATGCGCCTGGCAGCACCAATGTGACAGGAACGGTCAAATAACGTTTAGCACACTGGGAACCCTGTGTTTGGGGGGAGATTATTACTGTCACAGCTTTAATGGATTAGCTTGGACCAGCGCAGGTTCAGCCAATGGGGAGCAAGGACTGTACATTAGCATAGCTATCAGAGGTCCAGCCAGGCAGCAGCAGGTTGGTGATTGACAGATGGAGGCGGCTGCCCAGCAGACATGTACCCAGTCTAAGGCCAAACAGCGAGGAGCCAATTATGTGGGGAGAAACAGGGTCATTCATCATTCAGTTAGACACCTATCCAGCCACACAAAGGAGACTTGAGAGCCGTAGCCAACATCCCGAGACAGAGATGATGCTCATTAGATTGGACTGGGAGAAATAAAGCAAGCCCAGGTTTCACATTTAGAGCACACAGCACAAAGACAATACAGATGATGGAAAAGTGAGGTGCATGCAGTTCTGTAAGTGGATGTAGAGGAGCGGAGCTTTTCTTTTTTCGTCCTGTGTACCTCAGGAGGCAGAGCAAGATGCTATCATTGCCAGAGGGAGCCTCCTTTTCACCTTCAGTGTCCACAGGTCAAATTTGACTCGTGTTTGAATTCATTACCAAGCACTGGAAATAAAACCACTAATTATCATCCAGTAAAATGTAAAATCTACTAAGTAACTTGTTATTCATCCATAACCATAAATGCTTTTATATTTTATGTACCCTTAGACCATATTTAAAGGAGCAGTATGTAAGATTTAGTGGCATCTAGCAGTGAGGTTGCAGATAGAAACCAACTGAATACCCCTGCCCTCACCCCTCCCTTTCCCAGCGTGTAGGAGACACTATGGTGGCCTTCAGGTTCATTCACGCTCAACAATTGGTTTTTCCTATGCCGATAAGGCAATTTTAACTAACTTACCATCAGAACTAAGATGTTATAAAAATAAAATCTAGAATCAGCGTGTTACAGTTTATTTAAAGATGTTTCTGGTGGATCGTCATGTCTGCCTGCTGAGCCCAGTTAATCAGCACGAGTGACGAGTGAATTTTAAATCCTTCATTACAAACCAGTTTGCCATCTCTCTCTCTCTGTTTTCTATGGATTTGACATACGGGGTGTCAGATCCATTGAAAAAAGACGGCATGTGGAGAATGGAGATAAAGACAGAGATATCTCCCTATATCTCCGTTCTCCATATGGCTGCTCACCAAAACTTTGCTCTGCACTCCATAAGAGTAGATAACATTATGGATATGGTTTGGATTGTGATATTAAAGATAAGATAATAAT